>JARVGS010001968.1:27669568-27679635 GCA_031762315.1 Hypsolebias antenori | reverse complement strand
TAGTTGAATGATACAAGATATATATGTTGTGCCATTTTATGTAAAGTTCAAAAATCATGTCACACACACTTTAAGGGCCTTGCTCAGGGGCCCAGAGTGGGGAGAATGAGGGTGAGTGATCTTCCGATCACAGGCCCACCGTCTTTAACCTCTGCGCCACCACTCCCCTGATTGAAGCATGAATGAATAAAATACAAATCAACCTGAGTTCTAATACACAATGACATGGTGGTTCCATCACTGTGTTGGGAGCCATTTTGTTAGTATGTTTTGTGCCCATTTGGGTTAAAAGAAAAATGAAAATATTCAACAAGTTGATTTTAGTACATTAGAGACTCTACTTCCTCAGGCGGCTGAGACAAGCTGAACTGGGAAGCTCAGTCCTCACCACCTTCTACAGGTGTGCGTGGAGACTATCCTGTGCTCCAGCATCAACGTGTGGCATGGAGGCTGCACAGCTGCAGAAATAAACGCTCTGTAGAGAGCAGTGAAGGCTGCACAGAAGATGTTGGAGTCAGCCTTCCCACCATCACAGACATCTACACCTCTAGACGCAGGAAGAAAGCCACCTGCATCGTGAAGGACCCCACTCACCCAGCACACATTTTTTTTTGCCCTGCTACCCTCAGGAAGGAGGTTGAGGAGCATTAAGTGCAGAACCACTAGACTGGGGAACAGCTTCTACCCTGAAGCTATTAGACTCATGAATACTAGCCAGCATGATCACTGTAAAGGAAAAAAAGAAACATCAGTGTAATGCCACTTTGATTTGTGACTTATCTGTGCTGCTGATTATCCATTCTGCTCATTTCGTGCTGCTGACTATCTCATGCTGCTGTATTCATTCATACCCATCTACTTTCTACAGACTCATGTTCAGGCTGCTCTTTAATATACTACATTATTTTACATTATTAGTGTTTAGCATATATCTTAGATCTTTTAGTGTACTGTTTAGCATTTATCTTAGTACATATATTAGATCCTTATACTGTTTCTTTTATACTTTATATTTTTGCTATTTTGGGGTATAACTGGGACCCTGAGTACATAATTTTGTTCCACCTCAAGTACCACATGTGATGTGAATGACAATAAAGAAACTTAAACTTGAACTTAGTAACCTTGTGCTTTGACGTAAACTTATTCCTGATGGTAGCAGTAAAAATGTCCCCGTGTATTTATTTTTTCTTCTATCAGCTGCTCCCTTCCTCAGGGGTCTCCACAGCAAACTAAGTCACATGACAATTGTTTTCATGCCTGATGCCCTCCTTGACACATCCACAGACCACCGAGCTACCACAGCCCTCTGTGTGGAGCAGAGAGCTGCCATCTAGGGCACCCGGGGGAGTAGGTGGTTGCCCATGGGCCCAGAGTGGGGCAAATGAGGGTGGAGGCAGATGTGGGTGCTTCACCTTTCCCACCCACATTTTGATGTTGTCAGTTTGGGGAAGTTGAACTGGCTACCTTCTGATAACAAGCACACCTTCTCTATCCTCTGCACCACCACTCCCTCGGCAAAAATGTCCCCATATTGAAATGATGCCACATTTAATGCTGTAATGTTTTAGCTGCCACCCAATCCCAGTCTGATTCAGCACCCAAAGTAGCAGTGCAGACCTTCTAAAATGTGGTTTGTTTCTGACCAAACTGACAGACTAACAGCTAATCCAAACAGGGTTTATTTATAGAATTGTATGGTTATTTTGCACAAGCAGATGGCAGAAGCTGCTAGACGTTGCACATTTTGTGAGGCACTTCTGGCAGGAAATTATAATATTTCTTCTTGGATAAGCATGTATAAAACTAATGATACAATGCTCTATGAAAACCTATAGATTGTAGTTATTTTAATCCACCTGTGGCCCTTCTCAAATGGGCCACTAGTTCATCAGTTCACTTCTATATAAACACTATTTCTCCCAACTGAGGTTGTTCAAAGAGACATTTACAACAGAGGAGATATGGATTGTTCATAACCTTTCCACAAAACCCTCTTCAACAGCCCTGAACTATCACTGTAAGAGAAACCTTTGACCACTGTTGTAGAAACTCCTGATAAGAGATTAGTCTCTGAGGAGTTGATGAGGGAGAGGGTGGGCCACGGAGGCCATCTTATCACCAGCAAACAGTTTTTTTTTTCTGCTATGGAGTATGCTGCTTGTGGGAATCAGTTTGTTTTGGTGGCTCCTCAGATTGAGGAAGTCCTTTGGATGAAAGACAAAACGTCTCAGCAAAAAAAAAAAAAAAAAAAAAGAAACTGTCCAGATGACCCAACTGAACATTGTTGGATTTCTACCTGGATTGTTGAGCATGAACTTTTGTGGTATAAGAAAACTGTTCAAGCAGGATATATCTCTCCAGTAGAGTCCCAAAAGCTCTGGTCTTCTGATGGCCTGGGCTGGCCCAGTCTTTAACTCATACACTTCTTGTTTTTCCTTTTAATTTCAATTTATTCTATTTGAAAGATTTGTGTGAAAATGCACACATAAATCTGTATGCTGTTTGAACTAACACACAAATCTCTATGCTTTTTAGATGCATGTGTTTAACCCCCATCTTTGTTCACCAAAAGGACGACAGGAGAAAATACAATCCCAATTGATAAAAAGTTATGATTTGCGTAAAAATGTTAATTAAGCACATTATGCTTTGAGAATCTCATAAACCACATGTTTTATTCACAATGGAACATAGTAAACATTATTTAAATTTGGAGAAAAGGGTTAGTTTTGAATTTGAAGTAACGCGTCTAAAAAAAGGTTGAAATCTGGACTGCAGGCAGGACAATTCTGTACCTGGACTCTTCTATCATGAAGCCATGCTGCTGTAGTTCATTCAACCTTTATTTGTAAAGGTTAATCTCATTGAGCCTCAGGGAATCATTTAAAGAGAGACCTGTAATGGATGAAGTATGAAGCATTGTCTTGCTGAAATATGCTAAGCCTTCCCTGAAAATGACATTCTGGATGGGGCCATGTTTATAGTAACCTCTTTGTTTGAAGAAAGTGAACCAGAACCAGACGTGCACCACCACATCTATAAGAGTTCTGCTGGACCTGAAGACCAAAATCAGGATTCATGGTCAGAAGAAAAGACAGAGTGGTCACCAAAGACTGATCGCACAGAAAATCATCTCGGTAACAAACCAGACCAACTGGAATCATCTGAGAGGTTGTTTTCTTGTCAACTTTGTGGATACATTTTTAGTAAGAAATCACTTCTGAGCCGTCACATAAAGGTCCACTCAGTTAGGAACCAGAACTCTGACATACTTTAAGAATCTGTTGGAATCCTGGCAAAAACCAATGCTGACATGTTCCTGTTTTTGATTTTCTACATCTGCCTTATAATCTGTCTGTTTTACAACTTTGACGTCTTTGTTTTAACTTGTTTAAAAAAAAAATAAAAAAAATCTGTACAGTGTATTTCTCTCTTATGGTTGTCTATTGTTGATTGTACAAGGAAAATCTATTGTTGCTGTTGTCATCATTCTTAGTTCGTAGCCAGGTCTCTCTTGTAAATGAGTCCTCGAGGCTCAATGAGATTAACCTGCCTAAACAAAGGATGAATGAAAATATCTCATTACCTGTAAAATATTTATCCTACACAACTAAAAACATACATACATATATTTCGAAATATTTTATTTCTTTTTTTTTTTTAAAGTCTTCAATGTAAAATGGTGAATAGCTCCAAAATGTCCAGTGGGGCGGTGCCCTAGCGCCCCCTATTGGCCAGCCGCCCCTGGTTAAACTAGTAAAATCTCTTTTGTTACTCCAATAACATGTAGCACGAATGTGAAGCCTAATCAAAGAGGCTAATTTAAGTTAATTCAACCGTTGACAGATCCCACTTAGCCTCAGGGACTCACTGAGAACTGAAGTCAAAAGTTAATCTTGATTTAGTGCATTTTTAATTTAAACCCATCAAGATTACCTAAAATGTGACGATGCTTAAGGTGTAAGAGAGAAGAGTGGTTATGTGGCTCAATTAAGTGTTGCAATTGACGCTTCAAACCATCTAGGGGCCTGGTCTCCTTTATACCTTAACCAAACTTAACATTTTTAGAATTCTGTCAGTTTTCAACCAAAATAAAATCCCAATTTCTTAAATTGTGTCCAAAAACACTTTGTTGATAATCCAACAAAGATCTGGTCTGTAATTGGTTCCTAATACCACAAATTGGGTTTCTATAAATATATTTGCCACAAACAGTAAAGCTTTATACCTTCAAACTTTCATAAATTTAAATCTTTTCAATTAACCTGGAATTGGGTAACTTGCATGGATTGGAAATTATTAAAACTGTGTAGCAATAAAAACACAACAATAAGGTAATAATCTTTTAATAAAAACTTTGGCATCAATAACATTCTGTCGAGTAAGTCTGTGCTACTCTTGCATGAGTAACACCAGCGCATCGCCATCTGCTTCACCAGAATTCACTGCAACTCCCAGCACAATATCATGAAATATGAATCATTACAATTTGTGGCAAAATTAAAATATTTTGTATTAGGACTTGTTTCTTTTTTGTTTTCACATTTCAGTCAATAATGCCGACAAGAATGAGGAAAGAAAAGTTCAGTGCTGTAGAAATAACCAAAATAAATTACCACGCCTCAGTCCCCATTTCTGACCCCTTTATTTTATCTTGACTGTGAAAAGTCTAAATCTGATTTTATTCAACCCGTTGTGTCACTGCAACAAAGAGGAATGGACTTTAGTCAAAACACAGAATGAAAGACAACCCACAGAACCAATTCAAAGGTAACGTGACAAAAATGAAAGAGACACCAAGTCCATTAAACACCCCACTCAACCCAATTTTCTACACCAGACCCCAAAGCCGGGTTTTGTCTGCATCTCTGGGAAAGGATGCGCAGCAGTCAATGCTCCAGAGATTTACAGGACAGTTTCTGTGGAGGGAACATTAAAACACATTTCTCTCTTTTAGCTACATTTATTTTCAAAGCTCATCTTTAGGTACCGAATCATCTTTTTCTGAAAGAGCTTCCTCCGACTCATCCTTTGTGTCTTCCTCTTCCTCCTCCTCCTCTCCTTCGTCTTCCTCTTCCTCCTCTTCATCGTCTGTCTCAGTTGCTTGTTCTTTTGCCTTCTCTTCCTCTTCTTTTCGTTTTTTGTCATCCTGCTCCTCTTTCATTTTCTTCTCTGGTTCCTGCGGAGGAAGTGAAAGACTATCAAACTTTGGTTCTGAAAGCATTAAGTTTTAATACTTTTTATTTAAATGGAAAACTTGGAGTAACTGATGGCTGTGTACACCAAAACTAGAATTTTTGGATATTAAGTCTCTATTCATTGAGTAACACTGCTTAAATAGTTTTAAAAATGCTTAATTTTTCTGGTTTCATTTAATTCAACATATTCAAACAGCTTAAACTGTTGAATTCAGGCCATGTAATCACATAAAAACAAATACAGGTAGTCCTCGACTTAAGGCGCCCTCGACTTACAGCAACTCGAACTTAAGAACGGGTGTGCGGCGCAGCGTTAACATACATTTTACATGTATTTCCTCGCCTTACGGCAAAAATCCGGACTTACGAACGGGTTTGTGGCGCAGTGTAATGAGTTTCGACTTACATCAAAATCGAGTTACGAACCGTTTGTAGGTACGGAACCCGTTCGTAAGTTGAGGACTACCTGTACTGTATGTGCAACATTAAATGAACTCATTTCATGTGTAACCCTTCACTTTACATTTTGTTCCTGACTTCAAATTTTCTTCAACAGTTGTATAATTTTTTTGTGAAGATTTCTTTTATCTATAACAGAACCATATGCAAAAAAGTGTAGTTTAGTTTTACAGTAATTTTATGCTTGTCACATTTCCTTTTTTCCCCCCTCTGTTTACTGTGTAGCGTGCCCATGTTGTACAGCATGCCTTATGATCTTCACTTCTGTACATTAGTCTGCTCCTTTTGCAGTTGCGAAAATGTGAATGTCCCTATTTAAGGGCCAGATAAAATAATTCTTAAAAAATAAAAAAAAATTGTACTACAATATATACACACCTATACACTTTTGGCCACATTTATGATCACTTGTAAGTTGGATTTGGTCTTTGTTGCCTAGTTAAGCGTCAGCTAATATGAAGACAGCGGGAACACCTGCTCTCCCCCATTTGTTTTCAATGGTTCTGTGTATAAAAACAGCATACCTTAGTTACGCCCCATGTCTCCTTTCCAATTTCTTCTGCTTCCTTCACATCATCCGTGATCAAGAAGTTGTCAAAGATCGTGCCAGATTTTACCTGGGAAATGGTTTGAAAACATTACACTGCTGCTTTACCTCTGCAATTAAAAATGCAACCCAGAAAATGACCCTCCTCTCACCTGCCAAAGATCAAGACCGATCACACCTATGTTATCAAACTTGTAGATATTAGAATCGGGAGAGTATTCGGGGTTGTCGATTTCAGGATGCACCCAGGCTCCTTTGTAGTTGGGGTTGTCGATCTGCTTAGGCTTCCATTCTCCCTGAGATACAAAAGACATTCATCAGGCTAAAGAAAAACTGGATTAGTAGGCAAAAAATATTTAACAGGAGCTAAATATGTTCTATATTTGGATATGGAAACATAGCCTACTTTGTATTCTGGGTTGGGGATCATAGGTGGCTCCCATTCTCCATCCATATCTTCATCCCAGTCTTCAGGCTTTTTGGCATCAGGATCTGGAATATTTTCAGGTTTGTCCCAGTCCTAAAAAGCAACATTTTTCAAAGTCAGTTGTAAGATTAATTTGATGAAACAACAGTTATGTTAAGCTTATTCACCTCAGGCTTTTTGTCATCCACATCATCAATCTTAGGGCGATCATCCCAGTCCTCTGGCTTCTTGGCTTCAGGGTCCTTAATTTTCTTAGGTGGCAGGAAGTCCCAGTCCTCCTCCAGACTGCCAGATTCTACCTTCTCATTATCAATCTTCACCTCATAGGTCTGATCTGGATTCAAGATCAGTGTGTACAGGTGGGTCAGTTCATCATCCTAGAGATACAAGATAAAAGGGTTAAGCTGTGACTCCTTGTGCAATGCATGATGTCGTCAAGTGGAAATTTCTTAATTACCTTACCTTGCATTTAATTTCTTTCTTAATCAGGTGATTCTTTCCCTTGTAGTTAAAGATGACATGGACTTTCTTGGTGCTGTAGCCACAGATGTCAGGGCCTAGTTGAAATTAATTCAGTTACAAAGACAATTTAATACAATAAACAGTAATTAACACAGGAAAACCATTGTTTATTTTACGTATATATATATATATATATATATTTTTTTTTTACCAAACATGATGTAGTATGTAGAGTCCCCATGCATGGCAGTCTGATCCAAGTCAGCAGGGAAGACCTTCACGTAGCCACCACCACAGTCAATCTTCTGCTCATGCTTGACCGTAAACTGGACAACTAGAGACTTCCCCTCATTGCTGAAGGGCTCAAAGCGGGCCGAGACAGCATAGAAGCGAGCGTCTTGGCTTGTCTGCAGACCTGAAGAGAAAAAGAGCAAAAGCAAACACAAAACAGATTACCTTTGGCTAACAGTACCACAGACATACAATCCCATATTGGATTGTTTAAGAGATTTTAGGGTGGCGACTTATTTTGTGATCGGCTCAACAAATAACTGAAGACTTAGGATGTAAATGGGAGTTTCTGTTTCACTTTATTCCAAGGTTGCACAAGGTTTCAGATGTCATTTCCTTCATCTAAATATCGATTGAATTTTTTGAACATGAAACATCAATGGATAAAAATTGTAAGTTTACCTTTGTCTTTTTCAGCATCTCCATAGAAGTTTCCAGCTGTAAGTTTCCAGTCTCCATAGTCTGATTTGTGCTTTGAGTTCACCCACCGACTTCTCCATTCATCTTAAAACACAAAGTACAACCAGTAAATCTGATGCAGATCAACACTCGGGGCACATCTTCAAAAAAATAATAACCTTGAATCAATGGGACGACAAAAACCGACAGGTTTATGTGTGAAATGCAACTTTAAGACATTAGCTCTAGCTTAGCAGCTTGAGTCATAATATTTTAAATAAATTGTTTGCTTTAGCTTTGACGTGTAACTGAAATTAGCCAGTTTAAAGCAATAATCTAAGAATTGCAGCGTTTATTAACCGAAACATAATTCAACACAAAAGCTAGCACATTTCAACGATGGCCCTAGGACCGAAACACACTTACCACCGTCTTGAAACTCTTCCCGAAAGTAAATATTTGCGTTAACGCAGTATGCTGTTAATAGCAGCACGGCTAAATATAAAACCCTCATTTTCTTATTTTTTTTTTTTAGCTAAGATTCCCTCAGCTGACAGTCAACGGCGTTTGGTCAAAATCAAATGCGCCGAGGAGAAGGAAGACAGCGTAATATTTTAGAGTGGCTCCGGCGAACAGATGTCTGCCTGCCATTGGTCAACACGATGGTGTGCCTGGACCAATCAGAGTGGACCACGAAACAAATGCCTCGTCCAGAAACTGCTCCCAGATCAGTTCGGAGTTTTCTTGTTCTGTTGCAGTTATGACATCCGATCAGTAGAGGGCGGTAACATCACTAACAAATTTGCTCAGCAGACACTCCCATGCTTACTAAGTGCTAAGCTAATATTAAAGTACGAACAAAGTAAGCGTACAAGTTAAAGACCAAGTATTTCTTAAAATACTGCATATCGCCCGCCGTCTTTCACGCCAGAGTTTTTGACAATGATCATCCTTTGTTGAGAAATGATGGAGTTATAGCTCTTTTCTTCAAGTAACCCTGAACGTCTCGCGAGATGAGATCTCGCGAGAGTTCACGCGTACACGTCGCGTCCTAAAACGTTTATTAAAATACCATTTATCTAAAATCTGTGGTTGTTAACGAATACCGACAGTATACTGTAACATGTCTATGGTTGTGCATAACGATCAGCTACTACCACACCTAGTTTAAGCTTAATATATTGAAAATTAATTGAGTTAAAGCCATTTTTGTGTTGACAACTGAGGATTAGCTGTGGCATTCATCTTGAATTGGCCTCGAAATGTTATTCAGTTGTAGATGTAGCTTCATTGATAACATTCTGAAAGTTTCATTAGAAATTGCCCTACGATTCATGAGATATTTTGCTAAAAAATCGACAGAGTGGACCGCACAAGATTACATGTAATCTTAATGCTCAGAATATGTGTTGAGGATCGGTCTCTACTACCACACCCAACTTTAGGCCTTTTTATAAAAAAAAAATTATATAATTGACTGATAAGTATATTTGTTTTGTAAAGTCAGCTGGAGCACAGACACAGGCAAAAACATTATCACCTGCTGAGGCGGCAAGTCCTACTCATATTGAACTTGTGAAAGGGCAGACAATAGCTTTTATAGCTACCTAATCAGGGAAACTCTAAATCACATTGTAAAATAAATTCTTCACCACCATTTTTTTCAATGTCCTTATTCACCTATATGGATTTTAACAATTTGATATTAAAGTTTAACCTTTAATGACAGGCTGCCTTGCAAAATAGATTTGTGATTTCAGTGGAAGCTGCTTGGTTATTAAATAAATAAATAAATAAGTTCTATTTTTATGGTCAAAGTCAATAAGCCCTGCATTTTCATATCTCCTAACCGAGGTGGTTTTCTTGCTTGATTTATTGATGGCTGACTGATCACAAAATGAACACCTACTTTGCTGAGAGTTTACTGGGAATACTGTGTTTCTGCCACAAGGTGGCTGCATTGACAGCAAAATAAAAACTGGAAAGCATGGCTGTCTTGATTGATGTCCCAGTGGAAGGCGTCATTCCAGAATCCAGATGATCCCAGTCTCTCAATGTCCTCCATAAACTTTTGTTGTGGTTAGATTTTGCTGCTGATCTGCTTCACGTGTTTAAATACCTAATCAAAGAAACTGATATTGATTTTTTTTTTTATGTCACACATATTATAGGGTATTTTTTGTGTTGCCTTTCACAAACATCTTGATGCCCAACCTTTTGTCTAAAGTCACAATTTATCAAATGGTGAGCCATTGGCCAAACAAGGCTTATCCTGTATATA
>JARVGS010001968.1:27640336-27654397 GCA_031762315.1 Hypsolebias antenori | reverse complement strand
CAGATTATAAGGCAGATGTAGAAAATCAAGAACAAGAACATGACAGCATTGGTTTTTGCCAGGATTCCAACAGATTCGTGGACATTCTGCCTGGTCCATGCTCAATTTAGCATTCTCCAAGATTGAATCCTTCATGCTGCTAAGTTCCAGGAGCCACAAGTGGCCTACGATTCTCAGAAATCGTATCCAGCTTGCGGTTGGGCTCGGTATGCATATGAGTCTGAGCGCTCTGGGCACAGATTAATCTTTCACATAAGGCTGGCAGCTTTGCCATGGTCGAAACTGCTGTGACATCTTCCTAATTTGTCGATATCCAAGATATCCACCAATTCCAAGAAGCAGAAACCCTGTTATCATAAATCCAATAATGTAAACATCTTCTACGTCCTCCACAGACAGAACAGATAGGCACACCATCTTCCACCGGCTCCAGGAATCAATGACATACCAGCTGCATAGGTCTGTTCATGGCGTGAGGGCTCTCCAGCATCCTGTCGGCTGGTGGAAAAAATGTTATCAATTGCGTTGAGGGACCAGCTGACCAAATCCTTAATTTTTGACTCAGAAGATGTGTAAAGAGATGTCTGAGGGTGACGGGACAAGAGAGCAAAAAACGCAGGAGGGAGGGAGGGTAAGAGCGGCCATCTTCGTCAAAGGCGAAAGAGAGAGTGAGCATACATGAAGCATTGCCATTTATTCTACAGGTTAAACAGAGTGTACAATCTCAGCAAAGCAGTGCCAGTAGCCTCTGTTCTAAAAGCCTGTGGTTACTTGTCTGGAAATAGCATCATTTTTGTTGTTGTTGATGTTTTATTTTTACAAATGGGCAAGCTGTAGCAAATCAGTGCCATCCCAGTGGACAAATGGACTGAAGTAACATCTGCTGTGAAGTCAGGCTGGGAAAGGACATAGGTCAGACACAACACTGTTACCACATTTCCTCTGCTTGACTGATATTAGGATGTTAGGCAGCCTTAAATAAGACAAATACAATAAACTAAAGCTGGACGTCAAATTCTAACACCAGAAATCTATTGTAGATGACTGAGGCTTCTGTTTTGGTTGTAGGAGAAAGTTGGCTTGTGGGACTGATGGATGTCTGAGCAACTTGTTTTCTTTTAGTCTCCTTTCCTATGGATGCTACGAAGAAACGTTCACTGGGCTTTATTAAACTCTTATAATAAACATTTCCCTGTAGTTTAATTATTTAAATAACAACTTTGTGTTAAAATGTGTGTTGAACACATTTTAGCTCATATTAGCTTTGAAGAAAAACAAATCTCGGCAAGCATCTAAAGGTCAAGGATTCCTTGAAGGAATGCATGTCACTCGCCGCCGTTCAAGTCAGGTTTCAGACTAAGATAATTTTTTGTTGAAAAATGACAGCACTGTAGCAATTAAGCTAAACTTTGAAAATAATAAGAGCAATTTTATGTAATATTGTGAGATGTCATGGACAGAGTATGTGTTATAAATGACTCTCAGCTTCAACCACACAGTTTTAGCTCAATGTCTGTAAAACTGACTGACTTGTACCTATTGTAACGTATGTTTTTATTAATTAGTTATGACTTTGGCATCCATTTGCCAACCTGCTGCTTCCCAAAACTTCTGGTTACAAAACTTAGATGCAATCATGAAATTTGTACTTTTCTGTATTTTAATTAGTTTAATGTTCTCTTTGAGAGAAAATTAATAATAATTCATTTAGAACAAATAGAAACTGAAAAGGCTCACCGTGAATTTCACTTCCCCCACATTAAGTCTGTAAAGCTTATATATAATTACAGCCTCCCACCTTTTTACAAACTCAATTTAGATAATCCAAATCAAATCAGAAGGGTTGTGTAACACGGGTGTAGTCCTTCTTGAACACAGCTAACAGCAATGTGTGTTGTATTGTGCGATCTGTCACTGAATGAGGTGATAAATGTGTTTTTTTTTTTGTTCGCAGACAGCCGAGGTCCCTCCTCCCAAGCAGAGGATGGGAACAGCAGAAGCCACTTTACGGATGGACAGCATGGAGGTGAAGGACGAATGGCAGGATGAAGACTTCCCCAGGTATGTGTCAGAAGAGTAGCAGAGAACAGTTTGAAGTTTGGTTAGTTTGCGCCCAGCTTGAGACCAACAGGTCAGGTTGTGATGGAAAGACATTCGTGCATGTGCTCAAGAGGAAGCAGGTGTGCTTTCCATCTTTATGCGATGGGATCATGTCAGGGAAGAAAATAGCAGTTGGCAGAGATAAAAATAAAGAAAGTGGGGACAAAGCAGGAGAAAAATCACTCACCCTCTCCTTTTGGTTTGGTTTTTATTCACCTGAAGGATGATTTTTCGTTCCAAATTGGCTTTCTTTCCTTTCCTGATCAAAGCTTTGCTGCAGAAATGTTAGTGCAAAGCCTCTGACAGCATAATGACTATTATCCTCGCAGCTATTAACTAGCCTGTACTTGTGGCGCTTTAGGGTGTGCTTGTGAATGAATTTCTGTGTTAATGTCTTTATCCTTGAGTGTGTTGTTAAAAAAACACATGCTGTTGTCTATAATCTTTCATCTCTGCACACTGAAGCTGCATCTGTTGTCATAACACTTGATGTTAAAGTTGGTAATTATTGATGTTGCGTTATGTAAAAGTTGAAATTATTTCCTCAGGTGCAGTTCGGTTAAATTACCAAAGAGCGTCTCTCAAAAAAGGAAGAGCAAAACTTTGTGTTTACACGTTACTGTGTGAAATTTTACTGCACATTGCTTTATTTAATACTTGTCTTAAAAGCACAAAACAGTGGTTACCATGGCAGCAGGGAAGCATCAGCCTACAATATTCCTGCCACTTTTCTTGCTAAATAAAACTTGTCCAAAGCCACAACACATAACAGTTTTAAATAAAGGTAAAACTATTTTAATTAGGTCTTTTTAAAATATTACATATAAAAATTATTACGTTTGCTAAACTAAAGAAATTGCAATGTCTGTGAAAATACAGTGTATAGGCCTAATTGCTAAGTGCTGATTTGCTAAAATTTGCAAAAACTAAAACTAAGTTGTTAAAGATAAAATAGGTACATGTTGGCTAAATGCTAAACATAAGAAACTGCTAGCTAGAAGCTTAAAGCAGCAAGACACTAGCTAAAAGCAGCAACAGGTTAGATAAAAGCTTTAAGTTGTGAATTATTAGCTAAAAGCTGAAAAATGCTAGCTAAATACTAAAAAATCATTAAGTTTGCTTAAAGTAACAAAGGCAAAAGACTACCTAAAATAAGAAAATGCTATTGGAAGCTAAAAAGGAAGCATTTCATCTAAAAGTTTAGCTAAACTAGCTTAAGTGGCTATGAGCAACATAGCTAAAAGCTAACCTAAGCAAATCACTTGCTAAAAGCAGCAACAGGTTAGATAAAAGCTTAAAGTTGTGAACTACTAGCTAAAAGCTGAAAAATGCCAGCTAAATACTAAGAAAGCATTAACTTTGCTTAAAGTAACAATAGCAAAAGACTAGCTAAAAATGATAAAATGCTAGTCTAAAGCTAAAACGGAAGCATTTCATCTAAAAGGTTAGCTAAAGTAGCTAAAGTGGCTAACAGCAGCAACGTATGCTGAAAGCTAACCTAAGCAAATCACTTTTTAAAAGCAGCAACATGTTAGGTAAACATAGCCAACACCTACCTAAAACTAGCCAAATGCTAAATGAAAGCTAAATAAGCAAAAGGCTAGCTAAAAATATCAGAAGGTCAGCTTAAAACTAAAAGTTACAAACATCTACGTAAAAATAGTGTCAAAAAGTTGTGATTTTCTTTTAACTTTGCAGGCCACTTCCAGAGGATGGAGATGCTGACTCATGCGTCCTGACAGACAACAGAACCAGTAAGTGGAACACAAACTGCGTTAGATAACTTAATTCTTCTCACTATTCAATATATTTACACTTCCCTGATGTTTTTAGCTCCTCCCACCAGTCTCAATGTCAGGGACTCCATGGACCAGAGAAAGAGACGCACACTGGTTGCCCCGGACATGAACCTGTCTCTGGATCGGAGCGAGGGCTCTGTGCTCTCCGACGACTTCCTGGAGACACCGGATGACCTAGACATCAATGTTGACGACATCGAGACTCCTGATGACACCGACTCACTCGAGTTCATGAACAATGGCACTGAGCTGGAGTGGGAAGGTCAGAAAAGCAGCTTTGGAAACTTTTGGATGAAACTGAGATGCTTTAAGACCAAGAGGCAGATATTTGTAAAGTTACTGGTACTAACTCCAGATAGTCACCACTGTCCTCTATCTTGTTTTCCATTTTTCCATCCATTTTCTTCCTCTTGTCTATATTTGGTTTGCTCAAGCAACAGTTTCAAGTCAGAAGCCCAGACCTTGCTCTAAGGCCAGAGTGGACATACTGTATATTCCCTTCAGTGAGTTCTGGGTCTTCCTCAGGGTTCTTCTCCCAGTCTGGAACCCCTTCAGAGAGAAACTTGGAAGTCATCTTAATCAGAAGCCCTGAATCAACTCCAAGCACAGCTCCTTACTATGAGCTCAGCCAGCGTACAGGGGAAGCTCATTTGAGCCACTTGTATACAGGATAGTCTTTTTGGTCATGATCACCTCACGACCAGAAATAAGAGATGGATTCTAGAAGAATGAGTACATGGAGAGCACTGCCTTTCAGTGCAGCTCCTTCATTACCACCAGAGAATAAAGTAACACCTAAAACTTTTGCTTGGATCAAAATCTTTGAACCACATCTGCTAAAGAGTGGCGTTGGGGAAATTGATTTATGACCAGGTCTCTTTTATGAACAGTAAAACTGTTGGAAAACGACAAAGAGTTGACCAAATGAAGAGTGGTGTCTTTGTTTGTTTTAGACGACACTCCTGTCGCCACCGCCAAGCGTCTTCCAGGTGACAGTGAAGAGGTGAGAGACTCATCTGGACGTCTGTGGCGAACGGTGATTATCGGCGATCAGGAGCAGCGGATCGACATGCAGATCATCAGACCTTACCTGCGAGTCGTCACGCATGGAGGTCAGTCGGTGTGTGTGTGTGAGCGTCAGCGTCACAACTTCCTGAACTACTTCAGCCTCGTGGGACGGTGCTGAAAGTGCACCAGAATTAAGAAGCCCAAGGCAGCAAACAGAACAAGAAAACTGCTTTAAATTAAACGAGCTAAAATGAGAAATTATTTGTTTGAAAGTTTATGAAGCAAGTACACTATTGTGATCCGTTTTTTTTTTTTCCGTAAATTTTTGGAATCTTTCTTGTCCTGCAGTTTTCAAGCATTTTCAGCAAATCATAAACCAAAACGTTCTTTCAGGCAAAGGGTGCCATGACTTTTGGTACTGGTGCTACTTTAGCTTTTTCAAATATTTAGCCTTTTCTGTCACGTTTTTCTCAGAGAAAATTAACTGATATAATTTTACATCCTTCAAATCATTAGATCTGTTTACAACCGTTTACTTTCTTTTCACATTTTGTTCTGAATCAACTTCTTTCAGCTTCCTTGTGCAAATTAAAACTTTTTTCAGCTAACTTCAGCTGTTTGGGTTTCTTTTTTTTTTTTTTCCAGCTGTTTTGTGCTCGTTTCAGATTCTTTCTGCTAACTACAACGTTTTTCTGCTTCTTCTAACTTCTTTCTGTTAATTTCAACTTGTTATGCTCATTTCAACTTATTTCTTCAAGTTTAATTTGTTCTACTAGTTCAGCTGCCACATAGCTGTTTTTTGTGCTAGTTTAAGCTCTTTCATCTAATTCCATATTTTTTGCACTCATTTCAACTTTTTTCAGCGTAATTCAGCAAAAATGTGCTCTCTCCACTTCCTTCTTGTAATTTCAGCTTATTTCTGCGTTTTAACAATCTTTCAGCTGTTTTTTTTTTTTGCTTACTTCAGTTTTTTTTTTTCAGATCATTTCTAATTTTTGTGTTAATTTCTGCTTATTTAAGCCTTTTTCATTTAATTTCATTTACCCAGGTAATCTCATTGAGTCATGAGAACTCATTTTCAAGAGAGCCCTGTTTAGGGAGCAGATGGTGGGGGTTCAGGGCCTTGCTCAGGGGCCCAGAGTGAGGCAAATGTGGGTGGAGGCAGGTGTGGGTGTTTCACCTTTTCCACCCACATTTTGATGTTGACTTGACGGTACCGGGAGTTGATCCTGAGACTTTCTGATCATAGGCCCATCTTCTAACCTCTGCGCCACCACTCCCCCATATTTAAGCCTAACTGAGCAAACGTGTTCCTTCTGCTTTCTGCTAATTCAAGCTTGTTCCACCTTTACAGCTAACTTGTTAGCATTTTTTTGCTAATTTGAGCTGTTGTCATATAAATTCAAGCTTTTCATGCTAATTTCTGCTACTTTCAGCCTAATTAGCTTCTTTATGCTAATTTCAGCTTGTCATGTGCCTTTCAGCTTAATTGTGCTAGTTTCAGCTATTTCTGCTAGATCAGCTAATGTTTAACTGTTTTTATGCTAATCTTAGCTTTCGCAGCCAATTGTACACTTTTAGCTCATTTCAACTCTTTCAGCTTCCTTTTGATAGTTTAAGCTTCTTTCTGTCTTTCAGCTACTTTTCAGATAATTTTTTTTGCTAATTTCTGATTTTTTTTTTTGCTAATTTCCTAATTTTTGTACTAATTTCTGCCTATTTAAACCTATTTGTGCAAATATGTGTTCTTTCTAATTTATTCTACTAATTTAGGCTTGTTCTTCCATTTCAGCTACATTTTAGCATGTTTTTAAGCTAATTCAGCTGTTTCTCAAGTTCATCTGCAATAAGCATTCACACTGCATTTTTGCAGGAAATCTAATTTCTCTAGTTAAAGTTTGTTTTTGCTCTCTCAGGTTATTATGGTGAGGGTCTGAATGCCATCATCGTGTTTGCGGCCTGCTATCTCCCCGACAGCAGCTGTGACGACTACGCCTACATCATGGAGAATCTGTTTCTGTAAGCGTCTTTCTTTTTTTTAAGGATGGCTGCATGATGCATAAGATTCTCAACAGCCCAGTTTAAAGTAACAGTTTTCATTGTGTTGTTCTTAAGCAGATGTTTAGTTTGCTTTTCTCCTTATCAGGTACGTCGTGAGCAGCCTAGAGCTGCTGGTGGCAGAAGATTACATGATTGTTTACCTGAACGGAGCGACTCCTCGCAGGAAGATGCCTGGAATCAGCTGGCTAAAGAGATGCTACCAGATGATTGACAGAAAGTAAGATGAGCAACATCAGAATTGTGACAAAGTGGTGGAAATGAAGGGGAGAAGCATGTAATGGTGAGCTAAAGGCTCACATTCCCTGAAAGTGTTCTGATGTTTCTGCAGACTGAGAAAAAATCTGAAGTGTCTCATCATTGTTCACCCAACATGGTTTATCCGGACAGTCCTGGCCATCTCAAGACCTTTCATCAGGTGGGAGACCACTATCATTCATACACAGAAAATGCTGATTATTTAAAATGTTATAGAGTTACACATCATAGTGTATTTAAAATAACCATGTTGTCCACCTTATGAGGTCTTGTGAGATTTTTCAGCACCCAGACTATGTGTTTAGTATGATTCTCAGCTATTAGCGCACAAGAGTCAACTAAAATCTGCAAAACTTAAGAGTTATAGCCGTTTTTGTGTTTGCTAAGACTACTTAGCTGTGAGTCATGGATTGGTTCATGAAGATGATTTGTTTTAAATGCACATCCACATGATTACTTTCTAAAAGTTGTATTAAAACTCATCCAGAGGGTCATGAGGTACTCTGACTGACAACCCTACACATGCAAACATCATCACCCTTTCATCTTATACAGCGAGCAATAAAAATGTGTGTGATGCTGTCTGGTTTAGTGAAAATAGAAGATCAGACAATTTTTTTAACTGTATTTTTGTGTGTTGTTTTTCAAAGTGTGAAGTTCATGGATAAGATCCGATACGTTCACACCCTGGAGGAACTGAGCCACATAATCCCCATGGAGCATGTTCAGATCCCTGAATGTGTGCTGCAGTGAGTTCAATCAACCACCAAGGGTCGCTGTTGAGACAAGTCGCACATTAATACTAGTGTATTACAGAGTATTTGGATTGAGATTAACCAATCAGGACAAAAACTATCTAACGTGTTAATGGATAACTTGTTGGTGCAGAAACTGAGGTGCAACTTTTGAGTGTTTCTTTCAAGAAGCAGTCATTATTATTTACTGACCAGTAGAAAAAGGAATCCAAAAGAAACGCCTACACCCTTGGTGCCTTCCAAAATATCAAGCTACCATTTATAGAGTAAGAGGAGTTAGACTTTGGCTTGGAGCCACCACATCTCTGCTTAATGAAGTACTTTGGGGAATATTCAAACGTGGTGCATATTTTTGGAAGGTGCAGCATAGATATGTAGCTTTGAAGCACCACATTCAGGATGTTTTGTGCATTTTATGTTAACTTTCGTTATCTTATCAACTGTGTGTGGCTATAATAGGCAACAAAAATAGCAGATATTTAATGTGCATGTTGCAAAATGTAGCTATAAATTAGCTATTTTAAAAAAAAATTATGTAATTTGTAAGAGACTGACGAAGACACTGGAAATTGTTCATATTTAAAATCTGCCTGTAGTTAAAGGTAGTTTGAATTCTTGAGGATTTGAGAGTCATCAAAGCCAACAGCAAGCAAACTACTTGGCTACTTTACTTTCACAAATACAGTAATGACCTTTTTAACTCTGCTGCATTTCTGCCGAATAATAAATATTTGAACGAAGCGGCATCAGTCTCAGATTTCTTTCTGTTTTTTCAAAGGTATGATGATGAGAAAATAAAAGCACAGAAAGAAAGGTAAGCAACATGATTTTATGATTTAAAAAGTGTTTATTTTCTGCAAGAAAAAGTAATAATAGTGGGATTTTTTTATTTTTATTTTTTTACAGAATAGAACACGAGAAGCAACAAACCAACACGACGCTCACTAAAGAAAGGTGAACACAAACAAAATTGCTTAATCTCAAATTTTCCTCGCTTTATTCATTTAATTTAAGGTAATTAACGATCTATAACTGGAGCAAGGAGACAAAACTTTTGATTATGGCTAAATATGTGTAATTGTTGCTTTTAGGCCAAAATCATTGAAGGCATGAGTTGGTCATGACATCTGACGTTAAGGTGAGAGGTTCTGCTCGTTTGTCAGCACCAGCAATAATTCTGCCCACTATAACTCATCCCCAACGCACAGGGACAGTTTTTTCTCTTCACACAAATATGCTTATGCTTGCAAAAGACACATGATACAGTTAATTTAAATGCTGGATGATGTATCTTCTGGAATCTTGGGTCACAAGCCAAAGACCCAATGGGTCGGCTCACAGCACCGTGTCGCCAAGGTCCAGACTATTCCTCTTGTTTGGACCTCCAAATGAAAATATTCTTTGATGTCGTTTCAGAGACGTTCATGTGCATTGGAGACAAAACTGGTATGTACTTTTTAAATCATTTGTTATAAACAATTTGATTTTTTTTAAAGCACATTTACAATCAATTCCCCCACAAATGGAACGTTGTGCAAAATGTAAATAAAAGCAGAACACAATGATTTAACCTCAAAACCACCTTTTATTCTCAGTGAAACAGTAAACACATCAAATTGTGAAACTAAGAAATTGTTATTTTGTGGGGGTGGTAATTTAGGATTTGATGGCAGCAATAAATCAGAAAAAAGTTTGAGCTGGGCCGTGTTTCTCACTGTGAAGCATCCCCTCTTCTTTTAACAACAGTGTTAACATCCAGGAATGAAGAGACCGGGGGTTATTGGAAGAAAATGATGTCCTTCTAGTTTAGTGTGGCTTAGTTGATCAGCAGTCCTTTTCTTTGCTAGCTGTATCAGGTCTGGAGATGTAAAGACTCAAAGATGAAGGCTGTCATGAGGAACTCAGAAAACTGTGGCGGGGAGAAAAAGACAAGGAAAAACAAAAAGGCTGACATGGCAACAAATCACAAAGTAACAAAAAGCCACCGGACGTAGACCCAAAATGACAGACTGCAAATGAGAAAAGTTTGAGAGACTGAGCAAACAGAGTTTCCTGACAAACTGAGACTGGATTAATGGCAACAGCTAACAGGTGGGAGTGGGCGGGGCAGGATACAGGAGCAGAAGCTGACTGAGGAACAGTACTGAGGAATGACACAGAGAGGCACAGAAAACAAACCGTACACAACGAAAAGACAGAAAATAAACATCCCAGACCAGAAAAATAAAAACTAAAGAAACAGATTGTCACAAGATATTTAAGCTGTTCATGCACTAATGCACCTCCATACCATCAGAGAGGGAGGATTTGAACTATGTGTTGATAACAAACTAAAATAGTCCTCCATTTTTAGTACAAAGACTGGGGCTTCTGTGGTTTCCAAAAGGAATTTCAAATTAAATTTGCCCAACGACAGAAGAGTTTTCTGTTTTGCCTTTATTCATTTTCAATGAGCTGCCAAGAGAAACAGATTTGTGGACAGCTGCACGGCAATGTTACATCCACCAGGACACAACACAAATATGAGGTTTAAACATTCAATTTATTTGGAAAAAGCTGCTTCCCGCACAAAAAAAAAAAAAAAAAGATTGTTTTGAACCCCCAATTTCTATGTCCATCCAAGAAACACAAAAGCCCAAAGTACCAAATCCAAGATGGACCTGGTGAGCCGGTCAAACAGAACAAAAAGGTACCACAGCGGGCCAATCCTCTACAGAGCTGTCGAAACTGCTGCTGGTAGCAGACTAAAACAAAAAAAAAAAAACTACAAAAACACCTATTACAAAAGAAAAACGAAAACAGGACAACCACCAGGCCAAAACCACTACAAAGAACATACAAAAAGTCAACAAAAGTTACCAGTTGTGGCTGAGGTCGCCGGCTGCAGGCCACAGCTCCAGGATGAAAAAAACAGAATGAAAACAAAAGGCCCCAGAAAAACAAGGGGCAGTCCAAACCAGAGGAGTAACAAAAAGGTGAGCGTCTGAGCGGACCAATAATGAGAGAGTCTGGCGAGCTCCCTGGAACCGGCCTCTTTATGGGTGGGTGGAACACACCACATCTTAAAATTAAATTAACTAAAGGTTAATTAGTTAACCAAAACCCAGAATGTGTCCAAAGGACAAAACAGCAAGACCATTGTGCCTGGGGCACATAACAGGTACATATGGTCACTAGCTTTTGTGAATGGCACCATGAACTGTGTTTACATTTGTTGAAGTGAGCCCATGCAGTGAATTGTATTTGACTTTGCATTTGCAACTTTCTTGGAATTGTAACTGTACACCTAAACATGTTTAGATATCAAAGAGCGTAAAACTGCTGGCCATTGCATCCAAATCAACAGAGATTAGAGAAACGACTGTTTGTGAAAGTGAATCTGCTGCACACCGCCTTCTGATTACTGCCACGCATCAAGCCAAGATCTTTTCTGCCAAGTCATGTTCCAGGTGTGGAAATTCAGACGGTGTGTGAATCCAAGAAATGTTAGTTAATCCTCCGGCAGCACCCACTGTTACGTAAAGCTCAGCTGCTCGTCTCCTCAAACTGGGCTGTGCAGAAGCGGTCGGGTCTATTTTTTACCAGACTTCACTGACAAGATTTATCTGCGCCAGAGAAGCTGTCATGAAATCTGGGGGGAAATACCCACCGAGACCAGTCAGGGTGGGTTATCGAGGGGAAAATATGGAAGAATATTTTAGAAGTTCGACCGCATGCACGGCCCTGTACCCTCATATATCAAAAGAGCCTCCACCCAGAGGATGGGCTGACATCCCAGGAATGGACACAGGCACTGTCTCTAGAGCAAAATGATATGTGTCAGGTTGGATTTAGTTTGGACTCATGTCTACGCTCAACACACTGCCAAATCTAAACACACTGTGAAGTTGCACCAGTGTTTAACCGTGAGTGGAAAGTACTGATTTAATCGTTCTTTATTTGTGTTGCAGAACATTCTGATGAGCTGGGGATGGTTTGCAAATAGGAACCAGCATCTCAAGCTTCTGGCACCAGATTCAAACCACCTGAACGGATGGAATTATTAGTGCAGGACAATCATTCCTCAATTCTTCTCCTCTTTCTCATTTGTAACAAAAGTTTGCAAGACATTACAGCTAAAAATCAAAAGCCATCTGCTTCCTGCATGGAGGACTGAGCTGAACCATAAACCATGATTCCGTCTTAAATAAATAAAACGCGCAAACTGTCTTCGGAGCCTCTGGTTGTAACATATCTTCAAGAAACCTGTTCTTGCACACGAATGGCGTGAGTTTTTGTTCGGTTTTATGGATATTTGCTGAAATGTGCAATGATTTTTGTTTCTTTTTAAACCTATTATAGATGTTACTGATGCAAAAACGTGTTGCGGTTTTCCAGCGTTAAATATGCACTCAGCATGCTCGTTCGTATCCTTCCCTCCTTTGATACGTGGTTTCTGTCAGATTTGCAAAAGAAAAACGGACTTTTACAATATGGAAAATGTACGTTGTTACACAAGAAATGACGTATATTTAAAGAGAGTCTTATAAATTACTTTAAGTGTTACTCATGAAAACGTGCCATTTACTGTTTGTACAAAAATAAAGCAAAGAGCAAGCTAAAATGAGTCACGTCAGAATGATTCGCCTCCTTGACTCAGTCATGCTTTCATTTCCAGTCAACGAAATTATTGTAATACTGTATACTTCAGAATGCACTTCAGCAACTCCATCTGGTTCAGAATGCAGCTGCCAGAGTCATAATGAGGACCCAAAACATCTCAACATATAACTCTAATTCTTTATTAGCTCCACTGGCTACAAGTTTTTTACAGAAAACATTACAAATTGTTTGTTCTTGTCTATAAACCACCAAATGCCTTAGCACCACAGAATCCATCTTACACACTTTAAACCGTCCAGACCACTCAGACCATTAGACACCAGGTTAGTGCCATGAATCAAAGCCAAATGGGATGAAGCTGTTTTTAGTTTTGATGGCCCTCACCTGTGAAACAAACTGTCAGTGAAGCTCAGACTTGTGTAAATTAATTAACTGACTTGAAACTGTTCAGCATTGCATTTAATTATGTGTCATATTATGCACTCTGCTATGAAATGTTCTATATAAATCAATTTGCCTCGCCTAAAACAGATCCGGTAACCTGCAAGGATGGCTCAGCTTTTATCTAATATATATTTATCCCTTTATTGCTTCTTATTGTGTTTCTCTTCGGCTCAGAACATCTCTGGCAGTTGCTTACAGAGGGTAACTGTGATCTGTGGGACATTTGGCTGACCCATTCGATGTTCTCTCAATCAGCTGACTGTCCTGTACTCCTCTAAATAAGTGTCCACCGTGTTTTATACCCTTGATGTGACCCCACACTTTACTGTGTTTTTATATGCAGGGTTAAACACAAGGTTTGATCACATTACATAATCAGCTGGTGACGCCATCTGCACCTTGACTTTGATATTTTATGTCTGTCATGTAAATTATATGTTAAACACCAAGTGAGCAGCTATAATAAGAGAAATTTGTATTTTGTGAGCAAAAGCAGAGTGAATGCTGAACGACTTTGATGAAATTTGTTGGAAAAGCTGAAAATGAATGGTTGAAGGTAAAATAAGCAAAGCAGAACTAGAAATGGCAAAAGTGTAACTCAAAGTCAAAAGTGGCCAAATCAAAGGTAAACGCTAAAATGAGACTGAAAAGTAAAAACGCTAGAACCATTAAAGCAGATTTCAGAAAACAATGTTTTTGCTGGCACTGAAGAGATCCTGGTATTGCCATGAGGGAAGATGTTGGCAAATAAAAAAATAAAAAAACATTGCAATTACTACAGTTAGGGTACATGGATTAGCATTATGAAATAAACTTACCAAGAATAATTTTATTCTTGCTACGTAGTGAATCGCTGACTGAATGATTTGCATGCCAACAACTCTTAGTATTTATAACTTGGAAAGTATTTTTTGCCAGCGGTGGTCAGGTGCAGTAATTTAAAAAGCCATGTCCAATATCATTTAGTTAAAATCCTCCAGGAACACAAAGAAACATTTCAATGTTTATGTCTGTTTATTTGTTTTCATATATATATA
>JARVGS010001968.1:27592149-27603242 GCA_031762315.1 Hypsolebias antenori | reverse complement strand
TAACTTCAGACAACCCACTACCTCAAAGAAACGGAAGGTAACATGCACGCCACACGATCACAAATATGAGCAACCAATGTTTCCCTCTTCCCAAATCTGCTTGAGGTGCAAGGTTTTGTCCACAGCGACTCAGGAAAGCCATTTGTTTTGAAAGAAAATGTTCAGAACCTTGAAAACAATGACTTGTTTAAAAAAAACTGTAGAAGATAACAACAGAGGAAGATGAAGGAGATCCATCAATCTCAGCAGTAGGGTGAGCAGTTCAGCCACAGCTGCAGGGAAGAACTGTAGTTAAAAACAAAACACAGCTGGGAAAACTTTGTCTTAATGTTATATACAGTATAAAGAAATGACAGGATTTTAATGGGGCTTAGCTATACACATCTGAACATTTACCCTAATAACGATATAAATGATTCTTGTTCTAAAATAGGTGCAGAGGACTGTGTATGCTTGCACATCACAAATCATCAGGAATCAGGTAATAAAAATATGTCTGTTTTTTTATTGCTAAGGAGGTATCTTCCGTCATTCTTCCAGTATTTTCAACACATTAAACCTAACTTAAGCAGTCCCATGGGGTTAAGGCTAACAATTATAAATAAAAGATGGTAGATGCCTTCAAACCACTGGTGAACCACTTTTAGTTAATTAATATTTACAGCCTCTATATTGCTTCTGGTGGTCATGTGACCTGGTAAATGTTAAATATGGATTATTGCTGTATTTGGTTTGCTTGCATATTTATGTTTTTAGACTTATTTTACGATCACATTTTTTGAAAACTTTCTACGATTTATTCTCTTTACTTTCTTTGGCCTGAAAATTATATTGAAAAGTTATCTTAAAAACTTATTTTTACCTGAGAAGACATTAAAAAGCAGGTTTCCAAGGTCGCATAATTAGCTTTCTTTGGCAAATTATTAGAACCTCCAGGAGTGTCTGGCTCAGGTTGATGAAGTCATCACGCTGCGCTGATAAAAACACAGACCCAAACATTTCAGTTAAACAAACATTATGTTCAGGATTCAGTTAGCATGTATCTGATTGGTATTATCTCACATTAAACGATGGTTTATTGTCTACTTCCTCACAAAAAAATCCTCAAATTCACATTTTATTTACTTTACCAAAGTAAGTTTCATTCAGTCAGACAACAGAAATGAGAAGTCTTTACACCCAAATGTGGTTTTCTATCTGTAAACTTACACCATTTGTATTTTGCAGTACAGCAGGTAAATGTGGGGATGATGACAGTCAGTCAATAGTAAATTAAAATAATAAATTAAAATACAGTATTGTGGTTTACTGCTAAAGTAAGGACATGCTTTGTTTGATGACAAATATTGACCCAGAAAACTGCACAATGCAAAACCTATTGATCAAGTTTGATTATGTATTTTTTCCACACATACTTCTGCAGGTCAAGACAAAGTTGTGTTTACACCGTTTACACTACTTGAGCACCAAATTCAACCAGTAACAGCTGATGGTATATCAAAACTCACATTGCAATATAAACAAACTTTAGAAAAGTTGCTTCTTTATATTTTTCTCTCATAAATGAAAGCACAGCACAACTTCTATTCCATGCGTCTTTTATTATTATTTTTTTTTAATTCCAGGCGTCTTATTCAGGCACACAGAGACAAGCAGATTGATAGGAGCAGATGAAACAACACTAGCATCTTAGTCACAGTATTTCTCAGGGGAGATCTTTATCTTTTATGCACAACTTTAAAACATAAAAAAGTTGCAGCTCAAGCTGTCTGCACATATTCACACACAGAAGATGGCTGTATGTGTTTTAGAAGGTTCACAGCCTTTGCAGCACTCAGACCACACTGTTTTGTTGTCCTGTTCACCCCTCGCCTCGCTGCACGGCCGGAGGGCAGCAACAGCAAAGAATAGCAGCTTCACTGAACTACTCTGTCGCTGTGAAGTTTCCTGTCCTGACTGCTGTCAAGATGACCTAATTAGAGTAAGTGGACACCTAAATGGGTCTACATACAAGAACTGCTCGATATGGTGTCAGGAATCTGTCAGATGATTTGGCCTGATCAACCTCCTGCATATGCACAGACCCACATATAAACATTGCCTAATAAGTTATGATGCATGTGTGTGTGGGGGGTGGGGTGGGGGGTAATGTTTTGTCTTTAAAAAATGATGCTATAATCTTAAGGCAACTTTTTTAATTTCCTTGAATTGTCGGGAAAATTTTAAAAGGATTTGCTGGAAGTATCTTTAAATGTTTAAATGTGAAATAGTTTTAATCTACCAACTGAACTTAAATCTGAAGTACTAAAATAGTTATTAGCCTTTCAAGTTAATAAAAAAAATGCTGTATCGTTGTTGCTACAACAGGTTTCTACATTTTCTTCAAAAGTGGCTCCATTTTTAAACTGCTGGATGTGAATAAGTGTATTTCATGTCATTCAATGATCCGCCAGTCATTCCCAATGGAGTCATCGCTGTTTGTGAGAACCGTATTTTTCAGACTATAAGGCGCACCAGATTATAAGGTGCAATATCAATGAACGGGTCTGTTTTCATACATAAGGCACACTGGATCATAAAGTGCATTAAGTGAAACAAAACAGTCCAGTCAAACTTTATTCAGCTCGTTCACAGTAACCACGTAAAATCAGTTCAAGGTCAGTAAGCACAGCCAGAATTAATCCATAAGGTGCACTGGATTAAAAGGCTCACTGTCAATTTTTTGAGAAAATTTAAGGATTTTAAGTGCACCTTGTAGTCCAAAAAATGTGGTAAACCTTTTTGTTGGGAATGTTTCTAGTTCTTCCCTATGCTGCCTGTCAGTTAAAGGTAAAAGGAAAGAAGATAAATGCCCTCTATCATTATTTATTTATGGGGTAAATGCATGGTGCATAGTGTCAGACTGTATGATTATGGAAATTAGGTCATTTCCCACTTTGATTCATGATTAGCATGGATCACATGAAAGACTTTCTATATTTATGCTGCTGAGACACATTTCTGTGCCAGAATTAAAAAAGAAAACTCACCATGTGGCCGGTTTAAGTGTCAGCACTATCTACATGTGTTTGTATTTAAATAAATACTCATGCAGATCGCTGAGAAAAATATCTTCTATCTCATAGGACTCACATCTGCTCATGAAATTTATTTGAGCTTGGGTTTTAAGTGTTTTCCCTACTGCTGCTATCCAAGGTCAACCATTAACTCCAAACCTCAAACTCATCACATATTTTGATAAAAGCGTTTCAGTTTTGTTTTTCCCTTAACAAAAAAATGCTTTTAAGGGAATACATCCATGCACTAACTGTTTTGCAGATCAAATACCATAATGCTTGCAAATTGTTAGAATAAATCTTACCAAACCAAATGAAAACAGCTACATTTTAGCACAAGTATGGCAAACACTAATTTCCATCATTCAGTCGGATGCAGAAATATCAAAACACAACTAGTAACCAGTTAAATGTTAGATTAAATAACTGCAGGGGGGATGGATAGGGATACAGGTTATGTTTATTTCTGATATAAATATGTGTCTAATATTGGACATTGGTCATACGCTGTGAATTATTATTATTAATAACAGTAAAATATCTGTTTTCATCTAAAAACTAAATTATACAATTGACACAAATTTTGATTTAGAAGCCTATTTATATAAAAATGCTCATTTGATTTATATTTTTACCTTAAAATGATAGTCACTCACCTTAAGTCTTCAGAAATAAAAATAAATAAATAAATAAAAATCCAAAAGTACCAAAGACCCGATCAGCTTTGCTTCTCGACCTGAACCTCTGAAGCATCAGTGAGGCTCTTCGGCTGCTCGCAGACAGTAAACATAAGCAGGACCCAGACAGATCATCTCCTAACATCACTTTTAGTCGTCACTGAAAAGCAGCAAGGTTTGGTGAAGCAGATAAAAGCCTGGCAGCAACATTTCAACTGCAATCCTGTGATATTTCTTCTGCTTGTAGAGGAGAAAAGAACGTTGCTTTGGCTGAACCTGAGAGAGAAATGGTTACGTACGAAAATGACAGGTTTTTATTTGTAATCTGTTTCCTAAATTACACAATTCACACTTCTCTTTCACCAGGCTAAGCATGTCATTCAAATGCTTTTCTGAACAAATGCTCTACCTTGTAAAGCTGCCAGAGTCTCTTTTCTGCTGCAAAATGTTAATTCAGTTAAAAAAAGTGGGAACAAACAAAGGAAGAGGGCCGGTAATATCTATGAGTAGTCAGTATCTTACATGCAGGAGATAACAGGGGAATGATTTCATTTTTGGGGAATCAGGGATAAAATCTCTTTGAGAAGTGAAGCAATTTTACATATTCTGTCAAATAACAGTTTTACTGTATAAACATTTAACATTGGAAGCTTTTTAACATAGATGTTTTGATTATTTACACTGTAGTCAAGATATTTATGAGTAATGTGTTTCATCAGCAACGTCTTGTTGCAAAATAGACCATGTTAAACTCAATTTAAGGTCTGAGTTGTTTTAGATGGCAAAAGATTACTCCTAAATAGGCTTCCAGTTTGAGTATCATTTAGCTTGAATCTACACGATTAAACACATGGGAATATATTACAGGTAAGATACTGGCTGCTACTCCAAGCATAAGCAAAATCTCAAATTTCTTTGAAAATACTGGTTGCTCTATAAAGACATGAACATGCATGATAAACAATAAAAAAAATAAATATTATCAGATAGAAAGCAGTTTATGAAGATTAAAATTGCCAGTCTATTGCCGAAACACATCTTTGCATCATAATTATAACAAGAATGAATCATACTGATCATACTTAAACAAAGCATCTCTTGTTTTTTAAGGGACTCAGTTTGAAGCAGCTGAATCAGTTCTGCAGTGAACGCATTAAAAAAGGATCATAATAGATTTAGTTTCTTTTTAGTATTCTGTGCCTTTTTTCTTTATATCTGACCTTAATAAGTGCTTCAGCTTTAACAAAGAATAATGACAGAAAATGAATCCTACCTGTTTTCACGGTACTTGTCAAGAATAAGGAGAGATAGCCCACTGCGTATTTTAATGAAGACAAACAGTCCCTGCGTCACGTGAGGTCAATCTAATTTCACTCCAAACCAACCTCCCACTGAGATCAGATCGTTACTTTTCTTGGGAATCCAGCATGACAATGAAATAGAAAGAAAAAAAAGACAAATCTATCAAGCCTAGTGATGAGATTACATTTCTTACGGTAAGAAGCAGTGAATACTTTAGAAGCAGTGTGTGTGCGTGTGCGTGTAAAAATCAAAAACTGGCAGCAGTTCTGCTTGATCTTGCAGATTCCCCTCAAGCAACTTCTTGAAGGTGTTTAAATGCTCAAAACCCTTTGAAGCAGGAATAAACCAATTCCGAAAGAAGTTAGAATTACTGCGCGCAGAGGAGAACTATCCACAGAGTCAACTCTATTTTAAACAAGGCCGGTGAGAGAGCTAACACACAGGGTGAGGTCATTCATCTGTGCTCTGCGTACGTCCGGTTCTCGGGAAACACAATACGGACGTTGTTCCAAAGAGGATTTTAAAACAATTCCCATTTCTAAGCCAGAAAACCCTGTTTGCTTTGCTGTGCCACAAAAAAGCGGCATCATTGTATGAATGTTGAGTCAGCTTTCACACTATCGCTTTCCTGTTATTATTTTTATCTTTCTGTATTTTTTTATCTAACTGCTGTTTGTGCTAGTTTAGCAAGTCATAGATGAGATCATGTAAGAGATGGATGCCATGACTTTTGATATTTTGACTTTTATAGTTTCCCAAACTTTACAATTATTCTCCTTAAAATTTTAGCTACTGTTCTGCTACTTTCAGCTTCAGTTTTGCTGTGTTTGGCATTTAGCTGACCTTTTTGGTAACTACCGGTAGTCTACTTCTTCTTTTAACTTTTAGCTAAACTTGGCCTTCTTTTACTTAGTGGTTTGCAACTAGCTTCCAGCTATTTTGCTACTTTTAGCCAGCCTAACTCTATTTTGCGTTAACCTAACCTTTTTCCTTTTTCAGCTAGTGGTTTGCAAATTTTGGCTTTTAGCTACTTTTAGCTTCTAGCCACCATTTTGCCATTTTTTCTTTGATCGTCTTTTGCTAGTTTTAGCTTCTAGCTAACCTTTAAATACATTTAGATTTTAGTTATCTGTTGTCTACTTTAGGACAAACTTTTGTTTCTTTTAGCCATCGGTTTGCCTCTTTTAGCTTCTAACTTTCATTTTGCAACCTTTAACTTTTAGCTTGCTTTAGCTACTTTTAGCTTATAGCCACCATTAGCTACTTTTAGCTTCTAACCACCATTTTACAACAATTATCATCTAGCTAATATTTAGCTAGCAGCCAGATGCCATGTTGCTACTATTAGCTAACCTATCTCTACTTTTCCATTTAACTTAATTTTTATACCTCTTTTAGTTAGTGATTGCTAATTTTAGCTTTTAGCTAGCTTTTTGCTACTATTAGATTCTAACAAATCTATTGCCACTTATAGCTTGTAGCTAGCCATTTGCTTCTTTTAGCTAGTTTTTGATTCTTTTAGCTTTTAGCTAACCTTTTGCTACTATTACTTTTAGCTAATTGTTGGTTCTTTTAGCTAGTAGTTCCTACTTTTCACTTCTATCTACAATTTTGCCACTTTTAGGTTTTAGCTGTCTCTGCAACTTGTAGTATTTAGTTGTTCTTTTGATACATTTTGCTATTGTTTTGCTACTTTTAGCTTCTAGCTGCCATTTTTTTATTTATTTTTTTTTGTCTTTTAGCTATTAACTTTTTTTTTCTTTTTTTTTTTTTTTTTTTTTGTTAACAGTTCAGTTTCAGCATTTTTAGTTATTTTCAGCAGTCATTCTTGCTGAATGACTGCATCGTGGTGCCTAAAATCTGATGGACACTGCTCTTGTCTTAGGAAGAACCGATAAACATATTTCATTTCTTTACCTAAAGTGGGAAAAGCTCCAGTTCTTTCATTATAAAGGAAATAAAATGTCCCCGTGAAGGACTTGGGACGTGTCCAGGGTGTCCCCCACCCACAGAGTAACTGCTGGAGATAGACACCAGCTCTCCACTACTCAATGGGAAAGAAAGTTTAAACAATGGATGCATGCACGAATAGGAAAATATTAAATGTATAGCTTCAAGACTACTATGAGTTAGCGTAGTTATTATTTCACTCATTTTATTTCACAGTAACCAGCATTTACAGGGAAACTGCACAGACCATAAAAGACCTGAGGGTGCTGTGGCTAATTTGCCTTTATGTGCCAGGCATCAAGGACACCACATGGGAGACAGCTGCTAAGAATAAGCCTGAAATCCAAATGACAATGGCAAAAAGCACTAATGGGCAGAATAATACCAGGGGAAAGTGCATGTTGCCTTGAGATGGCTCTTAGAAAGTGGTTGCTAAGGCTGACGATGACAAAATAGGAGGGAAATGGTTCATTTTGCCCTGTTAGCATGAAAATGTACTTGGATGAAAAGAAGGGGGGAAGAAAAGTCTAGAGTTTACCTGGTTTATGAGCAAAGACGAGGCTGAAGGAACTAAAACTGGTTGGCACAGGAGGATCCTCTAATCACTTTTGCTCTGACTCCACAAAAAGCTTACAGCGAACGCAAGGACATGTTTTTATTAAAAACTGCGGAGGTCAGGGCTGCAGTGTATGGCTTTTGTTAATAGCTAAAATTTTGCAGATTCCATCTCCTTCCACAAAACTGACCTCTGAATTGTATAAAAAGAACATTTTCCATTGAAAACAAAGTTCCCTGCAATAAAACCACCAAGCAGTTGTATGTTATTATGTCAGTATTCACATGAACCACAAATGTATATGAACTGAAACCATTTCCATAGCTAGAAGAGATTCAAGGGAATTATTTTAAAAGCTGAACCTGAGAAAGAAAAGACACCAGAGCAAACCTGTCTGATTTTTGATGATAGCTTGTTGCTTTCAATGTGGTCCTGTATACAATATGAGCCCATGAACATTTCCCCGGTGCAAATTTTCAACCTTACAGCGCTAATTCTCTGAAATATTATGCTGAATTGTTTGTGTTCACAGTTTTCATTGCAGTGAAAAAAACCACAGGCTTTTATTTTGAGGTGTGAGAAGAAAACAGGAAGAGACAAAAGTCTCAGCTGTCTGCATCTCACAGACTAAAAGGCCCATTCCTTGAAGCATATCACCTGCTGGCCTTTTTGCTAGAGTTTAAATCTCAAATCATCTTGTGCTGAAAGGAAAATGGTGTTAAAACTGTTTTGGTAGAACTTTGTAAATTACAGTATGTAATTATGTTATCCTGATGCATGCTCAATTACGCTAATTATGTTACCATATGTTATTATATATTTCAAGATATGTTATGTTCGTACCATATTTTTCCCCATACACGTCACACCACCATATAAGTCGCATCAGTCCAAAATGTCTAATACAGTACAGTGGAAAAAAACAAATACGTCACTTTGCAGTATAAGTCACATCTATTATGCATCACCGCTAACCATCCAGAAATGTGGGCCGGTGTTTTGCCAGAAATCGATTGGCTGACAAAATGGCCTCCACAGGAGCATGCATAGGAGGACTTTGATAAGAATTTAAAAAGATGAACACTTAAAAACAATTTTTTTTTTCTCGAAATCATAGAAAAGATGTGTCTCAGTTGAACTTTTCCTTAATAAATGCACTTTAACGGTCAAATCAGCTGCATTTCAAAAATCGATTTGTGGCTGAGCACGCAAAGGGAGGATTTGCTGTGCATTTCTTCAAAATTTACCAAGATAACCACCTAAAAACATTTATTTGTTTGCTCAACATTATAGCAAAGGTGTGTCTCAGTTGAACATTTCCTTCATAAATGCACTTTAATGGTCAAATCAGCTGCATTTCACCTTGACGGCGTGGCTAAATGCAGCTGATTTGATGTTTGCTCCAGGAGTTCTGAAGCGAGATGAAGATGGCTTTGTATGGCAAGCCAAGTGTCTCATTAATAGCCACTTTTACCTATTAATGAGGCACTTGGCTTGCCATAATGCTAGAGAGCCTTCTAGTGGCTGCAAATGGTAATATTTCTCATGTCAGAATGAATGAAATTATCAAATCTCGGCCAAAAACTGGGTTATAAATATGGGGGGAAAACATATATATATTAGTCGCTTTGGTGTATAAGTCACAGGACCTGCAAATTTATGCAAAGAGGTGCAACTTATACGATGAAAAATACAGTAAATACATTACCTTATTATATGTCTCAAGATCTGTTAGCACTTGGAATATGTGTTGGGAAAGACTGGCTACTCCTGAATCAAATTTAGCTCAATATTTATAAAATTTACTGAATTATAGCTTTTTTGTGTGCTGGCTAAAGTCAATTATCTGTGGTGGCCATCTTGAATTGAAAATGAGATGTAGATGTGCAGTCGGCAATTACTTTCTGGAGTTTTCACTAAGATCTGTCGATTGAATCATGAAATATTTTGTTTAACAAACAGGGTTGATGCCAAAAGTTAAAGCTAATGTTTTCAATAAAGATGTCCTGCTTTGTGTAGCACACAGGGTGTTCGTTGGTGATGCTGCTCAGCTAGTAGCACAGCACATTGTAGCTCAGTACGTGCAAAGCTGACTGCGTTACAAACATTTTTGTGTTGGCCTCATTCAGTTAGCCGGGGTGGCCATTTTGATTTGGATTTATTTCACAAGTTGAATGAGGGTTAGATGTTGCATCATTACTTTCCTGGATTTTCAATAACATCCATGGTGATTTATGAGATATTTTGCTAACAGACAAACATTGTTGACTCCAATAGTTAATTGTAAAGTTTTAAAAACAGATACACTCAATCAGCTCTCATAGTATGTGTTGGGGATAACACGCAGTAACTACAGAATCAAATTTTAACTCAAAATTTGTAAAAAAAATATATATATATATATATAGTTGAGTTGTAGTCTTTTTTGTTTGCTAAGGCTAATGGCAGCCATCTTGAGATGGTTTGACTCTAAAAGTTAATCAGATGTATAGCTAGTTTCTGTGAGTTTCAATAAAATCTGTTCTCGTTCACCAGATATTTTGCTAACGCTGTAGAAAAAGGAGCACACAGACATGGGCGATAATAGCCAGATCAGAAAAAAGGACTCTGCAGGAGCACATCATGGCTCAGATTAGTCCACATCACATCGTTCATTGAACGGTATGATGTCATTCTTTAGTTTCAGCTCTGAGGATCTGACCCGAATGCTGCCAAAGTCCATCGATCGGGTTAAACGGTCCACATGGTGGAGGAAGTGCAAAAACCTTTTCATGACATAGTTTAAACAAAGTACTGATTTTTTTTTGCAGCAAATATTAGGCATACTCTGAATCAAACAGGAGAGCGGGAGTTGTCATGTTACCTTGTATTTTAGGACATTTTCTCTAGATCATGCCTGTTGTTTGACCTCAAAGCTCACAGCCTCGTCTTTGTTCAGAGAAATCTCTTGTGATTCTCGTGCCACAAGTTGATTCTTTCATTTATCACAATTTAAATACGTGCAGCTCGGAGCCTGACAGTGTACAAAGGCGCTGCGGAGTGCACCGTGAAGCCTTCAGCCTTTGTGCTCCCACACTGGAGATGAATGGCAGCGCACGTAATGTGAAGCAGAGAGAGAACGCCGGATTCAACTTGAAAGCTCTTCATTATCGATGGCGCTTAAATATCTAGGCTCTAATGAATATATGACTCTGATTTTCAAAGCAAGTGGGTGTCAGGGTACTCTGCTGTCAAGACAATGGGAATGTGCTGTAGAAGAAAATCAAATCTGATGGTTCTGGAGCGACAGGAGCCACTGGAGCCAAATATGTTTGTCTGTTAGCAAAATATTTGAAGAACCACTGAACAGAAGGTATGAAAACTTTCAGAAAGTACCGTACTTTCCGCCGTACAGTCTCACCACCGTATAAGTCGCATCGGTCCAAAAATGTCTAATAAAGTGGGAGGAAAAAAAAAAACCAAATACATAGCTTTGCCATATACAGGTAGTCCTCGACTTAAGGCGCCCTCGACTTACAGCAACTCGGACTTAAGAACGGGTGTGCTAACATA
>JARVGS010001968.1:27546305-27563948 GCA_031762315.1 Hypsolebias antenori | reverse complement strand
TAGCTTAGTGTTTTGGTCCTTTTAGCTTTGTGTTTTGGTCCTCTGGCTTTGTGTTTTGGGCCTTTTAGTTTTGTGTTTTGGTCCTTTTCGCTTTGTGTTTTGGTCCTTTTCGCTTTGTGTTTTGGTCCTTTTAGCTTTGTGTTTTGGTCCTCTAGCTTTGTGTTTTGGGCCTTTTAGCTTTGTGTTTTGGGCCTATTAGGTTTATGTTTTGATCCTGTTAGCTTTGTGTTTTGGCCCTTTTAGCTTTGTGTTTTGGCCCTCTAGCTTTGTGTTTTGGTCCTTTTAGCTTTGTGTTTTGGTCCTTTTAGCTTAGTGTTTTGGATCTTTTAGTTTTGTGTTTTGGTTTTTTTAGATATACCAGTTTAGTTTCAGCTTCTTCAACAAATTTGAGCAAAGTCATTCAGCACTTAGCATTCACATTGCCTTTTGAAAATAGAACGTTAGAAGCTATATCTTGTCTAAAAATATGTATGTTTTTGTTTGATAGTAGCTCAGTCATTCCCAACATAAACTCTAAGTGCTACTTATTGCGTGACAGTAATTAAAATTTCAGCATTAACTGTTGAAGTCATCATTGTTTGTCAAAATATCTCACAAACCACTGGATGGATTTTAGTAAAACTTTCAGAAAATTATCATTGGATGTCCACAACTGCACTCAACATTTGGAGTGAATTCAATTTAAGATGGCTTCTGCAGCTAGTTAACATAAACCAACTCAAAGGAGGCTGTAAGTCAGTAATTTTTACAGAAGAAGAACAACAAGAACAAGAAGAAAAATAATAATAATAAATTTGTGTCTGAACTTTGGCTTGAATGCACTTTAATCTATTAGGAATTTGCATTCAGCTGTTTCACTAGTTTGATTATTTTTCTTCTCAGTTTTTTTAAAATAAGTATTCAACAATTTCTTATTTCTTTTTTTTATTCAAAAGGTTACACAGTTTCATTTACCATAGTTTCTTATCTTTTGCTGTTCTTATACAATTTTTTGGAACATTTTGTTCATTTTGTCTAACCTGAAAAACAGAAACATCAGTTAGTCATTTTTATTTATTGTCAACTCAACTTACTTGAAGAAGAGCTGCAATTTCAATGGGATTTGCCCAGTTAGTAAGTTTATTTTGGTTGCTCCCTTCTTCAGGGGTCACCACACTGAGTGAACTAGCATGAAAAATTTGGCACTTGTTTTACACCAGATGCATTTCCTGATGAAACCTGGTCTAGAACCAGCAGCTCCAAAATTACAAGTCTGCATTTAACCAATGAGCTAACACAAATCACTTTGCCTGGCTAAACAGAGAATAAAAAACTTTGATCAGGTTTAACCGTAAATCAACTAATATATGAAATTATCATAAATCCAGGCTGAGATTTAAGCCAAAATGAGGATCCCACCTGCAATCACGCTGCAAACAACGAGAGGAAGCATCATCATCTGTAAGATTCTCATCAGCAGCTCTCCAGGAAAAGTTACATACATTATTGCACTGGCTGACATATTAACCTGTCGCAGAGCAAAGCCCAGGGCGATTCCTCAGGAACACAAAGATCAGAAAGTCAGGGTTGATACACAAATAACAAAAACCTGACAGGAATATAATCTATGAGCGAAACAAGTCAGATTAAAAGACATTTTAACGTTCCTCTTACCTGCTTCAACAGCAATCATTGTGAGAGACACAAAAGCATTTTTCTTTAAAAAAGGCCCAAATTTGCTAATTTTCTGAGTCAAAGTTACTTCAGTTGAAGCTTCAGGACATCCATGGATCATCTGGTTATCTTCAAGATGGCTCATCATCTCTCCTGATTTAGTTGTTTTAGAGTTTTGAAGCTTCTTGATCATAATTAATTCCTGCCACTATGGCTGCAGAAGAAAGAAGAAATACTTTGGTGTAACACTGACAACTGACTTTTCAGACTGGTACTGCAGTCCAAATTTAAAACAGCGGACAGCATCCCTCCCCTTCTGTCCTCGCTGAAACACTTCAGTGTCTAGAGGCAAAAACGTGACAGTCCACTTTGCTCTTTTTCTTACAGTTTTCTAACATTAGTTTTTACAGGCTTTTCCCCATTTTAATTTCTGCATAAATTAAAATGAAACACATCAGGAAGTGATCACATGGACTGACAATTGCTCAGGGAAAATCAGTTCAGAGTGAAAAGTGAGATATAAAGGCAAAAATATTCAAGTAATTCCAAACACATTACAAATGAGTCCATCACATTTAATTTAACATCTTGTGAGTCCTTTATGTTTCTTAAAGGGCAAATTTAAGGTGCTACTAAATGGGTACATAAATAAATAAAAAAAGTCTTCTTTTATTTATAACATAGGTAAATAAATGTGCAAATTGATTTTTATAGTGAATGAATGTATCTTAAAATAATTTCAGCTCAAAGATTTACTTCAAATGAGTCACTTCACTTCTTCTGGTCATCCGGCCGTGACAATTACTTGCCAAGACATGGATTTTTCTGTAATATCTGGTAGCGTGGTGTCAAAGGTACAAAGGTACAAAGTTCTTTATTTGGCATTTGTGCACCGACCAACAATCCGGGCGCATAGAAATTCTTGAGCTCTCTCAGTTATAGTCAAAATGCTGAAAAAACACTAAATAAAATGAAAATAAAATATGTAAGAACAAAGTGGTTTGTATCTACACTGTACAGAATGTAAACCTTGTCACATGACAAGTGAAGTTAGGTAGTATAGGGTTATTATTGCACCTGATCAATGGAAAGTTGTCCATTTTATGATATATTTGCTAACTTTTCATGGCTTATGGGTCTGCTTAGACAAAAGTATGAGTATAAACAAAATTTGATTTAATGTGGCAACATTTTGAAACAGATTGAATCTTCAGCTTTTCATTTTGCAATATGTTACTGTGTTTCCAAGTCCAGATCCTCAGTGAGCAAGTTGTTTCTGTAAGAGTGGCAAGGATCATAACAGTTTCAGATGTTTATCTTTATTTTCTACTAAACAGCTCCCTTTGCAACCTGCTAAATATCACTAATCCTTTTATTTGACACTATGTTAATTCAATTCTATTCAAAAATACTTAATTAATCCCAAAGGGAAATTAATTGTTGTTGTAGCTCATCATCCTGGTTTCATTAAAGAGTTGTTATAGATGCTGTCTGTAGGCAGGAAGGATCTGCAGCAGTCCTTCCCACAGCAGCTCCATAGAAACTGACTGCAGATATCGATCCGTCCACCTGGACCCAGCAGACCTCTTAGTTCTCTTGGGCAGCAGGACTGCCTGAATGCTGGGCTGAACTCCTCCTCGAGTGATGGCCACTCCTCCCAGCAGCTGCCGAGCCCCTCATCCCCGTGGATGTAACTGCAGGTGTCGTGGGATGATACCGGTCATCCCGCTGTAACAAGCCACATTTTTTGCCAGCTCGCCAGGTAGATGGGAATGCATCCACGGCACCTCCTTTTCAACTCATCTAGGATTTGGAGCTGTAGCGGAGGTATTATTTGAGCAGCTTTTGAAATGTTAATCAGCTGCTCCCATTGTAGAAAACCACCTTGTTGTTATGGTTGCACATCATAACAAATGTCCAAAAGTAAAAAAGGTTTCAGTAAAAATCCTTCCAGCTGCACAGAATCTGATACCAGAGGAACTAATCATCCGAAAAAAGTGATTTAAAGTTGGCGAAGTCTGTGTACTTTTCATTGATATAATTATTTTCATATTTCTTATCTGTTTGTGTCTTGGAATGGTTTTCATGGACCTACATTATAGTTTTAAAGCTAGATCCTGAAATAAATCTACTTTACTTATAAAATTTCTGGAAGCTTTGCCATAATTAACACTACTGTACATGCTTCACTGCCTCACACACTTGGCTGAAATTAATGGGTTGTTAATCATCTTGGGCTGAATTTGCGAAGCTAATGTGGTCATCAATTGATTCAATTGATTTAAATCAGGTGTGCTGAAGCAGAGAGACATCTTTAACAAGTTCTAAAAGACTTTTGTTTTTTAAACCACTATTATTTTTAAACAAAATAACAAAACCATCATCACTTTCATGATTTCACTGCAAAGTTATTTACATTCTCAGCTCTGTATGCCCGAGATCTTTTGTTATAACTGATGTTAAACTTGAATCTAAGCACTACAAATGCACCATGCATAGTTACACTTTCGCATTTAGGTCTGCATTATTATTTCACTATTACATTCCTATCTTGGTTGTTTGATTAAGTAAAAAGACAGGTCTGGTTCATTCAGAGGCCCTATCATGTCCCTCTGCATCTTGTTGACAAGGTAAATACTCTCCATTGTCTGCAGCCTGTCAATTATGAGTTAAGCTCTTTAGCGGTTTTACTTCAGCTACAAGTTATTATCATCACACACAACAGGCAAGGTTTCATTTTGATTAGCAAGTAGCTCCAGTAAATAACTTTTTTTTTTTGTATTAGTTAAAGCTTTTCACCTCTCCTTAAGCCATTTTACCCTCCACTGGAAGTACTGAAAAAAAATTTTGAGTAAGCTATGGCATTTCTTATGAACCAAATGTTAAGCAATAAGTTGAAGAGTTTTTCTGGAGGAGGTGGTGGAGATGACGGTAAAACCGTAGCAGGTGGGAAGGAAACAGCTGAGTCCAGAGGCATGTCCAGAGAGGAGTTTGAAGAATACCAGAAGCAACTGGTGGAGGAAAAGTAAGTATAAAACCACTCCTTTTACACGTTTACTAGACTTTAAATATATACAGTATTTACAATATATAAATTATTGGAAAAGCCAAACGTTTGCCTTAACAGGAAGTGATGCATGTGTTGTTTAAATAATACAAAACTCTTATCAATGATATTAAATCATATAATAAAAACCTTCAACATGTAATATAATTGGAAGTGTGACAACAGTTAGATAATTGCCAGACTGGGAATAATTATTGTTTGAAAATGCATCCCATATATTATGAGTCCAGCAGGGATAAACAGGTGTGATAAGTAATCTTTATGGCGGGGTTCAAAATCATTTTTGTCTCTGAGCCACAAATATAATCTCAGAAAATATTTAGATAAAACTAGAAGAATGGTTCAATAAGAATTTATATATACTATATATAAAGCTTGAATATGCATCTAATGACAATCTACAAATGTTGTTTGGTCCTTAGCTTTTAGGAGTTTCCTGATAGGATTCCTGTTCCTAACAGATGATTATCATCTGTGAAAATTGAAAACAACTCTGGAAAATTTTAAACAAAAGATGCACAGGCTGATATTTCCAGGGAATTTTAATTTAGAGAAATATGCTGAGTTTTGCACATGCTTCTCACTGAACCTTTAATAAATAATGAACGCATGTCATTTGGCTTTGGTCAAGATGATTTAGACTTCTTCCTGTTTACGTCACGTTAGTGTCAAGACGTAAACAGGTAATTGCTTTACAGTATATGTAACCTAATTGTTAATAGTATCTGGGAGTTTTTTGTACTAGCATCAGATTACTTTGTGTGGGTTTGAGTAAGCCTGTAAGGTGTGTGACATCAGCGGATGTGGGCCAGGCAGGTTTACAGGACAGCTTTAGGTATTTTCCTGAGGCCTAAATTAACCAGAGAAGCAGATTAAGCTTGTGTCTAATAACTCGTCAGGACAGAAACCACCATTAAACACATCTCCTACCCAGTGTGCTTTAAAACAATAATTATTTAATCATCTTACAATCTCATCAGCAGTTGAAGTCTTTGTTATCTTCAATTAGGTGAAAGGTAAATTTTAACGACGTTAACGTCTTATTGTCAGTGAGAAAAGGCGAACATCAGACAGGTCCCTACCCCACCCCACCCCCCAAGTGGTATTAAGTGTTTAGTTTAGCAATTATTTTAAATATATTGCAATATTAAGTTCATTATTTCAATATATTTATATATAAAAAAGGTTTCCTTGTATATAAATGATTTTCTCCTGTACAGGATTAAGGACAAGCTTTATTAAAAGTAAAACACAACTGTAGAAATGTGTATATTATTCAATGTTATAGGCTGTTTTTAAAGAAATACTGACCTGAAAATTATAATTCTGTGTAGTTTCTTAAAGTTTCATTCTGGTTCTTGGGTTTGAGATTGTAGCGATGCAGGTCTCAGCACCGCCAAGTTGACCTCTGCTGACCTCCTGCACCAAGCTGCAACACCTAAAACCTACACAGTAAAAAAAAAAAAAAAGGCTGCTAAACATCTAAAAGACCCAATATTTACCTTAGTCTGTCATGTATAACATGAAATGATCACCTGCTACCATTAAAGATTGGCATATGTGTCTGTGCATGTGTGTTTGTCTGTCTGTCTGTTAGAAAATTTATCATGAAATACTGTGTTTGAACAAAATTCATAAATAAATGTATATTCATGGTTGCTTGACTTCTGGTGTCAGCTCCATTTCAGCTGGCCATCACATCTATTCAACCATAGAAAACACATACAGGGATACAACTCAGTTAGTTTTGCAGACATTGAGCTAAAATTTGGCGTGGTAGTAGATGAGAGTCTTCTTCATCACATCCTCTGAGTGCTAATAAAACATGTAAGATACTTGTTTAAAAGTTTGTCATGCAAGGATGCTAATGCTATGCAAGTAATGCTTGCTTTATTCTGCTAATTTTTCATTAGTTCTTGTGTGTTTATTTTTTAGAAGAGCAGCCAAAGTCAGAGGCCTGTTGTTAAATCAAGCATTTGACCAATCAAAGATAAATAAAGCTGATTTTTTTTTGTATATCTGTTTAGATATGAAGTGAATTAAAGTTATAACTTTTAAACAAGTCCCCAAAAAAGTGTGTTTATTTTTCGTAGTTTGTGTGCTTTTCAGTGAGAATAAAACAGAAAAGTGTATTTTAGTTAATTCTGGTATTGACAGCCAGGGGTGAATAAGGTAAAAGCGTACAGCGCATGCCAGGATATCAACTGTGAGAGTTTGTGCTAAGCTGCAGCTCTTGGGGAAGTTAATCTTATTACAGCAGACCACCCTGAAATAGACTGAGGTCAAATCTGCCAACATGGAAACTGTCATATAACACTGATAATGACATTATTTACAGAACTGGGCTAACAACAAGAGTGACGTCAACTGAAAAGTTCTAGACGGGCAAATCTGACTACAGGAGGTCAGTGTGTCGGCTGAGTTATCTAAAACACACACCGTTAGGTGCCTTCAGGTTATCATTTGAGAAACTATTGCAATCCCAAATCAGAACTTATAGTGTTTTATTTTATATCTGCACCTTTACATTTTGTATTTGTTAAAATGAATAGAATCTTGACTCTTAGGCCTGCTACACACAGTAGTGCATCTAATGTTTATTTATAGGGTCACAAAGGTTTTATCAAGGGGGAAGGGGCAAAGTAATGGCAAAAAAACACTTTGTGTATATATATATATATATATATATATATATATATATATATATATGCATATACTGTATATATATGGTAATGAAATAGATTTATGATGTGTTCCATTAGCATCAGAACTCGGAGCTGGGAATTGGGAGTGATGTCATAATCGAGTTGATGATGGTGTGCACCTTGCTGGGTTCTTCTAGTTATACTTCTGCTAATAGATCCTCAGGTGATGGGGTTCCCAGCCCTTTGACACAAAGGATGCGGGAAATGGTTTATTCTCTACATGATCATGTTCAATCGAGGTACACTGACAAAGAACACACAGTCATCACACAAACAATGACAGCAGTGCCTCTGAGCAGACACAGACTGTGCAGTTTTCCACACACACGGGTCCTTGAAAACATTACAGACTAGACTGGCTATATTTTAAGTGTTTAAAAACAGTTAAACATTGTTTTACTGTGATTCAAAACTGTCTGTGCAGCTCTGGCAGAGCTATAAAAAAAAATCAGCCAACGAGGCCTTAAAGAAGCACAAATGTGAGGCCCAGAATACTTTTTAAAATCTCGTGTTAATACAAACTTTGTCATTATTGTCATGCTATTCTGATTTAACTTTTCAACTCCACATAAAAATTTGTACTGTACGTAAATGACATTCTTTGTATCATTGCTACCACAGGACATTGCCAACAATAAAATGCTCTATGCGGTGTTTCGTGCATACAAACAGCTTTGTAACATATCCTCTTTTGAAATAATTAAAAGTGTGGCTTACTAAATGTGAAATAAATACTACAGAAATGCTATGGACAGTAAAATAAGCAGTTTCTACTTACTGTTGTATGTTAAAACTATTTATGCTTGTAAAATTTTGGGGAAAAACATATAGAAATTGAAAAGTGGTGTGTGAGGGGCAGTGAGTTTGGATAAGGGTTGGAGTTCTGTGGGGATGTCGTTGACTTTTAACATTTAAAATGTGCAAGATATATTAAATAGCCTACAAATAAGGCGTTCACTTGGGTAACAAAACCTTTTTTCCAGTGGCAGCTGCTCCCTCGTGACACCCCCTAAAGACTGCTGCAGGCAGTTTATTGTTTATTTGTTTGTTTGTTTTTTTGTGTGCGTTTCAGTACATTGCAGATTTTTAATAATTAAAGGTTCTTTTATAACTTTTTTCCTCCCAGAATAAAGAAATGTCTGGTGGTTATGGTTACATTTACATATTTTAAAAATTATTTCTATTAAACCACCAAGAAAATCTCAACACAAGCAGAATTAAATTGAACACAACACAGCCTAACATTTCCTTCATTTAATCAATGTTGTATAATGTGACATTAAGAAAAACACATTTTTAAAAAAATAAAATTTAAATCTTAATTGTTGAACTATACGTTTGTAGTTGAATAAACAAATACATTTGTTGTGGTGTAGTTTTTTTATTTTTATGCAATCACAGCACTCCCCTTTAAGTCACTCAGAAGACAGAAATGTACTTTCATTTGTAGCTTTAAGAAAAAATTTTATAATAATAATAAAAATAATAAAAAGTTATTAGGATTATAAAATAGAAGAAACACACTGAAGTGAACATAAGATGATTGCAGAAGAATGAAAGCAGTTGACAAGATCACAAAGATCATATTTCATAAAATAATCTAATTAACTTAATTGAGATGTATCTGGTGTGATCTGTCTCCTTATAATATTATTACACAGATAAGAAACCAAGCTTCCAAAACGGCACCTAGGTTGTAATCTTCTTATACACTGCTTTTAATAATACATTTATTTCTTTGGATTTTGGTTACTTGAAATAAAATAAAATAAAATAGAAACTTGAGAATGAGAACATACAGTGGTGCTTGAAAATTTGTGAACCCTATAGAATTGTCTATATTTCTGCATAATTATTACCTAAAACATAACTAATTGATCTTTTTCCTCAACAAATAAATGACCAAGTATAATATTTTTGTCTCAGTTGTTTAAGTGGGTTCTCTTTATCTACCTTTGGGACTTGTGTGAAAATCTGTTGATGTTTTAGATCATATTTATGCAGAAATATACACAATTTTCAAAGCTTCACAAACTTTCAAGCACCACTGTTGAAATAAAAGGTCACACTGATTAACACTGAATGTAAAGTTACAACTAACAAATTAAAATAGAATACATGCTCACACACACCATGGGCCTTATAGATCCTATAATTGATTGTCTTGACATTATTATATATGTGTGTGTGTGTATGTGTGTGTTTTCTGCAGGATTCAACGTGACAAGGACTTTGCCACAAAGAAGGCTGAGAGGGCAAATCTCAGAATCGCTCTCAGAGATAAATACCTTCTACCAGATGTAAGAAATGTATTGCAGTACTCACAACCCATCTGTTTCTTTGTCTGAATATGTTGTAAATTATGAAAAGTACAGCTTAATGATATTTTCACTGCATATGTTGGTTCATTTCTGACAAACTAATTGGATCAACATTCCAACATCCCATCCATTTATTAATGTTACATGTTTTGATCAACAAATTGTGGTGAGGAATGACTGGGGATCATATTTATATTCACACAATGATATAATAAACAGATTATTTTTGCAGTTCATTATAAGGGTTATGAAAAAATTAGTTTCATGTGTTTTCATTTTATTTAAAAAGCACACATCTCTGCATCTTTTAATTATATTATTCTGACAAGTCATAATATCTCCTTCTATCAGTCTGTTTTAGTTTTATTCAACACATACAAAATCAGGAATTTGCATAAGAATAAGTGTGTGTGTTTGGGATGAGGAATAAAAGCGCTGAAGAAATGCCAAGCACATGCAGCTTCATGGAAAGGCTTCAAAGCAGCAGCACGTTTAAAGCTTCTTGTTGCAAAGAACGTTATAACATATATTTTGCCAAGCCCCGCTTGTTAATAAACATTTTAAATAAAGCAATAATTAAAATAATCAAAATTTAATGGGCTTCTCCTTTGCCCACAATCTGGTTAATGAACAGAAATAACAAATGACACATTCAGTGACATTTTCTAAATAATTTCCTGAGCTCTAGTGTGTACCAGTACCTCCCTTAGTGAAGTCATGATTTAACATTGAATAACATACTTTGTGATTGGACTACAGCCAGTGTTGATTCATTAGTTGATGTAGGATTCACACCATTGTTTTCCTGTTCTTTCCCATTTTTTTAAACAACCATCTTCTTCATATTTTGTACCATTTTAACCATTTATATTAAAAAACATTCTGCCTGATCAGGAATAATGTGTTATGACTTTTAGTATTTTTAATTTTTAGATTTTATTGATTATTAATGATTAGCTTTATTTACTAAAATGGTTAAATACATTCAAATCTCTTGAATTACTTTATAAATATTGTTCTCTGAAATCTGATTTAAAGTAGTTACTCTGTTCTTGCCTTATTATCATTTTAGCTTATAGCTACTATATTGCTCATTTGAAATTATAGAACTCATTTGGCTAATTTTAGCATATAGCTACTGCATTGCTAAATACAGATATTAGTTAAGGTTTCACTCATTTTAGCTTTTAGCTTCAGTTTAGCTTTAGTCAAGCTAATTTTAGCTTTTACATTCTGCTTTATCGTTGGAGTTCATTTTTCTAATTCTGAATGCTGCAAATTTATGATTTCTGTCTTGGGGGCCAAGATGGGGTAGAGGGCAGGGCAGCCGACTCAGGACCCAAAAACCCCAGGCTCAATTCCCAGTCTATCCCTGAGCAGCACATTAGCCACCCGCTGCACCACCTGGCAGCAGATGGGTCAAATGCAGGGAGACAATTTCACCATTATTTTGGAACATATGACAATACATAACACATTATTATTATTATTATTTATTTTCTGATAGAGTGCTCAAGATTCTGCAATCTCTCAGATGGCTGGTGATGATGTAGACCTGCCTGAGGAACTGGCTAAAATGGTGGATGAAGACGAGGAAGAAGAGGAGAGCAACGACTCGTTCATGAATAAGCTTCAAAATGTGGATTTGGATGCATTGAAAACCAAGGCCCAGAGCGCAATGACCGAGATAAAGCAGACTGCAGAGGAAAAATGTACCGTCATGTGATGCATTGATATACATTATATACAGTTTGAACCCAGGCCTTCAGAGATAAATAATACATAGACTGACATTGTTGTGTTTTAAATTTGCTGAACTATCAGGCTTTTACTTGCTCTTTTTATTTGTCTCATAAAACCACTTTGGCTCCTTCACTGCAAAGTTTTCATTTTTATTTTCGGAGGTTTCTTTTATTGCATTATTCCTCTGTTTTTATTGTTAAAAAGACCAAAAATCAAAAGCTATGAACTACTCATTTGCTCCACAATGTACAATCTACAGACAGTAATGAAGGAAATAATTAAAACCTGGGACTAAAAAGAACTCTGTCTGTTTTCCGGGACTGAAACATTAAATATTAAAGCTTTTAAAAGCTAAAAATGTCCTTTTATTAATGTAATTTAATTTGTTGAACAAGTAATCTGGTGTTTTTTTAAGCTTTCTGTGAAATATTTCTCAATAGTTTAATAACTACTACAAACTTTGCAAGTACAGAGAAAACTAGTCTCTCTCCCAGAGCTGTGAGAAATGAACGATGTCCATTTTTAATTGCAGCCCAGGTTTTTGAGTTCTTGCAGCTTGTTCTTGACACATCATCTCAGCAGAACAAGTAAGGTGTCCAAGAAAAATGTGAAAAGGTGGAAATGTTGATACTGGCTCGAAAGTTTATACAAGGGGTTATGCACTTTAGTTTCCTATGTCGGATCTAGAGCAAAATTTGTTCTTGTTCTTGCAACCTCAATCAAAAAGAACAGTTTTCTCAGTTCTTGCTTGGGTCAGCAATAAGCTTCAGTGCACCACTTAAGAAATCACCAGTCTATCCCTTTAATGCCTAAATATATGGACAAAGGAATTAGATTAAATAAAAAAAAAATTGACATTATTTCGGTTTAATCATGTTTTGTTTATTTAAAAAGTGTAATAATCTGCTACAGCATGAGGAAAATTTTGGTTTTTTTCACACAGTATTTATAAAACACATTGGGTTTTCTAACATTCATGGCTAAAATAAAAAAAAATCATACATGGTTATTGAACATGTCACCTCAGAGAGAGTTAAAAAAAAAAATCCCAATTCGGATTGAGCTGACCATGTGACCTGTCAGCAGTTAGCCGACCCCTTTCCTTCATGTCCCTGTCCTCCCCGTGCAGCTGACCATCCCCCTTTCCCCCTGTAAGCTGACACAGCGCCTTTAAACATTAGCTGCTTTCATCCTAATAGGATCCTAAGGATTTATATTGTCATCTGATAAAACTAAGGCGCTTGATAGCTGTGCTGCACCTCTTAACCAATTTGTACCCAATTAGGATAATGGGAAAACAAGCAAAGAGGGACAGCTTTCATATATTAATGTGATAAAATGATTATCAGTTTCTCTTGTCTATGACTTGGGTGCTATTAGGAGCATGTCATAAAGCTAATATCGATATTAACCAATAAGGAAGGTGGGCCGGACATGAAAAAAAAAATCTACATCAGAAACTTTAATTAGATCTAAATCTGGATTAGACAATATCTGTCAAATGTACAAACAGCAATTCAGAGAGCAGACCTCCAAATACAAATGTAAGGAAATAGATTTTGGTTTATTCGGTAGTGTGGCTGTTTTGATCCACAGTGGTTGACCCCCTTTTTAGATCATGTGAAGGGAGGTAAATGTTTCAGTCCAAAACATCAGACGCCTGACTTTCTTTGTGGTCACCATATGGCAGCAACCTGCTCTGTGGCAAATCCTCTGCTGTGTGGGCATCTTTAAGTTCTTTATTTCATTCGAAGGTAAAAGTAATGGGCTTTTCAAACCTGTTCTGGGAAAACAAAATTGACAACCAAGAAAATGTGGTCAGGCCAAAGCCACTTAACCCACAGCCATGCTCATCAGTGGCATGTCTTTAAGTTGTTAACATTCAAAACACAGCTCAGTCCAGCTGCTTAAAGTGTGACTCGGAGACAGACATGTTGTTAGTTCATGCCAGGACACGTGAAAACACCAGCACCATCATTCAACTAAATGGTTTGGACAATTGCACTTACTGTGTGGTATAAAAATAGCACATGCATGCAAAATAGCAGCAAAAACATATTAGATTGTTGTAAAATAAAAATTCACACACAAAAACACTGAAACACAATAATTAGAATTATTAGAATAATTAAAATTAAATCAGTGGTTCCCAGCTCTGCTCCTTGAGGAACTCCATCCTGCATGCTTTAGTTGTTTCTCTGCTTTGACACACCTGATTTGAATGAACAGGTGATTAACAGGCTTCTGCAGAACTTAAGGAAGTAATTAAATCACAGAGTCAGGTGTGTTGAAGCAGGAACCAACTGAAACATGCATGTAGGATGGTGTTCCTCAGGGACTAGGGTTGGGAACCACTGCAATGACTCTCAGCTGCGTCTGTATCGAATTTTAGCACAATATCAATACAGTTTACATTGAAATCATACAAGTTGCTTGCTGTGGCAACCCCTGAGAAAGGAAGCAGACAACCTTTTTTTTTTACTGTAATATAGCCATGTTTGTGTTTTTTTTTTAGATCTGTGTCGGCCATTTTGAGTTGAGATGGCTTTAAAGGTTAATAAGTTGTAATGGTACATTGTTATTTACTGACAGTTTCATTAAAATTAATACTTAATTAATAGCAGGCATGCAGGGTTGACGCAATAATGGTAAAATTTTAGACAAAGATCTGCTAACGCTCAAAATATGTGTTCACTCTCAGCTACTACCACACCTTTTAATAATCAAAGGTGCAAAAACTATTTTAATAGAGCAGCATACAACTTATAAGAAATTTAATTTAAGCAATTTATTATGAAGACAAATAAAATTCTTGAATTTTCCATGTTGGCTTTTGTGTTTGACGTGCAACGAGCTCCTAAATATATCTTCAGATAGGGGGAGTGAGGTCAGAGGAAATCTCCAGTGAAGTCTTTAGGCTCATTAAGGATGGGCTTGATCTCTACACCTACTATAGCGGCAGCTTTGGTTTGTGCCAGCTGGCAACGGAGAAACTTACAGGCTGTGGGATAAAACCCCTCCTCCCCCCGATGGCCCCCCCTCCTAATTTCATCACAAACTATTAGTTTTTCCAACTCTGTTGCTCACATTTGACACAACGTAGGTCCAATTCAATTTTTGTAGAAGTGGTGGGCGTCAGATTGAACTTTGCTAACTGGCACAAAAAAATGAAGTTTGTGACGTATTTTGTTTAAGGCATAAAACAATGAATGCATTTGTCAAATTGAAATAATTAAACATTACTTGAATATTTTTCTAAAAGGGTAACTAAACGACTGCTTTTAATGTAATTTTAGTGTTTCCAAAACAATCTGAAATGTTACACGCCCTCGTAGTGTAAAACTATTTTTAAACTTTTTACTGTGTAGTCATCCATTTTTGGTCCATCTCTGTGGCGGGGGGGGGGGGGGGGGGGGGGGGGGGGGGGGGGGGGGGGGGGGGGGGGGGGGCCCCCCCCCCCCCCCCCCCCCCCCAAAGCATTGTCTATAATGAAGGGATTAACAAAAACGCTCAATTCGACCTATTATCTTTCAGACAATAGATTTTTTGAAAGAAAGTTTTGTTGAAGCTTCATTAGCAAAGGTCTCCCTCTGTGGTCTGAAAAGCAGGACACATTTGGAGCAATTACTTGACCAGAAAACAACTGTCAGTCATTCTTAAGGGGGAAGGATTCCAATTAATAAACCTCTTAAACCCTTTGGTTTTACTACCATTCCCCCCCGGCAGCTCTGGTGTCTCGTGTGGTTAAGGAGAGTTTTGTCAGGAGAGAAAGACAATACGAGTTGTTGCACAGATCTCCATCCAGCATTAGGTCCTTTGCTCAGTTGTTTGCAGGGGATTTCGGGGACTTAACGAGGAGTAACAAGTGCCTACAGTAGACATTGTTAGTGTCATTTGTCTACTTATGGACTACAAAGACAGTGTGTGAAGCGTACCCTGTACTTAGAAACCTAATAAAGGTAAGAATATTTTAAGTTCTTTATTATGCAAAATTGGGAAATGCCATTAAGTATGATGCTCACAGGGTCTCCAACAAGAAATGTATCAAATTAAACACTTTTCGATGCTCAAATGGTGCATTTTTAAACTGAATCAGCTGTGCATTTAGGTGAAAGTTTTTAACAAGAAGAAGTTTTCAAATACACTCGGTACGCTAAGCATTTTCTTCATAGCAATATTGATTCAAAAAGGGAAACGGCAGTTGATGATCCACAATAAATACCACTTCTCATTAAAATGAAGATGTAGGAATTTTTGTTAAACCACATGGTCGCCTTGTGTTTAATTTTTATTTTGTCTGGGACATAACAGTGTGTAAAAAAAAATACTTTAAAGGCCAACAAACTTTTAATGTCATTTTGTTTTATTTGTTCGTTTTGCAGACAAAGATGCAAGTTAGGTCTGTTTGTGTGGGAACATTTAATTCAACTTCACTGAAGTGATCCAGATCCGTCCCAGCTGCTTTGAATATTACTACGACTGCTTTGCCTGAGGTTGTTGTCTTTTATTTTTTTGGGCAAGTCATAGAGAAACTGTTTCCAAAGGCTCGGATGCATTTGTCAATGGATACCCTTGGAATAGTGGACGATACTGGGCATGGGATAGTAGACAACTATGACATGGCAAAAGGTCCCGGGTCGAGCAGCGGAGGCAGAGTTCACAGCATCGATGTCATACTGGGATTCACTAAAGACCAGGAACCTTTACTCCATTCATTAGAAAGAGGCGGCAGCCCAAAAGGCAACGGAGTGAATCCTCAGGATCCTGAAAAGCAGGTCCACTCAGACCCCTACGGGCACCTTTCAGAACTTGGCGACAGCATCCAGCATCCGTCCTACCATGGTGAGTCCTTTCAGAACTGCACAAAAAAGGGTATTTGATTTAAATGTGCTTTAAGTCATTAAACCTTTTGTGTATGTTGTCAATAAAGAAAGGTCAATGATGTGTCTGTGAATCTGGTCGTCCAAAACAGTGAAACGGTGGTACTGAAGGAAGATAATGGACTCTTTCATTTAAACTTCACTTCCCAACTAAAACAAAACAAAAAAATGAAACATCCTTTAGGAAAAAAAATCACTTCTATATTTGGACTCTTACTGTCGGATAAAAGAAATTAAAAACTCCACCAAAATCAGATGGACATTAATGTTAGCAAATGTCCTAAGTGCCCAAAACAATATTGGTTTTGTTCATGGAAGAATTAAATTAAATTTTACATTAAAGATCTCTGTGCAGCACGGTGGTGCAGTTGAGCTGCCGCTTCTCAACGAGAAGGTCGTGGATCAAATCCCGGCTGAGGAACTTTTTGGGTGGAGTTTGCATGTTCTCTCCGTGCATGCGTGGGTTTTCTCCGGGTACTCCAGTTTCCTTCCACAAACCAAAAACATGTTAGGCTGATTGGTAACTCTAAATTGTCCCTAGGCGTGAGTGAGAGAGGGAATGGTTGTTTGTCTCTCTGTGTTCCTGTGATGGACTGGAGAACTGTCCAGTGTCCCCCAACTCTCACACAGTGATGGTTGGACATGGGCACCAGTGACCCCCGTGACCCGAAAAAGCCGGTAATGATCCCTTTACATTTATCTATAATTACTATAAGCACATGTGACAAATCCAACATGATAATAGATGATTTCTTGCTTAAAAGTTTTGTCATGTCCCTGAATGACCAACAAAAATATGCTTTGTTTTGTGCTTGAGTTCATTGGACACAATCTTTGTCTTCTGATCTGTCACTACTGATGCAACAAACTGCATCTTTATATGTTTAGTCTTGGGGTCAGTCTTTCATGGCACATTTAAATGGATAAAAGGCAAGATTATTATGATTTTTTTTTTGTTGTTGTTGCACTTCTCTACCTCTTGGTTAGTTTATCATCAAAATAATTATTTTAGAAAAACAATCTTTGTTTTTTAAATCTTAGGTCATTTTAGGATGTTAGACAAATGCCAAAAAATGCTCAATGCATTAGAGTAATGCTTCTTAATGCATCCTTTGCAGGATTGTTGCTGCTCTTTATAGCTAATGATTAATTAATGATTAGCTAATGATGAACTAATCATTAACACATCAAAAATCATTAAAGAGGTTGTTTCTATTGTGATTAAACTGAATTAATTAATTAATTAATTAATTTTATGTACATATACATACATA
>JARVGS010001968.1:27420971-27438045 GCA_031762315.1 Hypsolebias antenori | reverse complement strand
TGTGTTAGGATAGGAAGTGCTTGGTAACTGTACAGTACTGTACATGTACGTGTCTAAGTGTCGGCTCGTGTGTTGTCTGACTTACATTAAAATCGGGTTACGAACGATGCGTAGGTACGGAACTCGTTCGTAACTCGAGGACTACCTGTATACAGTATATATTCCATCAAAGTGTTATTTTTCAGGTTCAACCAAACCCACTACAACAGCAGCCAATAATCAATAAGCGTTCTTTCAAGGAATGCTCGGTCGTTAATTGTTTTTGTTTGGACTGATTCTTCCGTAGTGATGATGTGAAATGTGTACACCCCTCAGGGTTTGGGACAAACAGTGAACTTCTGGTTGATTGTTTGTGTTTAGTTACAGCAGCTGTTACTTATTCACCATCACACACAAACACACAACAGTCTGGGTGCGTGTGAAACTGCTTCACACAAACAGTTTGTTTGTTGTTTTTCCTCCTGACAGAATTTGATCGTACTCCGCAGGTCACTCTGCAGACTCGCCGGTCTTGTTTTTGACCTGTATTTCATGCTGCTCTGCTCCTCCTCCACCCACTGTGGGTGGATCACTTCAGGTGTGGCTGCCAAAGAAAGTAAAGTGATATATAAAAACAAAACGTACTCAAGCAGGTAGAAAATTCATGCATCTTTGTTTTTGTATTGGGTGAAAGCTTGTTCATGTAAAATTAAATTTACAGTTGCATTTAAGCTCTGTTGTTTGGGCTGATGTTGCTCAAATTAGCTTTTAAGAAATAAATCAGTGTTTTCCTGCTTTTAAGTGTTGTTGTGGACCGGAAATTAATCAAAGCAACAAAAAACGGTTCTGTTTTGTCTCTTCCTGTATCCGCTCAGATTTTCATCTTTACTCTTAGAGGCTTAAAACACTTAAAGCTCAGAACAGCATGACAAAGGGCTTTTTAACTAGATTGCTTTAGCATTTATTTAAAATGGTTGCTTTGCTTCGAGGGTAAAAGTAAAAATTGTCGGTTTGTAAGTTTTCAGTTACCGGCAAAAAAGTTGAACTGCTTGTGCGTGCGTCTCATTTTAAACGGTTATTCTGGGTATTGTGGAAATAAAAAGCTTAACATTTCGTTAAAAAAAACGTGTTTAATATTATTTTAGATACAAGCATTTTTGCCTGTGTTCATCTTTGCTACAAGCTTTGCCATAAAGGAAAAGACCACCTCATGTTCCTCCAAATCAAAATTATTATTCTTGTAAAAATGGTCAATGTCAGTATTGTAAAAGGTTCAAAAGAATCGCAAACAAAACGCTTGCAAAAAAAATAAATAAACGTGTCAATCGGACTGACCCTCATGCTATAAGCCCACAGCTGGGACACGGAGCGACAGAACATCTAGGGTCCCAGTATCCAATTAATACTGTGATCTCACACAAACCATCACAGTTCATATGAACAACCTCAGTGTGTGATTCAGGAACACGCAGTGTTTTGATGTACTGGAATAACAAGTTTTTCCTTTCTTTGTTCTTTTTTTTTTTTTCAGTGTCATCAGGAAATTGTGGAAGACGTACCGTTTAAAAAATTAATCAAAGACTCGTGTGATCATGAGGAGGGTGAGTCAGTTTGTTCCACACCGCAGGACACCGTTGGGTTTTGCAGGCCACTGAAGAGCAGAGAAAGGCTTTTTAAGGTAAATGGAGTTAAAAAAAAAACAAAACAAAAACCAAAAAAACAAGCACGATCATAGTTTTTACACTTTAGCTCTGCAGTGTCTGAGTAAAGATGAAAATGTTGCATTTAGGAGGAAAACCTGATCCGTTTTGGTTGTATTTATTTTTTTTAGCTGCCACCTGTTGCTACAGGTGATCTTTGTTGTTCGTTGTATTTTTCCTTCCAGCTGGTGCGACCTGAACTGTGGTGTCAGTTTGACAAACCAGTTTTCTGTTCTTGAGATTCTTTTGGCAACAGCTCGTTTGAAATCGTTCTTCATTTTCTTTCTTCATTAAAGCTGCTTGAAGGATTCAGGAGGCAGGAAAGAAATGGCGGTGTTATTATAAGTGGATTTCAAACACCACATTAAATGCCAATTAGGCCTGTTGCGATAAACAATAAATCAATTAATCGCGCGGTAAATGAAAATGATCAACCTCCATTTTCATTTAGCGGCTTTATCATTTCTTGGTGTCGCCCTCTTTCTACTGAAGACACTGGATGATAAAAGGCTCAACTCTGGTGTTCTTCACTGACCCCTTCCTTTATCTTTTCTCTTTAAAATCTGTTTTCACTGTCAAAAATCACGTTTTTGTATAATTTAAAGCAGCTAAGCTGAGATGCTAAACTACGAGCTAAGCTAACAGGCCGACCTCGGGGTGGGGGGGGGGAGGACTTCCGTCTTGTCGAAGCTCCAAAATTCACAGTTGAACCCTGTGCCTTTGTGTAAAAAGTTTTTCTCTGCAAAACGGGGCTGAGAACTTGACAGATTTTTTTTTAATTAAAAGCTTTTTGTGAAAAATGCTACACTAAACAGCTCAAACCACACCGAGCGCCCGCCATTTTGAGAACCGAAAAAAGGAAAGACAGCCCATTTCATATCCTCCCTCCCATTTTTCTTAGTCACACTGTTCGCCCCCTCACTATCCATCCTTCAGTTCAAACAGTCTTATACTGCCATCTGCTGGTCAAAAAAAGTGACTGCACTCAAAACATATTAACCAACATTTTTTTCTTAAATTTGACAATGATTACTAATTATTGTCAAATTTCAAATATTATCATTTATCACGATAATTTCTGAGACAATTAATCACCCAGCAAAATGTGTTATCATGACAGGCCTAATGCCAACACCAAAATATGTAATATTGGATCATTTTCCGCAATAAAATGCCAAGTATAATATTTTGTCTCGTTTGTTTAACTGGGTTCTCTTTGTCTACTTTTAGAACTTGTGTGAAAATCTGATGTTTTAGATCATATTTATGCAGAAATATAGACCATTCTAAAGGGTTCACAAACTTTCAAGCACCACAGTACAAATGATTAACTTCTGGAGTGAATCTGACTCAAGATGGCCGCCACAGCTGGCTGACCTTAAAATATATATTAAAAATATTGACCTAAAATTTTGTGTGTTTGCAGCTTCGACTGATCCCTGAACACGTATTCTATGCACAGAATTTCTTGGGATCTTTGCTTTAAATGTTGCCATTAACTATTTGGAGTTGACTCTGTTTGTTAGCAAAATATCTCATGAACCACTGGACAGATTCTAAGCAAACTTCCAGGCAATATTTGTAAGTTTTAGCTCTACAGTTGTCTTAAGTTTTGGAGCCAACTGAATTCAAGGTTGGACCAAAATGTCATTTCTAATCATAAAGTAATCTTTGAATCGCCTGCATGAAAGGTGGCGGGTGATGTGCATTATTTTAAGGAACCATTTTGTTTTCATGTCTGACTGACTTTCTGTTAACGTTACTCTCTTACAGCTCCTCTGTTTGTTGTTCTCTCTCAGTACAGGGGAGAGCGTTTGTCCCCCAGTGTCCAGTAGGCTCCCAGATGGTTCAGGTATGACAGTCACCCCCTCCACCCCAAACACCCAGCTCTCAACCTGCTTCCTTGTCACTCAGAGACATGAACTCCAGGTTGGTAACAATTAACGAATTTATTCTAACACTTCCTCTGACATCCAGCACAGTTTAGGGTTAGCAGTTCAAGTTTCTGTTTGGTCACATGTTTTTCCAGAGTTTTTCTTTTGGGACGTGACAGATGTGCTGTCCAAAACCTGATTCTGAGTCACTTTTGTTCTTTTTTTCCATCGGGGTTTTGTTTCTCTTGATACTGGAAAGATAATATAAGATGTAACCCCTGCTGTTTACCTAAGCCATAGCTCCAAACACTTTTTTTTTTCTGTGTGCATGTTTTTGCTCTGACATCACTTTTCATTTACCAGCTGAGCCTTATCTCATCACATACCAACTAAAACTGGTGCAGCACCAATGGATGAGTCTGACGGCAGGCGGCTGAAGGCCTCAGAGGATTCTGGGCCACAGGCTGAGCCCTACGTCCCAAAAGGTCAGTTAGTAATTGTCAGCGCGATGAGAGGCCGCTGAACGCTTTGTGTTGATTAACAAAAGAGAGAGCGTGATGAAACTTTGAGCTGATAAAAACCTGTTAATTCTAGATGTTGGTAGTCTTGAAAATAAAGCAAAGAAAGAAAAACACAAAATAACCATTGCAGTTTTGTATTTTTTCTCTTTGATGTATAAAATGGCAAACTAGCAGTTCAAACAGCCACAAAATTAATGGGTTTTTTTTTTATTATTTATTTTTTTACATTTTTAAATGATTAACAATCTTTCTGTAATAATTTACTGAAACGACCACAGAGCACTGTCTACATTGGACTGATTCCAATCTCACATGTGTCATTCAGACCTGGATTATAAGCAGCTGCAAACTGATCTGAAGTCTGATGCCCAGAACCTGGAGGCAGAGTCCTGGAGCTTGGCTGTGGACCAGAACTACCTAAAATCCCTGAACAAAGAGGCCATTGAAAGACAAGACGCCATCTATGGTACGCTGAAACAGAAATCGAGATTGAATTTGTAAACTGAGTTTGTCTTATTGAAGTCACCAGTAAATCTGATCACGTACTTTGCAGCCATGAGCCAGAACATTCATCATTTCAGCTTTAAGTCTTTTTTTGTCATCTCCTAGAGTTGATCCAGACTGAGATGCACCATGTTCGCACGTTAAAGACCCTTTTCCACGTCTACATGTACGAGCTGAAGCAGTCTCTTCTAGTAGACGACGCTTCCATGGAGCGGCTTTTCCCTGGCTTGGAAGTTCTGCTCAGCCTCCACCAGCTTTTCCTCAACTCCCTAAAGATGCGTCAGAAAAAGAGTCAGGAGGAAGGGAGCTCTAATAACTACTGCATCAGACAGCTGGGGGATGTTCTCATCACCCAGGTGGGGTAGAGGGTCCAACACATTTTACTTTTTTTTTTGTCCCTGTCATGGGGCGAAAAGGGAGAATTGGAAATACTCTCCATCTGTGAATGTTGTTAGCACGATAACTTTAAAAACAAACGAGGCGCCGACTTCCATTTTAGTATGTGGTTACATTTAGGCGATGTATATGATGTCAAAATCCAAGATGGCTACCATCATATCTAAACCTTGTGAGCTGGATAACTATGAAAAATAGACATTGGGCTATTTCCTTTTTGGTGTGTGGCTGCATCTACATGTAAGAAATTTCACGATCAAAAACTGGGATGCTTCATCAATATCCAAAATGGCCACCCCATCATTTGAGGAAACTATGCTTTGTTTAAATGTATAGTTTCCTCAAATGATTGGGGTAGCTAAAGATTAATCTATGGTGACCAAGGCTGCCATTGGCCAACCCCTGGCTCTGCCATTGTGGCGGGTGGTGGGAAAAAGTGCTCCCTTTGCTCAACAAGATCAGTCACTCTGTTCCACCTTGGACAAAAAACTACCTCTATTCTTCTAAACAGTGTAACTCTTGCCCATTTGAATATTTCACACCAAAAACATTAAGGTTTACTTGCATTCCCAGTTCATTTCCAGTCCAAAAAAACACTCCTTGAAAACTACAAACATTCACTATTCAAATCCATCAGCGACAGGGGACATCGTTGTACCACTTGTTTTACTTGTGTACATTACCGTAGTTACTGTCCATAAAATGACACATTTACAATATATTTAAATATCAAAGGTATATTAAAGCAGGTTATTTCCTTTTTTTTTTTTTTTTGATATGTGAAAATTATTGACATGAATAAAATGATCATTCTCTTTCTTTTCTCAGTTTTCAGGTTCGCTCGGAGAACAAATGATGGAAAGTTACAGCTACTTTTGCAGCCATCACACTGAAGCTGTCAGCTTCTACAAAGAGCAGATCATGAACAACAAGAAGCTGCAGGCTCTTATCAAAGTAAAGAATCAACACTGCATCATTTACTCTAAAATTAGAAAATGAAAATGTATACATTTTGTGGGAAAAGTCGTCTCAGTTGCTCCAGAAATACATTTACATCCTAAATAATCAACAAAGTCAATAGTCCGGTATACAATCACAACAATTTTCAGTCGGGTCATCTGGACAGTTTTTTTTTTTTTTTTTTTGTGCTGAAACGTTTCACCTTCCATCCAGAAGGCGTCATCAGTCAAGGAAACACACAAAACATTGTTGTCCTTCTGGATGGAAGGTGAAACGTTTCAGCACCAAAAAAAAATAAATAAATAAAAAACTGTCCAGATGACCTGACTGAAAATTGTTGGATCCTAAATAAAGGTTTAAAGTAAATTATAAGCATCACAGCTGCAGCTGCACAGCATTTTGATGATCTTTACAGCAGGTGAAATGCTGCACTGTTGCACCTAAATAACTGCAAAACGATGGATTAAATTTGTGAAAACTGACCTACTTTTACTTTTTCTCAGAAAATTGATCAGGCCCCTGTGGTGCGACGTCTGGGAATCCCTGAATGTTTCCTGTTGGTGACCCAACGCATCACCAAGTATCCATTTCTGTTGGAACGGATCATCAAGAACACCGAGAGTAAAGTCTTTCCCCTCATTGTTTAGCAATTTTTGCACATAGTGTTTTAATGTCATTAAACTGGAGCAAAGGTTGGTCTTTTATTTCCCGCTCCTCACAGCTGACACAGATGAGTATAAGTCTCTGCTGAGAGGGTTAGAGCTGATCAAGGACACCCTCTCCAAGGTGGATACTCGGGTCAAGGACTATCAGAATGCTTTTCGTCTGAGAGAGATCTGTCTTCGTCTGGAACCAAAGAGTCAGGTCCGGATGAACGATGATCGGGTTTTCCGCAGAGATGATCTGATCCAGGGCAACCGATCGCTGCTGCATGAAGGAGTCGTCACCTGGAAGTCCTCTGGGAAACTGAAAAGTTTGTGTTGTGCTTATTGATCCATGAACAGTCCTGCATGTGAAACAGCTGTCTGTAGTAATGAACTTTTTAAACTGCACTTGTTTTATCAGTCCATGGCTCCAGATGGAGCTCAGAAGTGTTTGTGTGACCAGAGCTGGTGTTTAAAGAGTTGAAGCATCAAGCAACTGGTGACTCTGTGATTAATTTAACTTGATGGCAACAACAGTGGCTTCACCTTTTTTTAATTTTTTTTTTTTTCTGAAAGCCAAGTTTCTCTTAAGTAAATCAAACAAAACTAGCTCTATCATTAGTTTCCAAATTTAATAAAAAGAACAAAAACATTTCTTCGTGGCAGGTACGTCATTTGTTTGTGTTTTACATGCTGCATCTTCTGCTTCAGACGTCATTGCTGTGCTGATGTCGGACATGCTCGTCTTCCTACAAGAAAAAGATCAGAAGCTTGTTTTTGCTTCCATGGTGAGTCCTGCGTAAACCAAACTGAAATATTCTCTTCTGTATCATTTACACAAAGGCCTTTTTATCCATTTTATTTTATTTGAGCAAAATATTTTATGAAACCAGAGGCAGCGAAAAGAATAGCTGTAAAAACACTTATTTAAAGCTTTTTATTTAAAATATCACTTTAAATGTTTCCTAACTCTGTTTTAATGTTCTGTGATGCATTTTTTCATATGTCTTAGCCTTACAGTCCCTGCAGTGTACTGGTCTATATTCTACTACCAGAGGGGTCATGATAGTTTATCTTCCATACAGGATTGCAAACCACCAGTGATCTCCCTTCAAGGAGTGATCGTGAGAGAAGTGGCCCATGAGGATAAAGGCTTGTATATTATCTGTGCGTACACCGTGGGTCGGGCGGAAATGTACGAGATCTACGCCAGCTCCAAAGAGGAGCGCAGCACATGGATGACCCTCATACGAGACGCTGTGGTCAAGTGAGCTGAGGGCTTTTCTGGAGATATTTTTGTTGTTGTTATTGTTTACAACCATTATCAGTCACTTTTATACGTGTAAATGTGGCTACCGTTACAAAGCATCGCTGCCTTGGATGAAAAATGGAAGCATTTGTATATGAAAAGCCTACCTTAAATAAGATGGCTTGAACTCTAAAATATTACTTTATAATGTTAGTTGCAAGGAAATATTGAAGTGTCTGTGCTTCAGTTGTCTAGAAAAGGAGCAGTACCACAAAGTGATTACAAGATTGCAACAGTATCAAGGTAAGATGGCTGAAACTACATGTTGAACACACAAACTGGATAAGGAAAAGTTGTAAACAGCTTTTTTTTTTTAAGGGACTTTAGGTTAAACTGTGTTTTTACTGCTCGTCTTCGTTGCTGCTCTTCAGATTTGTTGCAGAAGAGGGACGAGCTGATAAAACAAAGTCTGATAGAGAAGCAGCAGATCTTCGATGCTCTCTATGAGGAAATGATTGGACAGGATGCCCCCCACAGAGGGCTGCTGCTGCGAGGAGATTCAACTGACCTCCAGCTGGGGGAGGCACTGCTCAGCGGGGCCATCGAAGACGGTAAGAGCAGGAAAAAAAAAGAAACGCAGGTGCCACTTTCTAATTCATGAGTTGTGTGGTTTTGTTGTTGTGCACTGCATATCTGTAAAAAATCAAATTGATTCTAACATAAGGCACTGTAGAGTAAATTAGATCATAGCAGGGCCGATTCTAGGATCTGACCTTTAGGGGTGCTCAGCCCCCAGTGCTGAATGGCTCTTGGCTTGAACAACAGGGTGGCCATAGACATCAGAAGCATTCATAATGTGTGGGAAACACACTGATGGGGGGGTTTGAGGGTCCTCCCCCAAAATTTTTGAATAAATTATATGTAATTTCCTGCATTCTGGTGTATTTTAACAGGTTGTTAAACATCTATACCTACTTAAGTAAACACTTGATTCAATAACTATTTAAGAGAGCTCGACACAACAAGAAGTAGCGCTAAGCTAGCAGCGTGCAATACAGACGTGCTAGCTAAGATGCTACACACTCTACATTACACAACGTAGCAAACGTTTTGTACAAAATCATTTTAATGTTAACTGAAGATAACAAAGGCTAAACTTAAGCAACCAGAAGTTGCAACATGTATCTACATGCAATACATACAAAACAAAGTAAAAGTAGCTTTATGCATTAACCTTTAATTTAGCCATTAATGTTCAAACTGCTGTTTAATATACCATATTATATTACCTCATTATTGTTTAGCATATATCTTATTTCCTTCTATACTGTTTCTTTTTATACTTAGTGTTTTTGTTTTGTTTTGGGCTATTTTGGGTGTAACTGGGACTGTGCGTACACAATTTCATTCCATCTCATGTACCACATGATGCGAATGACAATAAAGAACCTTGAATCTTGAACCTTGAACAAGGTAACAGGTGCTGCAGCTGTGGCTGAGTGGTTAGATCAATTGTCCTTCAATGCAAGAGTTGGTGGTTCAAATCCACCAGCAGTCACATGTCAAAGTGTCCCCGGGCAAGACACTGAATCCCTCATCGCCTTCGGTGTATGAATGTGATAAAGCACTGATTAGTCTTTTAGAATGATTTGTTCAATTAGTTTTGTAGAGATCTAGTAGAGTATGAATGGGTAAATGAGGACACAGATTGTGTTGTAAAGCGCTTTGAGTGTCTTGATAGAATGGTACTATATAAGTACAGTCCAGTTACCAATGTAATTACCGGCGTGACAGAAAATGGAGGATTTGCTTTCAGTTACCTTTGTACAGATGAACGTACTTCCTGTTTATCACTGTTGTATTCAGCTGCTCATGAGGTCGGCTGCAAGGCTTTACCACAGTTCATTCCAAACAGATAACTCCACCCTCTAAAGGTATTCGACTAAACTGCTCAGGGTTTCTGAAATCCAACAGCTCAGGGGCCGGACATCCAGCAATTAGTCATTGTGTAAACAAGCCAAATATTACAATGATCTGTTACCTTTTAATTTTTACTTTGTTGCATTGAATCATAAATGCAATAAATAGAACCCAAACCCAGAGGCTAGCCTGTATAAATAAAGGTTGAATGAATGAATGAAAAAGAACTGCCAAAAATAAATAAACTAAAATAATAATAATAATGTATACAGACCCTTTCCAACAAAATTAGAATATCATGGAAAAGTTGTTTAACGTCCATAATTCCATTCAAAAAGTTAAACTGTAATAGGTGATAGATTCAGGATTTGCAATTTAAACGATTTCAGGTATTTATTTGTTTATTTTTTTTTACATAATTTGGGCTTCCAGCTCATAAAACCCATTAATAATTTTTTTTTTTTTTTTTTTTTTAATATGTTTTACTTTATTTTTCAGGGGTGCTGAGTTAAAATTTAGAAAGAGGCTAAAATGGCCGCTGGATCGTAGTGATCATATATTTAAAGGAATATATTGTGAACCCTCCGACCCAAAAAGGAAGAAGTATGTAAAGATAATGGATGGATGGATATTTGACGTAGGGTTTTTTTTGTTTGTTTGTTTCTAGTGGAAATCCTGCAGGACCTGTTCTTCATGACGATAAGAGACTCAAACGTTCCTGTAGAGGAGACGCAGACGATTCAGGGAGGGATGGTCAGGAGGGCTCAGACTTTTGCAGGGAGGGAGGACAACCCCAGCGTAAAATGTAAGACTTGTTTTTATTAAAGATGTGGGTAATTTTAAGAATTTATGCATATCATCAATTCATCTATAGAACCATATGCTGTAAATGAACTTCAGTGTCAAAATCCACACACGTCACTGAGATAAACAGCAATTAACTTAAAATTCTTTCCAGCTGTGTTTACCACAAAGCTGTGTGCTCATTTCTTTGGTATGAATTCTCATGAGTAGGTTACCTGCTGAAAAGTGAAGTGTTCTGAGATGAAGCAACAGATGTTTTATTGTATTTCATTTATTTACTGATCGTTCGTTAAGCATAAAATGTTTGTTGTCAGAAACAGTTAATTCATGGCAACATGGAGTTTTTGTTTTTCTTAACTTTTGGACAAAATGCAAAATGAAATCCTGATGATAAAATCCTCTTCAGAAAATGTCTTTGTTAAAATGAGCCATACTTCATCTTGTACAGCACTAATTAAATAAACTTTTATTATTATTAGGATTTTTTTCCCCTAAAATTCTCATGTGACTGATGGTTTTTCGTTTGAACTTTCTCAGATGGAAATGCAGTTGAGACTCCTGATAGAAGTGTGGACATTTCATCGTACAGCAGACTAAACAGCTGTGAACATCTGTTCAAGAGAATGTCCCTCTCTGAAAGTCTGGAACAGTCTGTAAGTGAGGCAAATGGAAAGGAGCTAAACTCATTATCTCTTTTATAATTTACACACACGGTCAAATTTGTTTGTACCCTCTAGTTTTAAAAAATTAAAATATATTTGAATTTTGCTTTAACAGATTTTAAAATAAATTAATGAAACTTACAGACGATGATACGTCTAGAGAAGACTGAAGTAATTTTGAGCAAAGGGACATGTTGAGCTGAGGAGTGACCTTTAATCAGTATCACCAGTGTCTTCAGGCTTGTTATCAGTCAGTCTGCCTATTTAAAGGGTTAAATGTAGTCACTGAGCTGTTTGGTATCATGGTGTGTACACGGCGGAACATGGACCACAGAAAGCTAAGGACAGAGTATCTCAGGAGCTTAGACAGGAATTGATTGGCCAGATGTTAAAGGTAAAGGCTATAAGCAGCTGGACGTCATGTCACAGTTCAGAAGTTTAAGGTAGCAAACATCCTGGACGTGACCGCAAGAGGAAAACTGATGACAGATTGAAGAGGTGGATAATATGAACAGTAACCAAAGAAAAACTTCCATGTAGATCAGAGGTGAACTCAAAGGTCATCAGTGTCACATCACGCCATCAGTCGCTGTTTGATCAAAGTGGACTTAATGAAAGACGAGGAGGAGGACATTGAATCATAAAAAAAGCAAGAATCAAATTTTCCAAAATGCGTACTGACAAATCACGAATCTCCTGGAAGGATGTTGTTTGGATAGATGAAACAAAACCCAACTTTTTTGTCATGAAGTCCCATCAGCTCCGTTTTCACTAACCCAAAAATGAAACGTACAAAGAAGATCACTGGACCTACAGTGAAACACGGAGGAGGCTCGGTTCTGTTCTGGTGCTGCTTTACCGCATCTCAATCTGTGCAGGGTGCAAATAAATCTCAAATCCATCAAGGCTTCTGAGGTGTCAGAAAGCTTGGGCTCCATTATGGGTAATGGATCCTCCAACAGCTGAAAACACCTAACATGACTCCAAACCAAACTATTCTGAGGCTCCATTTTTAGCCCCGATCTCAGTCTTGTTGAACTTCGGTGGAAGAAGCTGAAACTTGCAATCTGGAAAAGAAACCCTTCAAACCTGAAACAGCTGGAGGAGTTTGTTCATGAGGAGTTGGCCAAAATACCTGTGAACAGGTGCAGACGTCTCAGAGAGAGTTGCAGAAATCACTTGATGGCCTCAAAGGTACCAGTTTTATCATTAACAGGTTACGGGTGCCATTTTCTCATCACGGTCACATTCGTTAGTTGTTTTTTTGTTCTGTTGAGCCAAAGTTCAAAAGCAATATCTGAATTTCTTTAGCTGAAATTTCACTAACTTTCCTTTTGTTGGTTTCATGTTATTTCCTGACCTTCGAGCTACAAACACTTTCTGTCCTTTGTGTCGTTTGAACAACAGGCTGACGATGAAACTGGAATCCGTCCAGTGTCACTCTGCAACTCAAATCCCAGTCACTCTCCTGACAAAGTGGTAAGACCCCTCAGTTGTTCTGTTTACCCTTGTCCCGTTTTCCAGTCATGTCAGTTTTTGCACTTTATCTTATTTCTCTGTAGGTGTGCGACCTTTTGTTGAAGCTCTCAAAGAAGCTCCACAGTTTGGAAGTAAGACTAGAAAGTTTGAAAAAGTTGTAAAGTTTAACTTTATGACTATATGGCTCAAAACAGAATATGGGATTTTTTTTGTTTGTTTCATAATTTGTTTCTATCACTACTAGAAGAAATATTAAATTTTCATCGTGCAGGCAGTCATCACCCAGCAGGACAGCAGGCTTGAGCTGCAGAAGGCCTTCCAGACAAAGAGCAAGCAGCCCGCTCGCAGCTACAACAACATGCTGCTCGAGCAGGAGAAGCAGCGCATGCAGAAGAAGCAGCAAGAGGACATGGCCGTGCTGCAGAAGCATCAGGATGAGGTGCAGCGCTGGGAGAACGAGAGGAACCGTCAGAGGCTCCAGATGGAGGCTCAGGAGACTGAGCTGAAGCAGAGAGAGGAGGAGTGCAGGAGACGGGAAAAGAAGCTGGACGAGGAGGACGCCGAGCTGAAGAAGCAATGGGAAACCTGCCAGCAGAACCTGGAGAAGCTGAGAGAAACCTCCAAAAAGATAGACAAGGAGAAAGAGCTGCTTCGTAAAGAGAAGGAGCAACTGGAGAAGCTGAAGATCGGTCCATACCGCAACTATGATGATCCTGCACTGGTGAGAAGTTTGGGAAAAATTGGATTTAATAATATTACTAATATTTTGTCATTGGTTCTTTGTACTTAAAGAAATTTTAGCTCATGTGATTTTTATTTCCACGTATTTTCTAGTTTTAAACAATTGCATTAGAAGCTTGGAGGAAAAAAAGAAGAAATCTAATTTTAAGCTTAATAAAATTTACAAAAATAAATTAAAAATAATACCTAATATGGAAGAGGATCTTTAGTCTGTTAAGAATCATAAAGGATGAGTTGGTTTAGTTTAACTCCCTTAAATCACTTTTCTTTTTTCTTCACCCTCAGCTGTCTTATCCGTCCTTCAGGGGGAGCGTAGTAAACGGAGTTGGGACTCTGAGAGCTCCTCCCGGTAATTTCTCTGACCCAAAAGAGATTCCTCCACGAGTTCCACCTCGGCGGGAGAGCGTCAGCCAAAAAGAGCACGTTTCTCGAGTCAGCGCCACCGTGCCGGGGCAGAGAACCAAAGTGGTGCAGCAGATCCCCCGCGAGCTGGCCACGACCTCCAGACGAAGGGATAAAAGCTTCAAGGGGAATCGGGCTCACAAGAGAGCGCACAGCGCAGGTCAGCCACCAAGTCATCGAGGGTTTGGTTTTAAACCTTTAGAACGTGTTTTAACAACTCGAGCGGACAGAGAAACATCAAACCTACGAGGCTGCAGGGAACGTTTCCAGAAATGACTTGTTACATTTTAAAGAAGAACATTTGTGAATACATTCCGTCTCCAAAAATAACTCGAATCAGACTTTTAGATCTGAATGATCCACTTGACTTGACGTGGACCTGAGCTTGTACAGGCAGACCGACCTAACATGACGTAAATTCTGCTTTTGTCTTTCGTCCTCCAGCTAACATAGACGTGAGTCAGGTGGTGCCGATCCGAGTGACGGGGAAAGAAGGAGGCAGTCTGAAGACCACGAGGAACGTCAGTCCTCAGAGGAGCTTAAATTCAGGTACAAATTTAAAAAACCCCTCGTTCTAAAATAGTATCTGTCCAAAGAACGAGTTCAATGCTCCAAGATGAGGCTTTTTTTTTTTTTTACATCAAACACTTAAGTCTTGTAAACCAGCGGTCCTCAGACATTTTTATTGGGCAAACAAAAGTATTATCAACACATCAAACAATCAAGTATTCACTATGTGAACTGAAACCTTTAAAATCTCATCCTTTTGAGTGAAATAATGTCATTTAAAGCACAGGTCAGTCAGACAAATGCATTTTTTTAAAGTTATTTTAACTGTGCTGCACATTTTTATACGTCACTCTTCTGAATGGAAGTCGTCGGCTTCATCAGTTGTCGTCCTACACAAAACCTACAGACAATCAAAATTACAGTCCATCCATCCATCATCTTTACCCACTTCTTCCTTGTTGGATCACAGAGGTCACTGGTGCCCATGTCCAGCAGTCACTGTGTGAGAGGCAGGGGACACCCTGGACAGGTCTCTAGTCCATCACAGGGACACAGAGACAAACAAGACAACCATTCACTCTCTCACTCACACCAAGGGATAATTTAGATTTACCAATCAGTCTAATGTGCATGTTTTTGGTCTGTGGGAGGAAACTGGAGTACCCAGAGAAAACCCATGCATGCACGGAGAGAACATGCAAACTCCACTCAGGAAGGCCCCCGGACCGGGATTTGAACCAGCAACCTTCTCGCTGAGAGGCAGCAGCTCTACCAGGTGCGCCACAATCCATTCCAGTTTCCATTCTTAGTAATTAGATATTTTCAGGTAAGACAAGAATATTTACTTATATGAAATGTAAATTTATCAATCTAGCTTTTAACGGTGTCGTTGTGACATCGTGTAGAGTATGTACAAACACATCATCTATCTTTATTTCAATATTTGTATTTACTGGGACTAACAAAGATTCACAACCACATTCTGTTTTACCTTCAATCCCTCACTGTAGCCCAGTTTAGGCAAACTTACACCTTTTTATTGCAGATATCTGTGATACAGCTCTATATGACGTGTTCAGTAAGCTTTCTGACAGTCTGCTGACTTTGTTCTTGCCTGAATAAAACATACTTCCAAGAATTGCTCCCCTTGGTTGTGATGAGTCAGTGCATAGAAATGCTTTTCTCACCTTGCCAAGTAACTCCTGTTCTGCAATGTTTTTCATGTACACATCCCTACAAAAAAGAAGCAGTCAGTCAGATACCATTTATCACCTGGTGTGCTTTTAATTAAAGGTGCCGTACATCAGCACCACATTTACACAGCCTGGTAATCTGACCATTTTTTTGTTGGGAAGACGTGGCATCAGATGATGTCACCTGGTAATCAGAGCTTCCTGTAAATTAAAAGGGTTTCTTTCAGGAAGCAGCTGGCTGGCTGAGCTCAGGCTCACCTGATGGTCTTCTTCCTCTCCTGCGGATCAGAGGACACATAGGCCTTCATCTCCTCAGCTGCCCGCTCCATTTGCATCTCAATAATCTGCAGATGAAAGAAATGCAAAGACAGAGCTAATGTTCCTGGGGGTGTTTGGGCAGGTTTCATGCAAAGTGCTGCAAATGTTATCAGTAGGCACATTTGGAATGTGAAATAATCACCACGTAAAACACGTAGTGCGACTCATGTTGAAATGATTTAACCTTTTTTGTTGACTCATGTTGTCCTGTAAGTAACATGGAAACACTTGCCTCTGACATGGAGTTTATATGATGGTACCGGTTTTCATTCTGCGCCACCTCCTCCCTCAATGCTTTCACCTCCTGAGAACAAACACAGACAATATATTTCATCACTGCAGGACACAAGATGAACAAACTCATATAATACAAATGAGAAATATGTGAGCGGTACATTTAAATTCCTAATACTGTATATCCATTACAAAGGAAGTACAATAACTATACCAGTTCCAGTTTAGATCTGTTGCTTTCCAACCCAGCAGCACAACTTTCATACTGCGTCTTCTTTTCCTCGTACTCCTGACTCAGCTCCTGTTATGATTGTAATCCCACGCAGAGTACAAAAGTAACAGAGACCAACCCATTACCAAAGATCGTACATTGGAACTGAGACAGAAACATGGAATCATCCTGTTTGATTTCAGAATAATACAGCTGATAATTTAGTGAATAAAGTTAAAGCAGACTCTTATAAAATCTGTTTATGTCTTCCTGCTGCAGCTCTTTATTAGTAGACATTACCAGTAAAGTGCAAGAGTAATTCTGGGAACACGTGTAGGAAAACTTAATCCTCAGCTCAGTGATTGGGGTGGGGTGGGGGGGGGGGCTTTCCCTTTGTGTGTTTTATTTATATATAGACCTATATCTTTGTTGCCACAATTTTCAAAAATTCTGGAAAGATTGTTTGTGACCAGATTAGATAAATTTCTTGATAAACATAATATTTTAAGTAATAATCAGTATGGTTTTAGATCAAATAATTCAACATCTTTGGCTCTTATGGAGTTAATTGAAAAGGTTACTACAGCGGTTGATCAAAAACAACATTGTATAGGTATATTTGTTGATTTAAAAAAGCATTTGACACCATTGATCACACTATTTTACTTGATAAATTGAAACAATATGGTATTAGAGGTCCTGCTTTGCAATGGATATGTAGTTATTTGAGTGACAGAAAACAGTTTGTACAGTTGGATGATGTAAGATCTAAT
>JARVGS010001968.1:27309691-27329248 GCA_031762315.1 Hypsolebias antenori | reverse complement strand
CACACACACACACACACACACACAAAAAAAAAAACAACTCCGACATCTCATCCAGGAAAGGGATGACCATGTTTCTCTGTGTCCAGGTGTGAAATATATATTTAGACCTTGTCTGTGTGTATGCACTCATATTTGCGCTATTTTTGGATCAGCTGGATCACAGTGTTTCTCTCAGTGCTTTACAGTTAACTACAGCCTAATAGTAATGTCAGTAAAGGGGTTCTCTTTTTGCCTAACATGTGGATATGATTAAAAAATATATTGTTTCTCACTAAAAATTATGTTTACATATGGGTGACAAATGCAAATTTGAAAAAAAAAATAAATAAATAAAAATTAAAAAAACTGTTACTTAGCAAAATATCTGTTATTCTGTGCAAGGTATTGGTGTTGTTTAGGCCACAATAAATTATCATAAACAGTAATGGCAATATAATAATAGGCAAGGAAGAAATGTATATCATCCATTTTTTGTTCCAAAGTCGGAATATGTGTTGAGGATAACTCTCAGCTACTAAAAACTTTAACTTAACTTTTGTCAATTACACTGTTTTATTCATTGTTGTGTGAAATAAGCTTGATTAGTTGTGGTGGCCATCTTGAATTGGGTTGATTCCAAAAGTTAATCAGCTGTACAAGATCTGATTACTTTCTGAGAATTGTATTGAAATCTATTCAGTGGTTCTTGAGATATTTTGCTAACAGACTGACAGTGTTTACTCTGAGTTAATGCAAAAATTTTAAGCAAATATGTTGCTTAATGTGCAGAATTATTTTGTGAATTACTCTAAGCTACTACCACACTGAATTTTAGCTTAATATCTGTAACTGACAGAGGTACAGTATAGTCAATGGTACGATGTTCTAAACTCTTATGTAATTTTAACGACATGTATATGTACTGTACAGTACTGCAGAACTTTATTCACCAGCTCTAGCAGCTTGGTTCTGGTCGGGCTCGCGTCCTGTTCGGGAGACCTACCCTGCAACGAAGCCCACCCCCACAACCCTTTCTAGGTTGATGTGCACATGGATAATTAAGCTTCAGGAAACTTCAGAATTATTTGCAACTTTCCTGCCAGTTCTGTGAGCATTGCAAAACTTTCCCTCCACTTTGGCAGAAAGCAGCGACTGGAAGCACTGCTGGCTTCTGGGTAGTGTAGTTATTTTTGACTGGCGTTACAGTATTGAAAGAAAACTACAAAATGGCGGTGCCTGTTCAGAGTATTTTCCCCCCGTTAACTTTACATCCCATAACATCCCAATCACGTGAGTAATATTAAAAATGACAATCGTTGAAAAACTGCAAAAGAGCACGTCCATGAAAGTTGAACCACAATGTAGCGAGGGACTGCTGTAAATACATTTTTATGTTTTGTAATATCAGCTGGCTGTGGCAACCATCTTGAGTTGGATTGATTCCAGGAGTTAATCAGCTGTCGATGTTCATCTAATCTAAATGATTGCGTTCTGGGAGTTTGGATAAAATTCAATAGGCGGTTCTTAAGATATTTTGCTAACAGGCAAGCATAATGTACAGAAATAGACAAAAACATTTTTGAAATTTTGCCTTTGGCTATGGCGGGCAATATTAAGACAAAGCTTTAGAACCATGGTAAGAAAAAAATTAAAAGCCATAAAATTATGAGAATAAAGTCATAGTATTACGAGAATAAAGTCGTATGAGACTTTTTCCCCCATTTCTCGTTTATTTATTTTCATTTTTTTTCCACAAGTAGGATCCACTTGCGACCTGTCAATCAATCCAGTAGGCGTGTCAGCAAATGACCAATCCGAAGTTAAATGTTCCTTACCTGCAGAGCTGTGCTGCAGCTCATTAGAGCGTACCACCTCACTGTAAGCAGGTTCAAAGTCCTGATACTGATAATAATCTGATGCTGATGTGCTAACATTATTTTGTTATTTATAAAACCAATACCAAAGTATAACTTAACAAGATGCTCAACAATCTTCATTTCACCACAGTTAAAAAGCAGTAAACCCATTTGCTGACACGCCAGATGGATTGATCGACAGGTGGCCTCTTAGATCCAAATTGACAGAGTTTATGAGACAAAATTTTTGGTACCAATCTGGATAACAAACTTAGTTGGAAGCCTCATATTGAATATATTAGAAATAAGAGTGCAAAAAACTATTGGAATATTATTTAAAATAAAAAGATTTAATAAATGTAAAGGGCTTACATATTCATTCAACCTTTATTTAGGCAGGTTAATCCCACTGAGCCTCGAGGACTCATTTACAAGAGAGACCTGGTATTATATCCTTGTTTATGCCCTACTTATCATATTGCTCAGAAATATGGGGAAATGCAAATAAAACTACTATTGACATATTAATAAAGTTACCCCCCCACCCACCCCCCCAAAAAAAGGCAATTAGGCTTATTAATAAAGTGGGATATTGTGAAGCAACCAACTAATAAACTTTTTATTTAAAGTAATACAGTACTTTAAAATTCAATGACATTGTTTATATAAAAATACTGGAAATAATGTATGAAGCACTGAATAAAATTATTCCTTCTGGAATTCAGAAATTAGTTAAGTTAAGAGGTAGTAAATATAATTTACGAGGTTTGTTAATATTTGAACATGCTAAAGAGAAAAGTAAAGTAAAATTAGATGTATTACAGTTATTGGCGTGAGACTGTGGAATGAATTGAATGATGATCTTAAACTATGTGCTTTTTAGGTGAGCTTTAAAAGAGTCTTGAAATGTAAAATTATATGGAGATGATATGTAGTATTGTGTCACCATGTATGTATGTAATGTGAGTATGTGTTTATACATGCATAATTAAATATAGTAAATGTCTGTATGTGCACTTATGTATATATGTGCACAGTAGATATCTGTCATTCTGCAGACTGCTGAGTCTATGACTATGCAAGTACTGGTACAAGCCTTGGCTTTAGCCTATTCCTTTTTTGGTAAATGATTGATTTACCATTTTACAAAGTATATTGTTTTCCTTTTTTGTAATGTTTTTCATTTACCCAAATAAAGCTGAGTTGAGTTGAGATCCGACTTGTGATAAAAAAAAAAAACGAGCTGCAAAAAGACTTGTATGACTTTATTCTTGTAATTAGTGTTGTTGTCAAGACTACCTAACCCGTGACCAAGTCAAGAAGACCAAGACCAGAGTGTACTGAGACAGAGACAAGACCAAGACTTTTAGGGTCTGAGACCAAGTTGAGACCAAGACCTCAAGTCAATCTTTTCACATATTATCTGTACCGGCTTACTTTCACTTCTGGTTGCGACATTACGTTCTGTTGTCTGTATTGTTCTGTTGGTACAGAACCATGTGCGAGTGAAAGAGGGTGCGCGTGACAGCGGTAACAAAACGATGCATTTAGCAACGAGTCACATTATCGCTTGGATTTGAATCAGTACGTTTTGCATCCAATAAAAACAAGGACGTTAACAAATAAACTGGACAATATTCTGGCAGTTTAGTGATATTTCCACAGTTGTGGTCTTGACTGGTCTTCAAATGAAATCCCGAGTCTTCAATGTCCAAGACTGAGACCAAATTCAGAACTAGTTTAAAGGGACGGTCCACTTCAATCCAGGGAATTAGATTATGGAATGGTTTGGAGAATGAAGTTAAAAATGTCAAGTCAATGTTCAAAACTGAATTGTTAAAAAAATACATATGAAGTAGCTTAATGTGTATTGTAGTTAGAAAATTAGAGTTATTCATTTTGTACTATTACTGGACGATTATTATTGTTTGAACTGCTTGTTTGAAAAAAAGGGGCAGATATAATAAGATTTTTTTTCTTCTTTCTGCTACCTTTCATTTTTTATACATTTTGTATGTTATCATTTATGGGATTGCTTGGTATTGTAGTTTTTAAAAAATGAACAAACAAACAAACAAACAAACAAACAAATAAATAAATAAATAAATAAAATAATGTGTTCGAGTCCGAGACAAGGCCGTCAAAAAGTGGTCTTGAGACCGATCTCAAGACCAAGACCGGTCTCGAGTACTACAACACTACTTGTAATATTAAGACTTTATTTGCATATATTCTCATAATTTTCTGGCTTTTTTTTATTCTAAGCGTGACCCTAAAGCTCCGTAGTACAATATATTAAGAGGGTAATGTTAAATAATTTATACATAAAGGAGAAATTCCATTAAATTTTGTGTGTTGCTGCTCCTGGGAGGACCAGTGCTGGACCATGTCACGACCTCCAGAAAGCCCCCGAACCGCCGCTTTGTCTGTCCCCACAGACCTGCCTGTTGTTTTGATCTCAGCTGTATATAACCTGCAGCTGAAAAAAAAAAATAAATAAAAACCATGTCCCAGACTGTGCGAGACAGGCGCACGGAGGCAGACCTGCAGACCAGAGACACCCCCGCACAGTTTCCGTCAGCCGGTGACGTCTCCGCCTCTCAGCCCGCGTGCAGTGACGTCTCGCGGCTGTAGTGGAGCCTCTGGCTGCGTGACGCTCCGCAAGGCTCTCCAGTGCCGAGAAGACCCCGGACGAGTGAGGACGGAGCCGCGCGTCGTCCAGGCAAGTGCTCGCTGCTGTAAAAAGTAGCACTTTTATCATTATTTGACGTTTTCACCGCGACGGGGTCTCGGTTTGTGACTAACGGCTGGATTTCTGCGCGGAGGGGGACGAAGCTAACCTGCTTTAGCCGCTCTCTACCGCGGGTTAGCCTGCTGTAAAACTAGCGCTGCTCGGCGGTCACTGTGCTGGGCTAACGGGGCTAAAAATGATCTGGACGGGGTTATCCCTCGCAGAGGACGCCAGTGACCGAACCGAGCCAAGTTTTGCTGAGGGGGGAAACTGGGTTAATTCGGTCCGTGAATGCCGCTTTAGCCGTTTAAACCGGGGCATCATCATCATCATCCTCAGTCAGAATTAGCCTTTTAACGGAATTTTCTCGTTCAGCTTCATTTTCTGGGTCAGCGACGAGCAGCGCACAACCCTGTAGTCTAGATTTATGGAGGACTATTTCACGCCGCGGTTCCCCGTTTTCATCGGACAACGTCGCGGGAAACACCCCCCCGGCTGTGCCCTTTGGATCGGCGTGAGCGCGACGCCTCGACCGCGGTCGGTCGGTGGCTTCCCCCCGGACAGGCAGGCGGACCCAGACGGTCGGTGTCGACGGTGAATGTCATTATCAGCACTGTCTGCATACCAGAGCCGAGCCAGCAGCCGAGAGGCGAGCTACAGACCGGGGGGAGGAGGAGGGGGAGAGTGTCCTTGCAGCAGAATGATCCCTGAAGAAGAAGTGGGGGTGACATCAACCTGTTTACCTTCTAGCGTTTTTTGCACTAATGTCACATTATGGTCGGTGGTGTGATTTGTTAGCGTGTCCCCCCCCACCTCGGTGGGATTTTCCACCAAAACGCCCACAAATGTATGAAAAACTCTCCTCGGATTCAACGCAGAGCTCAGCACCGAATGGAAGGAGATGAACAGGAGTACTTTGACCTTATGCTTCAAAAACCACGGGTTTAATTAAAAACAACTCCTCTTTCCCGCATTAAAGCTGCCTTGTGTCATATTGCAGCAGCACCACTGACTTTTAATCATCGCAAACTATGAAACCAAACATAAAAATTGATATCAGTTTGAAAGAGTTTGTTTTCCAGACAATATTGATAAGCAGCTCTGAAATGTGGGCACGCACTCGACGTAAACAAAGCGGCTGAATCCGTTCCTGTTTTTAGTATTCCACATCGCTTTACATTCGTTTTTTTTTTTTTAATACCATTTTCTTTCATTTGTTCTTCTCGATTTGTATGCTTTCTTTTGCCATCAGCTCTCTCTTGTTAATGAGTCTCCGAGGCTCAATGGGACTAACCTGCATAAATAAAGGTTGAATGAACGGGAAGCCATGTTGGAGTTTGAGTCATGTGAGACTACTGTAGTCGGTAGATAAACAAATATGTTGCTATCTAACAAGAGAAAAACGCCGGAGACATTTTGGTGGGAATGCATGCTAAAGAACAAACATGGGAGGATCATAAGGGGCAGTGGCACACCATAAAAATAGACATCGACATTCAAACAGCGTTTGCAAAACTTCCAGACCATATCTACTTTTTTTTTATTTATTTATACATTTTATTGACATTTACATAAATGTCCATATCTACTTTTGTATCTATATACTCAACAAACAAATGCGTCAAGGTTGTCACACTTCATCGTAAATGGCGCTTCCATGGACGTTGCCATTTTTGACCATTTTTCTGTCACTTCGGCTGTTTCTGTATGTAAACAAACAGACATAGTTGCCAGGTGTTCTCAGTTTTTGCTTAAAAATGTGTGATTTAAGGACACGTTAATCGTTATGAGAAAAGCTTGTGTGTAGTTTTTTATTTTTTTATTTGACCAGTCTGCATGATACTGTATTACATTAAGTACTTTTAAATCGTGTCGACGTTGTTGATTACAGTTAGTGATTAATACACTAGGGGAAACACCATCTTTCTGTGTAGTTCTGCGTGTCACACTGTGAAAGGATCGAAGGACGCGTTCATCGGTAGTTTTTCTTGGAGCTGATGGATAAGCAGCAGACGGATGGGGGGATGTGGCTTAGGGAAGGATACTTTAATTTGCAAAGTGAGGTGTTTTTGTGTGTGTTGAATTACGCCCATTAACTCCTTGACCAACTGGAATGTTAAAATTCTCACTTTATGACGAAGTTGGTTTGGTGGAAACATTGGTTCTGTCTGAGAAAACCTTGTGTTTGTGTGAAATATGGTAATTGCCATTTGTTTGTCATCAGAACCACAGCAGCCTCTGGCCTCTTAAATCTCGAGCAGGAACAGTATAAACTAAAGACCAAGCATTCCTTGAAGGAACGCATATTGCTCGGTGCCTTTCGTGCCAGTTTTAGACCATCTTATGTCGAGAAATGACAGCAATGTGGTTGTTTTGGATGAACCTTGAAACAGCATTATGCACAATCTCATGCTCAGGCTACGTGTTGTTTTGTTTAGATACTCAGTGAATATTTATCATTCTGTCTTCTAAATTCCCGTTCCTGTTTCTTTTTCCAGGCAGTGGATCAGAACATAAAAAACTTCAGTGTCCATCATGCATGTGTTTAACTACCAGAAGGTTTACATCATTTAAGAACGACTTCAGGGGCTAAAAAGACAAAGAAAAACGAGAAAGAGGGAGGAAAAGAAGAAGCGCAGATAAACGACTGTGACCCGTTTCTTCAGTATGGCCAGCACCCAGACCAGTTTGAAAACCCCCTTTAAAGACTTGACCTCATTCAAGGGCAACATGAAGCGTCTGTACAGGGAGCGGATGGAGGACGCCCCCATCAAGAAACGAGTGATGGCGGAGATCAATCTGAAGCGGCGCGGTTTGGATTCCCTTCCCAAAACGCCCAAAGTGAAGCGGGAGCTGGTGGAAGATCTGCATCACGACGTTGAGCTGGACGTAGAGGGCCGGGCCGAGCTGCACTTCATGGGCTCCGGTAAAGCCCTGGACCTGAGTCCAGGCCTCAAACACACACTGGCCCAGTTTACTCTCAGCAGCCAGAGCTCCCTTGGGGGCCCAGCTGCGTTCTCAGCTCGTACAGGCCATGAGCATTCTGCTGGTCTGCCCCCCCTGCCCTCCCCTCCTGTTCTGGGAGGGGGCCCTCTGCTGGTTCCCTGTGACAGCTCCACTGAACTCACCCACTCGCTGCTGGAGGGAGAGTCCATCTCCTGCTTTGTCGTCGGTGGGGAGAAGCGGCTCTGCCTGCCTCAGGTGCTCAACTCTGTGCTGCGCGACTTCTCGCTGCAGCAGATCAACACGGTGTGCGACGAGCTCTACGTCTACTGCTCTCGCTGCGACGCCGAGCAGCTGCACATCCTCAAGGTGCTGGGCATCCTGCCGTTCAACGCTCCTTCCTGCGGTCTCATTACGCTGACGGACGCTCAGCGGCTGTGCAACGCTCTCCTGCGCCCCGGAGCCACCCTGCCTGCTGACCCCAGCGGTAAGCTGTCAGTCCAGGGCCTGCTGAAGGAGAGTGAAGCCAGCTTTCAGGTGGAGCACCAGTGTCTGGGGAAGTGCCAGGGTCTCCTTGTTCCCCAGTTCTACACCCAGCCTGAGGCGCACTGCATCCAGTGTGTTGAATGCCAGTTGCTCTTCTCACCACAGAAGTTCGTCATGCATTCACACAAGTCACCAGATAAGAGGACCTGCCACTGGGGCTTTGACTCAGCCAAGTGGCCGTGCTACCTGCAGCTTGCCAGGAAGTACCAGGGGACCCCTGAGGAGCCCAGACTTAAGCAGCTGCTCGACGAAGTCAAAGAGAAGTTTCACTATCAATTCAAGAGATCGCTAGACAAAGTAAGTGCAATTTGAGTAACTTCTGGTGCCAAAAAATAGTGTTTGGGTCACATTTGTACACTAAAATAGCCATTAAGCTAATAAAACATTGGATTTTTCAATTAAATTAAATTCAGTTTACTTATCTACCACCAGTTCACAATAAGTTATCTCAGGGCCCTATACAAAAATAAACAAGTTCAAATCATAAATCTAATGCAGTCCATGTTCAAACACATAATACATTCACAGAGAGGACGTAATGAAATGCCACTTAGTAAAAGTTAGCTGTCTAAGAAAGCCAACAGATTGTGTTGAATCTTCACTTTGTCACAATCTCCCATCCTGAGCAACACGTTGGTGACAGCAGAAAGGAACAACTACGTTTTAACAGGAAGAAACCTCCAGCAGAACCAGACTCAGGATGGCTGTTTCTGTAATATTGCAGTCCCATGTTTTCTGACTACCTTTTGGCTGGTGTTTGTATAAACCAGCGATGACCTAGTGTGTCTGAGTCCTTGGACAGGTGGTGACATCTGGCTCACCAGCTCCGGTCAGTCAAACTAAGGCCAGGTCAGTCAAACTAAGGCCAGTTGGCCACATCTATAGAGGAAGTGCATCATGTGTCCTCTCAGGTTACCTGGAGGTCAGTGGGAAAGGCGCTCAACAAAAGGTCAAAGTAGGAGGGAGAAACTCGGAAACGCCAGGATTGGCGTTACATACATGTCAGCAGTTATGTTCAAATCCTTTATCTAAAAAAAAAAAGTTGTATCTTAATTTATCTTCAATGGGGGAGTTTGTCATTTCACATATATCCTTGCAGTTTTAGAGGACGGTAGCTTGGTGACATCAAACGAGACATTTTTGAATGTTTGGTCTCAGATTTATGAGTTCTGTGAAGAGTTGCTTAGCAACCTGGGAGAAAAGTGTTTATTGGAAAAAGGAAAATGTCTGGATGCTGCACAAGCCATTTTCTAGGTTCCCTTCACCTGCAGGCAAACCTGAAATTGAAATTGCTTCGTTGCATTATTATGGAAACCCATAATGCTGCAGTCCTGAAAAAGATGCCTTTGCTTCTATTTCTTTTTTTTTTTTTTTTGCATTGAGGAGTCAAGGCCAGAGAACATGTAGGAGTCATCATGATATTTGCATTGAATGTCTTATGTGTCTCAACGTGTAGGATCAGAGTAGACCCTCTTGTGTTATTCTTGGGGTAAATGTGGGGTTATGTGTCTGACTGGTGCAGAAAGATTTCTCTACAACCCTTGCTATAAGTTTATGTGTTTCTAACAAACGTTGTTTATGTGTAAGGCTGTGGGGTGCAACATGTATTTAAAGCAGCTGCAGGTGTTCAAAACACCCAGAAAAACAAATGTTTACGTACGTGAAACAGACAAATAATTTGCTTCTTCCGTCTCGGGTTAACTCAGAGTGTGAAATGGGCTTGAAAGTCTGTCTCGTCTGGCGTCAAACCACATTCCTGTCCCGCCTCCTCCCAAAACGTCCCTCTCCTCTTCCTCTGTCTCGGTTTAAGGCATTCATCTTGGAAGTCGCAGACATTCTTTCTCAGAGGCGCAGACAAAATAATACCACAACACAGGCAGAAACAAAAACAGACACAGACACATGCAACACAAGCAACAAAACGCATGTAACGTCATGGTGAATTATGAATCCTAACGTCTCTGTGAGTTTTTACGTGTCAGACGTTGTAGCTCCCAGTGTGCGTGTAAAAGAACAGATAATTGGAGGTTAGTATGACACATCTTTGTCTTTCTGTCTCACACTTTGCCAGGCTTTCTGGAGCCTGTGTCTCACCACACTTTGAGGTGCTGTCTTCTCTCTGAGGTGATTTTCACACCGTTTTCTCTTTTTTTCCCCTTCTTCTCTTTTCTGCCATTTTTAAGTATTTGACTTTATTAGAAATGGCACTTCTATGAACTTTGTGTGGACATAAAGTCACAAATGGACACATTCCTGGAGAGTGCATGAAAGTCTCCAGAAAGCAGGTGATTTTGTGTGTTTAAAGAGCATACTTCACCCCCTCCCCGAGCAGATAATATGAGTGTATCAAAGGTCAGTAAGCAGAGAACAAGCTGCACCCACAGTGTGCCACAGCTCTCAGTCACAACACAGTGGTTCCCCTTCAAGTAAAACTACCCTGTGTTTGTGTGCTGGCGTAATGAAAATGGGTTTGACTGAACAGGATGTGAGGAGGACATGTCTCATCCTGAACATCCTCCAGACTCTCGGCGTCCGACCGCCTCCACTGCACTGGTGGTGTGACTCACACTTTCCACATCCCAGTGGATGTCAGAAGAAGGCCAGTCGGGCAGCTCGTACAGTCACATGCCTGCTTTTACCAACAAAAAAAAAGAAAAAAGACTCACTTCTCTGCGTTGGTCTAACCCCAAACGTAGACCGCTTCTCCCTTGAGCCCTTATTTACACACAGTGTCAATGTGCACATTCACGAGCAGTTCAGTTTTACTAGAGGGTTCTGGGACCTCTGACAAGAGACGAGACACAAACAAGGGCAGCCTTCTGGAAGTTTTTTTCTGACTTTCTCCAATGGCCTAGCACTCCCATATCCTGTTAGGAGTGTTTGGCTTGAGTAGGTGCATTTAAGAAACTCCAGGACTTGCGCTCTATAAATGGCGCCTTATGCCTGGAGGCACTGCTGCCCTGTCTACAGATCCCTGCTGAGTAAATAGAGTTTGCTAGACAGACGCCACAAACAGACAGCAGCAACAAGACGAAGCCTTATTACACAAATTATTTTAGTTCACTCCAAACAATGGGTTCATTTTGCCTCTGCCGGTTGTAACAGTTGCTTATACTTTAAACTGAGACTTCAGGTGATGTCACACTTTAATGGGTGATTTTTTTATTTATTTATTTTTTGTCTTGCCAAAGAAAGCAGGAAGTAACCCCAAAATAATTATTACATCGACTTTATTGTGAAACGTCACCTTGCATGATGTTAGTTTCAGCAACATAACAAAGCATGTACAGTACTGGTAGTTAGAAAAAAGTGACTTATTTAAAAAAAAAAAAGTTTATTGTGTATTATATTTAGTTTTATATACTACATTGGTGATTCCCTCCCCCATAATTAAGTTTTAAAATATGAAGAACTAGATGTGTCTTTGAACCCTATCGAACACGACCCCTAACATGTGTTGCTTATTTGCCTCGGCCTTGTTTTGTAGCGCTGTGCTGGCTCGGCGTCAGACAGAGAGAACAGCCCTCTGTCTGTCTCCCTGGCTGGGCTGACACAGTGGCTGCGGCACAGACGGCAGACAGCTGCAGCTCTCGCTTCCTCTATTTGCTATTTGGAAACCAGTGACTTCATTACCACAGAGCGGTGCAGCTGTACTCTCTGGCTGGCTCCTGTCTGCTCTGTCTGCTTGTCAGTCATTCTTCTAGGTTATGTGTAATTGGATTTTGGCAGCCATGCTAATTATTCACCATGCTGCAGTAGCTGTTTCTCTCCCTTCATCTACTTCTATCTTCACATCCATCTTTGATCTGGTTCCTTCTCACACATTTTATCTTATGACCAGTGTGCTCTTGGCGATGCGGTCCTTCGCTCATCATCATCTCCTTCAAAAAAAATTCGACAGTTCCCTTATATTTGTCAGTGCCCCCAGGCCCCCTGCCAGTGAACAGTAACAAAGTAAGCAGCAAAATGACCTGATAAGTCGATCGTTACATAAGCAATAAGACCACTTGTGTGCATCTGTGAGGCGGCTGGGAAGAAAGGCCAGTGGTTATTGATCAGGTCTGCAACCTTGATGGATGTGGTGAAGGTGGGTGACGCAGAATAGTAGAGGACACATATCAAGAGATGGGGTGGGGGTGGAAGCAGGAGAGAAGTGAAATGGGAAAATGTAGCTGCAGAGGTTGTAGCCAGTGCAAGAAATACATATTTGCATCTGTGTTCTGTGCACATCTGTCTCCAGAATTGAGTCAGTCACAAACAACTCTACACTTTTGTGTTTTTATTGTCCACATTGATGTGGTTTTTACCGTGGGTTTGGGGCCCAGCTCTCCTCTTCACGAGTTGAAAATTAACCTCTACGGGAACTTAGCGGAACCACAAATCTGTCCTGTAACAACTCTCTTGGCCGGCCAATCGAATTTATTCCAGCGTGCTTTTCCCCAGCAGACACTCACCCCAGACTCCCATATGCATATTTCTACGTCCGTGTACTTTCCAAAGAACAGTCATTCACTCATTCTAAATACAGAGCTGCTCTTTTGAACGCTGGCCCAGACAAACACAGTCTGTCACGGCTCTGTATAGTTTGGTGTGGGAGAGCGTTCAAGCTCGCTGTGCTAACCAAGCCATGGACAGTGTTTTCTGTCTGTTGTAATGGACTGAACAGGGCCTCTCGAGGTAGGAGGGGCTGAGCCTTGGGGCCTCTGGTATGTTACCATCAGGTCAGTTTGACAGAGCTGTAACAACACCACAGCTCACTAGAGGAACACCAAATATATAATTGTCAGTTTTTGTCTTAAATTTATATTTTGTTCCCATAATTGTGCACCAGCTTGATGCCTATCTTTGGTTTAAAAAAAAAATCACTGTTGGTTGGCTGGTGATCATTTCACACCTCTGATCCAGCTCGTTATCTTTGACCGTTTCCTCGGTTGGACCGTTTCCCCCGCGCTCAGCACCTGACAACGAGAATCGTGCGCTGCCATGAGTGAGCTTCTCACGTCGACGGGTAGCAGAGATAGGTTTGTCTGTGCAGTCGAGCCTCTGCCATGTCTGCCAACAGTCACATAGACTAAACAAACCAGCCGGGCCCCTCCCAGCTGTCCCGCAGGCTCTAAAAGTGCTCTACAAACTGACAGCTTGTTTGCATGTTCGCTTTGCTCCATCTCCTCCCCCCCGGGGCATCAGACCAGTTTGTTGCTTCTGAGGAAAACGAGGGTGATAACAAGTGAAAAGAGTGTTGTAATTAGTAACGAGTCCAAACAAGATTTATTTATTTATTTTTTAAATAAAAGCAGCTCGAGTTGTTTCACGTTCATAAGACTGGAACAATCTTGATTGTAATTAATCGATGCGTTGCTGAGAAGATTATCCGTCCACTGTCTCGTCTCTATGGATAACAAGTCAGAGGAGCTATGTGTGTGTGTGTGTTGGGCCAGGGTGTGTGGGGAGGTGTACTGGAAAGGACCGGAGGGAGACTTGCCAGCATGTGCTCGCTGTGTGCAAGCAGAGCAAGTGCGTTTGCATTTGAAAGGCTCTGTGTGCCGCCCTCCCTATGGGAAAGGTGATTAATGAAGACATAAATGGAGAAGCCCAGAGACAGTGCTGTCCATAAGAGAACCACATACATCGTAGAGGCACTTAAACCCCCCTCCCTCATATGTTTCTCCCACAGCCCCTGTCTCCCAGACAAGGAGATAAACAGGATATCAAAAGCGTGTCATAAGTCTCATTGGGCCTCCACACTGCACATCCACAACACATTAAACCCAGCCACTTCATTGATAAATTATGCATGTTCCAAACACGACAGAGTTGGGGGGGGAACAGAGGTCTGCACTATTAAATGAATCCCCATCTCTCCACTTTGCTGGTAATTTATTTGCCTGTGTAATAATGCGTTGTGATTTCCATGTGGAAGTAATTCTCCGTGAGTTGTTAGAGATTAGTTGTCTGCATTTTTCTGTCAAGCAGGCTACACATGCCTGAAAGCCCACCAAGTTACTGTAGGTGCTACCCTGTCCTTTTGCTAGTTTTGACCTTGAGTCTAGACACCAAAAGAAAACCGAACGCACAGCAAAACTCCCCAAGACGCAGACCTGCTAAGCTTGGATTACTTACCCCTTTAAGTCTTTTTTTTTTCCAGGCTCACCTTTGCTCCACTAACTTCAAACCCCCTCCAACTCTTTTTTACCCACTTCCACTTGCTGACAGTCTCTATATCTCGTAAATCTCACAAGGGATCTGAGTGATGTTGCTCAAGGCGGGACTGTAAAGTTAGCAACTGGGAAGCAGACTGCAGAAATGAGGCTAAAACAAGTGGTGTTTTGCTTTTCGCCTCGCCTTCTATTACTTTTCGTTGCTGCGTTACTAACTGCTGATGTGTTTATCTCTCCCCCCCCCCCCCCATTCCCTCCTGCAGTAACGTCGCTCAGGGGAATCATCTGTCTTGCTGAAATTTCTTAAGGCAGACACTCACATGCATGTATTTTCCCATGACTTGTGTTTCTCAGGGGTTTAGCTCATGTAGACCCTGTAAATGGAGAACCTACGATAGATCCAGATCTCTGTATCCTCAACGTACCCTCAGCTTCTCACAGAACAAATTAAAAGTCAAGATAATCTTCAAAGCTGTTGACCTCCAGTTGCAATTAGATGAGTACGCTTCAGCTATGAAAGCCTGATTAATGGGTGCATGCGTTTAAAACTGTTGAATGCACTTTAGCATCGATACGTTCAAATTAATAGAAATCTTCATAAGTGTCACAACGTGCAGCCATTTTTCTGGCTTCGCTGCAGCTTGTAATAAAAACAACCTTGCTGCTTGGGAGACTTGGCCTTCGCAAAGTCTTATTACCCTTGACGTTATCCTTCGGCGAGTGTGGCACTGCCTTGTGGTTTTACAGTCTGGCTACAATTTAGCCAGTTCCTATGACATGTGCACTTTGTAACGCCAGACATCCAATTTGTCATCACTATCAAAATTAACTGGCTGAGACACATCCTGATTCCACATGAGGCCATATGCGTAGCAGTTCCTCGTAAGAGTGAGTCACGTCGAAGAAAGAAATGCAGCTCTAACGACCATTTTTCGTCTGTCTCATTAAAGCTTCACACCTGCATTTGAGATGGAATCCCACTGTTGTTGCCTTGTCCTTGGATGTTGCTTTGAATATGATCATAGGATGACGCCTACTATGTGAAAAGATACCACAATCTCACAGGACGCTGCAGACTGTTCTTAAAGGTAATCAGAGGGTCATGTAGTCCGACTCGCAGACAAAATACTACCAGCAGCAGCTACGGTACTTCCTCCCCCTTCACCACACCAGTCCTGTCCTGCAGCATGAGTCATGGTGCTCCATCCGTGCTGCGGTCTGCTCTCCGCTCATCAGCGTCACCACGGAGCCGGGACAAAGATTTATTACTGTGCTGGTCTCGTTCAGTCTATTTGATCTTCGCCCAGGTGTGTTCACTTAGAGCTCTGACTCGACCCATAATGAGATTTTCCAAACCCAAATCTGCTTCTCCTGGTCTGTTGTCAGGCTGCTGACATGTGGGTGTGAATCTGGGGAACACTGTGGGTGTTCTTATGGTTGGTTTTAATTATTCACATTCATATGAACAATATGTATAGCAAAAGTAGGAGCGCTTATTCAAAACTTTCATTGGAAAAATAAAGGTGGCATGGTCATAATGAATTCATATTATTGTAGCAGTGTGTGTGTTTATTTTTGAGGGTGAGATGGCTGAGTTCAAGAAGACTGGTCACCAAAGCCAAGCTGCCTATGCAGAGAGGAGCAGTAAAGGCTTCAAACAAGCTCCTGCATGCAATATGAATGAGACCTGAACTCCCTGCAGAGCACTCGGGAGTACCCAGGGTCTGTTTGGCTTTAACAGCCTCTCTTTCCTAATGTCTGTGATGGATTTGACCCTGTGGGGTGTTTTGGCTAGGTGGATCTTTCTCTTTGTAGCACCGTGACTGCATCCTGGGTCAGTCTCCATCCCTTCAACCATGCCCACCCCTTATTCCCAGCACAGACAGCCTACCATGCACTACAATGCAGTCTTCCACTTTACAGTGGAATATAATTCTTTGCTGAGTAAGAAGTAAACAAACTATTAATTCATAGTAAATGCTTGTGTCTTGTCCTGTTTAAACTGGGATTATTACAGTGACTTGATTATTTGTTGCTGCTGTTTAAAGTATCCATTGAGTTGTATTTTGGGGGTACAGTATTTCTGTTCATGTTGCGTAAATTCTTTTAGCAAATAAAGCGACTGTCTCCATTTTGTGTTTTCTCGTGATAGCAGTGCGTTGCTGGCTTGCTGACAGCCTCTCTCAGCTTTCAGTCTGCTTAGCAACGCTCATCCTCCTGCAGCTCTCTCACTCGCTCCTCGTCTCCAAGCGCTCCGTGTTGTTTCATCCATCCCAATCGTAAGACGAGTTTCCTGCGTGTAGAAAACTAGGCAGCTGATGTGAGACTTTTCCTTGCAGCGAATTTGAACCTAAACTCTAAAGAGCATCCCATGATAGAGAGCATTTGTACAGAATTTTTTCTTCTTCTTTTTTAAAGCTTGTAAATCATACACGCACAAGCATGCATACGCTGGCCCAGATTGAGCTCACATGATGAGTACAGTCATCCTCAGACAAGACAAGGGCCCACTGGCCTCGTTCTCAGTCACCGTGTCCTCCTGGGAGCATGAAGTGTGTCTGCTTGTGTCTGCATTTGTTTGCTTGCAGTAAACTGCGTCATCCTCCCACATTGCTGTTTGATGGAGCCATTGTTTGATGGGATGTCTGTTTACTCGTGTGCACGCATTTGTGTGTACATGTGTCTGTCTCTGTCTCCTGGCCCGGTTCTCTTATATAGGTGATCCCTAACAGTGTTGGTAATTAATTATCTTGGGGGCCATAGAGGAAAGGAAAGTGGTTCTCGCACACTGAGCTGCTCTGCTTTAGAAGGCAAGTTGCTCATGAACAGAACCGTCTTGTGGGTGTTTAATTATTATTATTTTTAATTAAATTTTTATGTGGACTGTATGGACACATGAACATGTAATGCTGATACAGACCTTCATTGTTTAAAGTTAATCTAATAACCTAGACGTTATGGCTTTAAAGAGTCAGAAAACAATATATAAGGGAAAGCGTTAATGAGCAGAAAGAGCAGCTAAAGTACGTTTTAATATCACAGATGTTCAGTAACTTTGCATAATTTGTCTGATTTCCACGAGGTTGACTCATGTTTCCTCTCTGTGTTCTTTAGCAATACTCGCTGTCTGTTTATAATATTACTCACGGTGCTTCAGACCGATGGTTTGAAGTGTGACTCCACTCGTTTGTACTTCTTCTTTATGATGCAGTGTCTTTAGGGGATGTACGTGCTCCAAGTGATGTTGCATCATAACAGCTGGTAACACTTAAACCTGGTGTTGTGGTTGATTTCTCATATAGCAAATGTCTAATTGATACAGGAATTAGCTACTTTTTGAAGCAGTTAACTTTTTTTTTTTTTTTTTTAGCTGTGCAAACAAGTAATTATACTTTTCTTTTATTATAATTTTTTGTTTCATATTAATATTTTACATTAAAGTTTTGGGTGGTTATTCTTTTTTTTTTTTTTTTTTTTGGCATATTCTTTATATTTTCTGTGTTGTGAGCCTTTTATTTAGATTTGTGTGCTGGGGATTACTTTACCCTAAATGGCCAACCTAATTCCAGTGCAACAATTTGTCCATTCATGAGGTAACATCATCACAAGCTTCTCCACATACAAACAAACATAGACTGCCTGCCGCCGCCTGGGATTCAGCTGCGAAACATGAGAAATAGAAGCGGAAGACGATCAGAAAAATATTGATCGAGCGGTTATTAAAGAGGAATGTGAAGGATCCTCCAGAAATACAGTTGGGCCGGTCGGTTTCTAAATTAAATGAAGCCTCGAAGCTGCAGAAAGGTGAACAGTAAATCGGACCTCTGTTCCGGGACGATTTCTCTCTGCTGCTTTTATTACCAGCTTCATTTTCTGCCATTGACTCCCATTGAACTGTGTCCCATTGGTTTTATCTGTCAGGTCCGTGTTGTGTGGATTGTAAAATGGCTGACTGGAAGTCTAGCTGTGCAGAAGGGAGACAAACAATTTGGCAGAGAGGAGGGAAAACCGGGTGTTCGTGTTTGACCGTCTAGACTCGGGACCGGTGTGTTGCAAGAGTGCACTCAGTGCTTGAAACCAAATCAAGTCGCGAACTTTACCTGTCCTTATCTCTGTGTGTGTGTGTGTGTGTGTGTGTGTGTGTGTGTGTGTGTGTGTGTGAGAGAGAGAGAGAGAGAGAGAGAGCGAGAGAGAGAGAGAGAGAGAGAGGAGGGCGGTAGAGCACAGGCCTCACGCAGGGGCGCTAAAATATACAGTGGGAAAGACATGGTGCCAATGTGACAGCTGAACAATAGGGAAGATTGTGACGAGTGTGAAGGAGTTGGTTTTTCAGACAATAATAATCTATTTTCATAATCGGTATTGATACAGCTTCTTTAAAACACAAATGTGTAGTCCTAACTAAAGAAAGTTGTTTTCCGAAATGCTTTCTGAAGTGTAAGAAAACTTAAAAAAAAAAAAAATCTAAAAATGTTAAGTCTGGTCATCTGGACATTCAAAAAGCAAAACAAACAAAGAAAGAAAAAATGTAGAAATGTTTCATCTTTCATCCGAAAGACTTCTTCAGTCTGAGGTGCTGTATTCAGCTCAATCTGCTATTTATAAGACTGAGCAAAACGTTTCTACAATTTTTTTTTTTTTTGAATGTCCAGATTAACCGACTTAACTTTTTTGATTTTTCTACCTGGATTATTGTTCAAGCATCAGGATACTTTAAAAAATCATTCTTGCTAAACAGAAAAAAGGCTAAAATACTGTATAAAATGTCACACATTGCAGCCATTTGGCAGTTATTCCCCTCTTTTCTGCAGACTGAAGAAATCACACCAATACTACCACACACACCACACACACACAATGCAGGGAGCATGGTGGCAGCCTCAGTTACAAACCTCTCCTCACTGCTTTTGACACCTCATGTTTCTCTGGTGATGACTGGATTAACATGCTGATTAAGATGCACTTAACTCATCAGCAGTTCCCATTCACATACCATCGGAAAGCCAATTAAAGCAAGACTAACCTCATTAATGATGGACAAAGACCAAACAATGTCAGGAGTGGTGGTTTAGGGATGAGAGGGAAGATCTGTGTTGGTTTAGGTTCAATTATAACCAAACATTTAATTCAGAACTTCACTTTACTACAATGTGATTTTGATTTTTTGATAGGGACCATATTTTTTGTTTTATTGCTGTAAATATTTTGGTAAGAACGTGAAGTGAAGCTACACAAAATGGGTGAAAATTAAAATAGTGGTTCTTCTTATGGACATTTGAATATTCCAACACTTGCATTGTATTTTAATACATTTTGTACATTGTTCTCTTGGGGGGGGGGGGGG
>JARVGS010001968.1:27275962-27286431 GCA_031762315.1 Hypsolebias antenori | reverse complement strand
AAAGAGATACCAGTAAGTTAAAAATATTAGAATCACAAAAGGCTAAAATCTCTAAAAAGTAGCTGAATTTTTTGGGAAAAAAAAAAAAAAAGGCTGAATTTAGCAAAAAAGAAGCTGAAAAATGAACATAAAAGCTTAAATTAGCTGAAAAGATCAGAAAAATAGGTGAAAAGGGCAGAAATGAGCAAAAAGAAGCAGAAAAAAAGTTGAACCAGAACAAAAGCCAAAATGAGCAGTAAAAAGTTTTAAACAGCACAAAGAGCTTGAAGGACATGAAGACAGCGCCTTTCATTGTCAAAGAGAAAAACAAGTCCAAAAATGCTAAATAGTTTAAAAAGAAAAAAACTGCATGAATACAGTCAAACACGAAATGTCGTGAATGAGGTCAACGTTTTGATATATGCAATTCTGACAGAGCACAAAAATTGTGGAACGAGTTACATGCTGAGAAATGTTTGGAAGAAAAGTGCACCTCAACTGTGTGAATGATTTAAAATCATTCTCACAATCAGCACCTTCAGACTAAACACAGGAACACAGAGCAGCGAGGTCAACGGTCCAAACAACATTAAAGCTACCGTACACCTGCAGGAACCGAGCAGTCGGGACAAACGGTGGTGCACCCTGACGAAGAAAGGAAAAGTGAGGAGAACTTTCTGTACAAGAGAAGGCATCAAACCCAGACATAGATCCCATCAACAATCCCTTAAACAAACTATAGAAACTTCATAATGTCAGTTTTACTGGATCAGTTTGCCAACAAGTTATTAAAATCATATCTTTAGATAAATATAAATTTCATATTTGGTAGTAGACTTGGGTATAAGCAGTGAGTCTGGCCCTCCACAACAGTCCCAGTTCTGTGTGTGGCCCTTTAGTAAAAAAATAAAAAAATAAAAAATAAATAAAAAGAATGAATTAATACTGCAGCTGCAAACACAACTGAGTCACGGTGCCATCTAGAGCCCAAAGCCTGAAACGTTCTCACGTCTTCATGCAAATATGTTTAGTTAAGTATGTTGACTTTAGGAGAATTTCAGTTAAATGAAACAAAAAAGATGTTGTATGAATCACGTTGTTGATAACTTTGATACATAGCATCACTAAACATAAAAAAAAAAAAACGACTCTTAAGCTTTCTTGTCCTTTGGAGTCTGCAGGATGTCACAGACGTTACATTTAATCAGTGTTGTCAGTGAAAACACTAAATCCTCCAGCAGCAGACTGAGAAACATTCTGACACCCTCGAGGGGAAACTACAGAAACACACACACCATGTTCCACCTTTGAGCCACACACTGAGCTGTTATGTCTGGCAGATGTTCTGACGTCAGATGAGAAACATCCTGCAGACGTGACGTAACGTCATGGTTTTAGAGACCAGAAACTTCTTATACTGATGAGACGGAGGAGGAGAGAGCTGCGATGAAAATGACAAAACGCAACCAGGCGTGTGAGTGTGTGTGTTTGATTCCAGTCACGAGGCGTGTTGTTTAGCTACACGCTGTGCCAGACTCCGAGCATCAAGAATCATTAAATATCCATTTGACGATGACTACAACTTTGACGCCACTGTCTCCATAGCAACTGGCTCAACAGAACTCCACAACAGTCCACATTCTCTCCCATATCTGGGCCTTTGTTATGTCTGTCGCCATGGAAACCGGAGCGATAATCCCTAGCTGACCCATACACATGCACAGCCTACGCACACAAGCACATCTGGGGGAGAAATAAATAAATCTTAACGGCTTACGGCATCAGTCCGCAGTCACACGAGCCTTTTATTGTTTAAAAAAAAAAAAAAAAAAAAGAGAAAGCATCTACAGAATCTGAAAAGAGCATAAACGAGAAACAAAACAGTGAGCAGGTTGTTCTTGATGTTTACTGACGTCTAACTCAAGACATTTGCAGAAATCTGATATATGCAGAACCTAAAAACAAACTTTTTTACTATTATTTTAAAATACACGCCTCTCTAAAAGTAATGCACAGTTCTGATTTTTCTCAGTGATGGGTGACGAGGTGCAAAACGTTAACGGAGTGTGCTGGAATGAGGTTAAGAAGTACATTTTTAACATCTAAAAAAGCTAAGTCTGGTCCTCTGGACATTCAAAAAAACAAAACAAAGCAAAAAAATTAGGTCTGTGGGCATTCAGTTGGCATGAAAATATTTGTTTTAAACAATAGTTTTATATTCTTTTACAAATCTAAATACAGCATCTCAGACTGAGGAAGTATTTCGGACGAAAGACGAAACGTTTCTACAATTTTTTTTGCTTTGTTTTGTTTTGTTTTTTTGAATGTCCAGAGGACCAGACTTAGCTTTTTTAGATTTTTCTACCTGGATTATTGAGCATGCATCAGGGTACATTTTTAACACAAAACAGACAAAAGCACATTACAAAACATACACCCCGCAAAGCCTTTACACACAATTCTTGTTGTCTACTGTAATACAGTATTAGTGCTATTTTTAAAACAAATCATGCCTACTGTAGTTAAACAACTTTTTAAACATGAATTTTCTCCTGTCACATCCCAAAACAAGTGAATTAAGTAAATATATTGTGCCCATAAAGATAAAACAGAAGTTGAGAAATTTAAGGAGTGAATCTGAAGGGAAATTATGTCACTGAAAAGTTAAATAAATAAACTAAAGAGGAAAAGTTTCAGTTGTTGCTTGGCAACAGACGACCGCAGCTAAATGCAGAAACATCCACTGAAAATGTGGGTTGGCCACCAGTACAGGTTGTTTATTCAGTTTTTAAACGCTTATCCTCCCCGCAGACGCCGGTGGCCTCACCTGCAGCTGCAGGGTAACCTTGCCAGCTTCACTGTTGGTGTGTCCGTGAGGAAGGAGTCCGTTAGGCTCCTGCTGTGCTTCTCTGCTGCTCGGCTGCTGTCCGGTTCTCTGCAGCATGTCCTTCACCACCTTCACCTTCAGACGGCTGCGCAGGGTGATGGCGGCGTTGCCTAAGAGCCCAGATGCACGTTAACACAAAGCTGCTGCTGGTACAGATGTTTACACCGATAAAAGCTGCTGCGTGTGTACCTTCTAACACTTTAGCTACTTCGGTCTTGTAGGACTCGAACTTGAAGGGCGTCAGAAATCCTAACGAGCCGAGGTGGAAGGCCATAACTGGGGGGACGCTGCCCTGCAAAGAGGAGTTGCCACGGCAACGATCAGCTGATTTCAAACCTCTCAGGACACGAGGTTACTGTGTGCGTTACTTTACATCAGAAAGGTCTGTGTGCATTCAGTTGGCATGAAAATATTTGTTTTAAACAATAGCTTTATATTCTTTTACAAATCTAAACCACAGCATGTGCATTTTTTATTGACTTCTAAAGTGTGTGTAAGAGCACTTTAAATCCAGTCCATACAAGAATTTTATTTTGTTTACTTACAAGCGACAGTTTTAAATAAGATTGTTTCAATTTTTAATTAACTGTACAAAGTCAGATTACCTGGAAAAGTGAGGAGGCGTACAGCAAAGTCCCATCTCCACCCAGACAGATGATGAGGTCGATGCAGTCGGAGATATCGTCGTACCCTGAAATCACATTAAAATACCCGTTCATTCTAACATGTTACTTTAAAACGGATCTACATCATAAGAAATAAAAAAACAAAATGTTTTGCAGGAACTAAAAACAAAAACTTCCTCACATCTAATCAGAGGAGTGTCGGATGATTTTTAAGAGTTGCGAGGAAACAGTCGGCGTTTCGTCTGACCCAAAAATAACAGACTAACAGCACAAACGTCCAACAGAAACCTTCTGTTCCATCTTCAAACAGTTCTTTACAAATAGCTAGTCGACGCACACGCGCTCATCTAACAGGCCAAAAACACAAACACAGAAACTCTGCACCGCTCCTTTTTAATTCTCTTCCTGAATCATTAAAACTTCTGCACATCTCAGACAAAACTGTGAACGTTGCATCTTATTTTGGAGACGGCACAGCTTTAGTGTAAAGAACTGCAGCCTCACCCTCTCTGAAGGTGCAGAGCTGATTGCGGATGGAGCCGAAGGCCTCGTCCTTGGAAAGGGTGGCGTCGTCAGCGACTCTGCGCTCCACGTACACCATCATCTGCTTCTCCTGGTGCACAAGTACATGCTCTGGTTACACACGCATGCACACCTCTCAACAATGTGCTTCTTAAAACAAATCTGAACATGTGCCAGACATGTGCAGCCAGCCATTACAGTATTTATATGGAATGCAGACACATGAGTTATTATCTGGCCAGCGTTCCCAGTCCAGCTTGTTTTATAAACATGTAGATAAAAGGTGCCTGAGCTGCTGGAGCTCAGACTCCAGCATTCCTCCACACCTGTCTGAAACATTTCCTGGACTCTTTTTTGGCTGGACTTGTTGTTTTTCAGCAGGACAAGTGTTTTGCTGAGAGGGGGGAAAATGTACCTGCTGTTTTCTGTGATAGCAAAAGAAGAGGACGAAAACAACACCTGTAATGTTTCGTAAAATAAGCTGAAATAAAACGACAATTTTATGATTAATGCAAACAGATTTCATCATGTCGGGCTTTGTTCGTTGTGGGCCATTTTACTACAGAACAGCTGTGGATAAATAGAATAAATTTAGGAATTGTGTGTGATTTCCATCTCAGCAACTCAAACATAACTTTTTTTGGCCACCTAGTTCTAAATATATCTTATTTAGGGCGGCTTTTAGATGAACAGAACGCTGCTGCATTATCAGATGAGTCAAACAATTAATCTTTTTCATCTAGTTTGTCACCCACCATGAATTAACAACATTTATTTAAAGAAATATGCTTAAAACTGTATTTTAACCAACATTTAATTAGATCAAGTTCATACATATTGTTAATCTGGTTAAAGCTACTTAAAATAAAACAAAAATTTAAGAGTTAACTCTGATAGCGGTCCAGATATATTGATATGCATTTGTGAATGCAGGTACGCACTCGATGTAAACAAAGCACTTGGCTGAATTCACCAAAAACCAGTGGAAGCTCGAGTTATGTAACTGGGCTGGCTGTAGTCTGTGTGAGTAAATAACTATGGTGTAATCTGACCTATTGCAGAATTGCGTAAGACATGTAAGTGGAAAACAAAGAATTAATTAGCTGCTAAACATGATTTTTTTTTTTTTAAGTAAGGCAGCTGTCAAAAATAAATATTGGGGATCAAGCAGGTGGTGGAGCACCATGAAGACTGAACTCACCATTCAGACATGTGGCTTTTGTGAAACTTCTACTCTGACCATTTTAAAGACATATTATTCAATTAAATTCTGTTTCTTTATGTAGCGCCAAATCACAACAAAGTTGGCTCAGGGCACTTTACAGGAGCATTCACATACATAGAAAAGCCATTTAGTAAAGTTATCTACTGTATCTAAGGAAGGATCTATTATTAACCACTAACAAAAAAAAACTGTGCAGATATTGTTTCTTCCTTTATTTTTTATTGACTGGTCTTTATGACTTTGCAACGAGTACCTTTGCCTTTACTCATACGCACACCTAGAAAATCACACTTGTGCTTTGTCCCCAAAATTAGTTACATCCAATAACAACTGATTTGTTTTCTGTCATATTTCCCAAACTGCAAAATAACTTACAATAAAATATTTGGGTTAGTTGTTTTAAAAAGGTTTGTTTTTTTTGTTTTTTTTTCTGTACCTCTACTAGAAAGCGGCAGAGCTCTTTGAACGGCTCCACCAGGCTGTCGTCTCTGATCTTCCTGATGACGAGAACGTTGACTGGAGGTTTATTCCAGGTGAGCCTCTGGCTGGCAGGGTCCTGGATATGCCTGGCACCAAAAAAAGTGAAATTTACAGACACACACAAGCAAACGCGCCCTGAAAGGTCAAGTTACAAACTCAGCTAATGCCCGTTTAAAGCAAGCACGAAACAAAACCGAAGGGGACGAGTGAATTTTATATAAATGCATTTCATTTTATGGGACCTAATTAGTACAAATACACATTATACAATAATTATAGCATGCCCTTTGAAATACACAACGATTATTCAACATTTTCAAACAGCTGAGTCATTCCAAAACTGCTGTTGCACTTGGCTTTAAAAGCACAAAGATCAAGAGTACAAAGGTCCCCTCAACCCCTCACAAAAAATGTTCCTCCTTTTTTTTACCCTTTGTCTTTCTTCTTCCTCATGTGGCAGATGGCAGGCATTGTGCAGATAACTTGATCTGTACGCATTTTCAATCATGTCCCACAAAACTCTCTCAGATCAGGTGACCGTAAAGGTAAACGGCCTGCACTGTGAGCCTTCCCATCTCGTGGAAAGAGCCAATCACATTCCCCTTTTATCTTATCTCACACGGTTGCACAAACCTGTCTGTGTCATAGTTCGAATGAGCAGTTTGTACACAAAAAGTTCAACTTATTTGAACCTCAAGCTTACATCACAGACGTTGGGTTGGGAAGAATGCAGGCTTTGGGTCCAAAGTGAGTGGCTGGATATGGTCCATGTAGAAAGTGAGCTCTTCTGCAATGAGGTAAACAAAAAGAGGAAGATTTAAGACAATAATCATCTCACGCCAAGTGGCATGGCAGACCAGCTGGCAACCTGCAGAGCAAACCTCTTAGGAGAGCTTTCCGCTGTGTCGCACGATGAACCAGAGGGCTCCAAGTGCTCGTGTTGGCCTGGCAACCTCCGGCGCTCCATCTCCCACAGCAGCTGTTCGTGATCATCCCCCCGCCGCTGAGACCTCTTCCCCTCCTGTCGTCTCCTTGGTGACTTGGATGGGTGCTCCTTGTTTTTGGAAGACCTCGCCAATTCCGAAGGCTGGTCAGAAGAGCTTGAAGGTCTCGACATGTCTCTGTCCAGAAGTGAAAGGGGCCTCGATGAGAAGCTCGTCTCTGAATTCTCCGTCCTGCATGACAGCATCAAAAATATACGTTTGAAGCTAAAAAGTGACAATATGAAGGAACGCTTGTGAAAAACGTCAGCATTAAAATGATCAATTATTGAACTTGATCATAAATATGCAATTATTTTATAAATTGTATCTAAACAATTAATAAAATGGGTAATCAAGCAGTAAATTAAATAGTACACATAAATCAGAAAAGCGAATATTTTATTAAATTTAAACTGATAAATATAATTCTTTACTTTTTCTTAAAAATCAGTATTTATAACGAGAGCTGCGATCTCAAAACATTTTCAGTTAAAATATCTTTTGAATAATATTCAAACATTTGATGTAGGACTTGCTGAAATGACAGAGGAAATCTAAACTTCATTTATATGACCAAATCAGTTTTAGAGGCAGAAATGTGAGGAACAAAATCAAGAAATACATTAAGTTTTCAGGGTTAAAATTTGTCTAAATCATCTATGGTTATATAACTGACTCTCCTTTGCCTAAATTTAAAGAAAAACTGAACGTTGAACCTGAAAACATTAATTTCATGCTTCAAGTTTGTTTTCGGATTCATCAAACGCAGTGAACTAACCTGAGTATTATAAATAAAACACGGTAAAATTCACATCAGCCATGGTTTTTACGATATACATTTGTGATTTGGTCTTAGTTTGAGAGAGATTGTTATTCCTGTGGAGGGAAAAAAACAACAACAATTAAGACTAAACAAACCGAAATCATTAAGTATACGCCAGCTGTCAATCACTCAAACCACAGTCTCAAACCGTTGAGCGTTACCTAGCAATAGCTAAACTATCTAACTGCTCGAAAACACCGAGAAACGGAACAAAATGGCGCCTTACATTTGTTTCACAAACAAGCGAACAAGCTCATATCAATCACCGGCTCTGATCAGACGCTACTCGAAGCGTATTCAGAGACAAGCGTAAAAATAAATAAATTATAAAACTGAACAGTGAATGAACGGTGGAGGGATGTGACGTCACAGCACTCGGAGCGTGCCGGTGCACGCTGAAGTTATAGCGCCATATTTACCCCTGCTGGTCATATTTGTAACTACAGCTACTGAACACAGCTACGAACAATTACATAATAGACTCATAGGACTCATATATAGTGTGTAACAAAAATTTCCAAATCTATGGCAGTATTATATAAAGTAAGGGACTTGGTGACTGATAAGGCTTTGTGTCTGCTGTATAATACAATTGTTGTGCCGCATTTAAATTATTGTATTACTGTTTGGGGTACAGCTTGTAAAACTCTGTCTATTTCAATTTTTTTAAGAGTTATAAGAATTATCTTTAAAAAAAAAACCTTATTGTCATCCTTCAGGTATTTTGTTTTATCAACTGAAATCACTTATTTTTTACGACTTGGTGGATTACAATATTCTAATAATTATGCACAAAGCTCATAATCAAAAGTTACCATCTAACATACAAGCGTGTTTTGTTAAAAGAAGTAGTTGTTATAGTTTAAAGGTAACGGATATTTTTGTAAAGCCAAAGTATAGAACGAGTAGAGTAGGTCTATCATTAATAAATAATAATAAGGGAATTGGTTTATGGAATTGTTTAGATAAGGATACTAAGAGATAGAAATCCTTATTTGTATTCAAAAAGAAGATTAAGAATGTAATGTTGACAAAATATATTTAAGTTAGTAAATATTGATTATATATAGGGCTCAACTTGAATAGTTGATGAAATATATTTAAGTTTCGGAATTATAATGATAAATTGCAATGTTTTTGTGTTTTATGGTATTATGTTGTTTAAATTGATTGTTATTGAATTGATTCTATTAAGAAGGGGCAGAAATTATAAGAATTTTATTCTTCTTCTGCTGCCTTTCATTTATGTAGGTACACTGTATTTGTTTTTTTTTTTTTCTTGAATATGTATTGTTTTTTAACTGATATGAAATGAATGAAATAAACAAACTAATGTGTTTTCATATGTTTTCATGTTATATTGTGTTGAGTCATGTTATATTGTGTTATTTTGTGATGCCATATTCTGTTAGCATAATGAGTTTAATTTTGTCTTATGTTGTGTTGCATCATATTGTATCATGTTATATATTGCATCGAGTCATATTGTGTGTTATCGTATCATGTCAGATGTAATAGGATCATATGTTAAATTGTTTTGTGTCGTATGGTGTTGCTTTGTGTTATCTTTTGCATTTTATTTTTTTGCGCTTTAGCTCCAGCTGAGTTTGTTTTAATATCTTGCAGCAGCTGGTGAACTTCTCCAGACCTCCATCTCCAGCACACACATCCTGCTCACTCTGGGAGGGAAGTGTCTGCTCAGCTGGGTCATGCTGTTTCTCCAGAAGGAGCATCTATGCAGAAGCTTCCTGGGAGTTTTCAGCCTTCCTCTTGCTGTTGTCGACACATTGCTGACATTCTCCATCGCCAAAATTTACACCCACCGTGATGAGTTTGTTGTCCTCTTCAGCTACCTGATGACCAAATACGATCCTTGTTTGCTGCTTCAGCTCATGGGCCACATCAGCAGGGTGCTGCAGTGGCCCGTTGTCCTCGTGGCTTCTGTGGATCATCTCTGCACCGTAGCTCAGAGGTTACACGCCTTCATTTTTATTCATTCAGTCTATACATCAGTGACTGTATCCATGTGTTCCTCACTGCTCTCCACTTCCTCCTGCTGTATGACTTTGTTCCAGAGATTTCCAAAGGTGACAAGCTCCGGTGCAGGGTCTTCTTCTCCAGTCAGATCCTACACATCTCCCTGCTGCTCCTCCTCATCCTGGCATGTGCCACATTTCCCCCACCTCATCAAACCTTTACCAAGAAGCCAAACCATGGACCAGAGGCAAATTCTCTGCAGAACTTTTGTTCAACAAACGTTGCAAAAATTCCTCCACACTTGGACTCCTTTCCTGGTTTTCCTGGCTGTGTTCCTCTGTCTGCCTGTGGGAATACCCTCGTACCTGGACCTGAATGTTGTCTGGCTCTGTTTTCTGAACGGCCTTCTGGTAGCCATTGTTTTATGTGCTGCCTGTCCGCCCTCGCCGGCACTGCAGGGCCTGCCAAAACCTGCGTGACGGTTACTCTGACTGGAGCTTTTAGTTAATTTTAGACCGGCTGCAGAGAACGAAACTCACCCACAATGGAGGAAGTCAGACTCACTGATCCGACCCAGATAGATTGTAGCACATTTTTTCAGGCTCTATTAAAGGTGAAAGGATTAAACTTTATAAAGGGCTTTAATTGTTAGCAAAAACTTATATTTTGTGGTTTTAGCTCACAGCCACGGTTGTTAGTTTTATGATTTCTGAAGAAAAACATTTAGAAATGATGTGCAACCTCAAACTGCTGCTACTATAGTTAGCACCTGCTGCACAAGCACTGTTAGCAAAATATCTCATGAAGCACTGGATGGAAACTAGTGAAACGCTCAGAAGGTAATGAATGGTTGTACATCAAGATGGCTGCCACAGCTAATCAATATTAACAAACACAAAATGGCTACAAGTCATTTTTCATTATAAGGCGTTGCATTAAAGATGACTGGTGATATGCATTCCCTTTA
>JARVGS010001968.1:27236869-27247009 GCA_031762315.1 Hypsolebias antenori | reverse complement strand
CCATCCATCCATCCATCCATCCATCCATCCATCCATCCATCCATCCATCCATCCATCCATCCATTATCTTTTACCCGATTCTTCCATTTTGGGTCACGGGGGTCGCTGATGCTCATGTCCAGCAATCACTGTGCGAGGGGCTGGGTACACCAGGTCACAAGTCCATTATTTTTAAACAAATTATTTTAAAGTATTTAGCACCTGCTGCACATTTGTGAAGCCCTTAGGAAAAACTTCCTGCTGCAGCTGATCAGCTGCTCTCCGTGCAGAGAGAAGTGGGCGTGGCCTAGAGCGCTTGCAGGTGGCAAAGAGCAGAGGAGGCAGGGAGCTGAAATCATGGCATTCTGTTCCCTTTAACAGCATTTAATTTTTAGAATATTTCAAGAGTGTGGGAAGTGTTTAAAACACATACTAAAATAAACGTCTACTTACTACTTGTACTTTCCTACTTAGCGGTTTTTCAGTTATTGTTGGTCTTCAGTGTACGGCTCCCGCTGCGATAAATGAGGGACTTCTGTACAACAGTCTGTTGTTACATCCTCATTTAATTGACTTATTAGCAATGAAGACTTTAACCAGCAATAGTTTGGGTCAAGGGTTTCTGCTGCTGGCAACTTAAGGGGCAAAAGCTAAAAAAAAAATCAAATAAAACACGAAATCCAAGCAAAGATCAATACAGTACAAGACAAAATTACTCTCGCCCCCAACCCCCCCACACACACACCCACCACCAACAACAACAACAAAGACCTACATTTACAGATATTGACTGAAAATAACATAAAATAATCCATAATTGGTTTTATTTTCTTCAAATATGATTGATGAGAAAACAAAATGCTAAAACTTATTTAAAAAATGACAATATACTATATTTTTCAGTCTGTATGGTTCACTTAAAAGCCTTTAATTTTCTCAAAAATCAACAGTGAGCCTTATTTATTAATTCTGGTTGTGCTTACTGACCTCGAACTGCAACTACAACTTTAATGTAAAATCAGAAATATTTATTGGTATCACATTTGGGCCATATTCCCTATTTTAACATGATTTACGTAAAATCACATAATCATAAAGCAAGCACCTGAGACTAAATTCTTGGAGATGATTTGATGTGCTTTTTATTGCGAAATAAACAGATTATTTCCTCCATGGCTCAGAAACTGAACACGTGTCAAGTCCTCGCAGTTCACCAGCTCTTCTTCTGGCCCATAACACTCTGCCGAGCTGCACCTCACCTCTTCCTGCACCGTGTTTTTTACTCTCATCTGAACCTCACGTGTGCTCCTTTAAGTGGCTCCAGCACTTCGTGAGTGAAACCTTCACGAAAAGCGAGCAACAAGAAGCCCTTGTCGTATTACCGTGGTGCGCAGAGGCCACACTGCAGCTGCCAAATCCGGGGATTGGACTCCTTGGATTTACTGTTGGCTGCTTAATCTCATTACAGGAATGAATTAAAGAGAAAAAAACTGCTGACAACTCAGATGGAGCCTCGAGGAGGTCATATCAGACAGGACAGAAGCAGTGTCTAGTCCTGTAATCCCCTAATACAACACATATCACACACATACACACACACACATTGAGGCCATGCAAATTATGTCATTTACACTGAGCAGGTTGGATCAACTTAAGGTACAATTAATTGACTGTAAAGTCAGGCTGGCACAATAATTCAGTCTGACTTGTGAAATCATTATAAAGATGCTATTTAAATATTCAGGGCTAAGTACTGTATCTGGTAAACAATGAGGATTTCAAGCTTCAGCTCAATCAGATCGTCCTTCAGAATAATTACTTAATGAGGCATTACTGTAGTAGCTTTTGTAAAGTTTACTGCTGATAAGACACTTAAAAATAATAATACAGCTACACTGAGAGCACTTATTTTGTGATTTGTGCTGAAACTTGAAATTAAGAACACAAGTGTCATGAATGTATTTAGCTGAAAATACTGCTTAATAAATCAGAGAAGTATGGAGAATATGAAAGAAATAAAGCACTGTAAAAAGGTTGCTGTAAACTTTACAGTAGTTGTGTGTCAGCTGGATGCCAGTAAGATACTGTAAACTTTACTGTATCTGTACTGTAATCATATTTACGGTGTTATTACTGTGTTTACTTTACAGTACTATTACTTTACACCAATGGTACTGTAAATACAGTACTGTGTTATAAGTAACAGTGTGGATATCATATTTATATTTCCAGTTTCAGATACTGTAAATATAAATATTGCACAATTTTTTGTTATTAATTTACAGTAACATTACTGTAGTTTACTTTAACATAATGGTACTGTAAAGTAATACTGTTGCATGTTACAGTATCAATACTGTATTTATATTTTCAAATAAAGCATGATAAAGTACTGTAAATTAAATACAATAATAATTTAAATATAAATTCAATAACATACAACAAAGTATTATTACTGTATTTATTTACAGAACTATTACCATATTATACTTTACAGTATCATTACTGTATATTTTTTAATTACAGTAATAGTACTGTATTGGTAATAATATGTATTTCTGGTCATTCTGATTATTACCAAAACTTAGTGTAACTTTCAATATACATTTTTACTATTTTAGATAGTTCATTTTGAGACAATTAATATGCATGATCAAGTATGTATCATGTATTGTAGTGTTATATAACTTGAGTACATGTTTGTTTGATTAGATTATAGCCTAATTAACTGAAACCTTTTCATTTTGAGCTAAATATATTTTTCATTTAGCAAATAAATAAATAAAACATACAGTTATCATACATCATTCTCCAAATCCCCCCAAAAAATCTACTTATAAAATGTTGCATCATATAAAAGCTGTTTTTTTTTTTCATAGAAAATCAGACGTGCAGCTAAAAGAGTTGGTTTTACCTTGAAGTTCCCAGCAGTGAGTTGCACTCAGACGCGTTTCTGTCCCAGTTTATGTAAAAAAAACAACAAATAAAATCAGGTGTAAAGTTTGACCACCAGTCTTTCTTTTTCAGCCTGTTTCTGTCTCTTCTTCCTCCAGCTCGTTTGAACACGATCTGCTGCCAGTAAGGTGCCTTAACTAAACCGGACCTTTTAAATACCGATTCATTTCATCTCCATTAGCCGGCCTTATCTCCTGCAGTAAGCCCTCCCTGTCCTGACATCACTGTGATCTCCCATCCGACCGCCTGCTGCACCTCACTGATGTGTAATTACTGAAGCAGCACTGCTCCTAAGCAGGGAGTGCTAAACCTCTTTCAACGTTTACCTCACTAATCCTGTGTTAGCACTTTAGGCCACAGTTAAGACACCTAAAGGCTCAGCTTCTTTTTCCAGGGGGTAAAATGTTCAACGCTTCGTCCTGCTGCGTGGAGAGGAACTGACCGCTGCAGGTTTGTGGAGCCTCCACAGCCTCACAGATCATCTTTTTAACAAGTCTGGTTTTGGGGTGCCATAAAGAACTGCACTCCCCACAGGGTGCTGAAGCGCTGACCCAAACGTGCTTGGTGGTAATTTGCCAGAAATCCGACTAAATGTTGTCTGGATCATCCTCTCAGACCTCTTAATCTGACAGTTTGTGCTGGCCGAGCTTACAGCCTGGGCCTGCACTTCTGTGAATGATGTTTTCTGTAATGCCCGGTGAGCGCCGAGGTGCTCCCAGTTGGTGGGCGGCTGAGAAAATTAGCCAAACAGACACTATGAGGAGGGAAGAGCGGGGGTTTCTGAAGCCCCCTCTCATCAATCTGCAGCCACACAGCCTGCAGAAACGCTCAGAGTGCAAAACCTTTACAGGAAGAGGTCAACAATGTGAAAATGAAAATACTTTTTGTGCATTTTAGGTTCCAAAACTTTTGCATCCTTTACATTTGCTTAAAATAAAGATCTGTATTTAAAGCTTTTAAATCATTTACTGTTTACATATTTCATAATATAAAATTGTCCCAAAAGTTACAGATGTTCAAAAATTCTTAAAATGAGGCAGGAGGTGATGAATGGTGTCAACAAAGGTCAGATTTGTTTGTGCATCCACCAAAATACAGTAAACTGAATGTTGGACGCAGTTTTAAAATGCTGGGTTTTATTTTCTAAATGAATCTGTTTGCTGCCTGGAGGCTTTCAGTTTTTATGGAGACGTGTTCAAATTAAGAGGTTTCCTCTGGACTTTTGGCTTTCTCGCTCGTTTCCTGACCAGTTCCCGTGCTGGACCACGACAGTAGATTTGCTGTAAGGTTTTAAAAACGGCCACATGTCAGGATTTTGTGTCGACACCGCTCTCGTTCTTCCGTGAGTTCAGGATTGTTCATGTCTGGATGATTGACAGGTGAGAGCTTGACTCATTCATTATAATCAGTTCATAATAATCAGCTTCTGAAACTGAGTGAAAAAGCTGCCAAAATACAGGAGAGATCTTCAGGGAGTCCAGCTGAGATTGATGCAAAATTATGTGGATGATCATGGAGAACAACATTTCAAAATTGTGTGTTTTCATCTTCTTTGTGATCAGTTTTGTTTTGTGTTGCATTCATTTCCTGTTTTATTTTGTAGACTCAGTTTCTTGTTTGCCTGGTCTTAGTCCATACTCCTGTTTATTGTGTCATATTTTATACTGTGTCAAGTCAAGTTATAATGTGTCGAGTCATTTTATTTTGTGTTGTTTCATGTTATATTGTGTGTCGAGTCATGTTATGTCAAGTCATTTTATTTTGTGTTGTTTCATGGTATATTGTGTTGAGTCATGTGTGTCATATCATCTTATGTCGTGTCGAGTCATGTTATAATGTGTTGAGTCATTTTATACTGTGTTATATCATGTTATATTGTGTTGAGTCATGTTATAATGTGTTGTATCATGTTGTGTGTCATATTTTATACTGTGTCAAGTCATATTATAATGTGCCGAGTCATTTTATATTGTGTTGTATCATATTATGTTGTGTCGAGTCATGTTATAATGTGGTGAGTCATTTTATGTTGTGTTGTATCATGTTATATTGTGTTGAGTCATGTTTTAATGTGTTATATTATGTTGTGTGTCATATTTTATACTGTGTCAAGTCATATTATAGTGTGCCGAGTCATTTTACATTGTGTTGTATCATATTATACTGTGTCGAGTCATGTTATATTGTCTTGAGTAATTTTATATTGTGCCATATCTTCTTATATTGTGTCGAGTCATGTTAAATTGTGTCAAGTTATTTTATATTGTGTTTTATCATGTTATATTGCGTTGTATCATGTTATATTGAGTCGAGTCATGTTATAATGATTCATGTCATGTTACATTTGTCAAGTCGTGTTTTAATGTGTCATATCATCTTACAACTGTGTCAAGTCATGTTATAGTGTGCTGAGTCATGGTAAATTGTGTCATATAATTTATTGTGTTTAGTCATGTCATATTGTGGCGAGGCATGTTTTATCGTGACGAGCCATGTTATAAGGTGTCATATCATTTTATATTGTGTTGTCATTTTATATTGTGTCAAGTCGTTTTATATTTTGTCGAGTCATATTATGAATGCATTATAATGTGTCGAGTCATGTTATATTGTGTCATATCATGCTGTAATGCATGGAGTCATCTTATCTTGGGTCAAGTCATGTTATATTGTGGCGAGTCACTTTATATTGTGTCGAGTCATGTTTTATTGTGTCCTGTCATGTGATATTGTCTTGTATCATGTTGTGTATCTTGTTGTTTCATTTAGTGTGGTATCATTTCCTGTCATATTGTATCATGTTGTAATATTTTTTATTGTGTTGTGTTTGTAAACATCACTCACTCATCTTCTGTTTCACTTCCGACTATGTTTCTCAGCTCTTGCCCCGCCCACTCTCACCTGTTCCCGGTCCTTACTGTGCCCAGGTGTCTCCACTCATTCTTCAGCGTCTGTCTACACATCCAGTCTACTTCATTTTAGGTTTGTGGGCCACAAACAGTCCTCCTCCTTGTATTTTCTTCTCAGATGTTTGCCTCCACAGCAGCCCTCTGTTTGAGTTTAAAAATACAAATAGTTTTTGAGCTTCTGAGCAATCTTTGGTTTCTAAACCTTCTGGATCATGACAGCCTCTTTCTGTCTGCTCTCAGTACTCAAGCCTTATATCCTGCATGTCAGTCTTAAATTAAAACATGAGAAACTTTAAAAAAAATGTAAATGAATTGTGGCTAAATGTTAAGTGTACATGTCGGCTTTAATAAAACATTAAAAATGAACTTTTTAATCAAATAATTATGCATAAAATAAATGAAAAAGATAACGCACAGGGCCAGTGTGTAAGAATGTATCATTGCAGTCATCTAAGATTATTTTAAACTATCAGCAGCTGGTGGTGAATCCATCTCATCTATTGTTAATTCAAGCCAATTACTAGTTTTATTTCAAATATTTATTGTGTTAAATTTATGAGGCACAAGATCCAAACCAACCAAATATTGTCGACTCCCATTAAATATGACACAGTGGGTGTGAAAATCAAGAAATACGCATTTTGATTCTGCTTGGGCTGCGACCCTGAGCCTGACAGACTTTGTGTAACATGTAAATAAAAACAGAAAACAATGGGTTGCAAACATCATAGATGCACATTTCACTCACAACAGATGATCAGGATTTGTTTTTGTTTACAGTTTTCTGTTTTAGGGTTGGATTTATTTAATATTTTGCAATCTTTGAGTTAGTCCTGTTGACCTTGTGCCCCTTCACATCAGTCCCAGCCTTTTTACTCTGTCTGTGTCCCTCATCCCATCAGCAGAGCATTACTGCCTTTCATGCCACAGTTCTGGTGCTCCTTGCCCTCCCTGTGTTCCTTGTGCACATTTTCAATTGTTTTGTGAGTACAATTTCTGCCACGTCAGCATTTTGGTTTTGTTTTGAATGTCAGTTTTTAGTTATTTCCTTGAGCTCCTCGTGTTCTGTCTGCATTCTGGCTCCAATCTTCCTGTCGGCCGTGATGGCATTGAACCCATCAATTGTTTAAACTGAGACATTTTACTTAATTTAATTAATTAATTTATTTTTGAGAAGAAAATCTGTTTGACGGTTGCACATCATGCAGAGTCAAGGTAGGAAAATGTGACAAATGGACCTTCAGGTAACTTGTGCTCCTTTTTGTGTAGTTTTTAACAAAGTTCTCTACAAACATAGATGTGCAAAATATGATTTGTTTTCTGCCATTAGATTAATATTTGTGGTGAAACGGACAACTGAAGTGTCTGAAACATAAACTACATCACAAAACATTTGATTAAATTGAAACAAAAAGCAGTATTGTGTCTGAAGTCAGTCAATATTTGGAGCAAATCTTGTGGATCATGTTTGCCTGTACGTTCAACAGCGGAGTTTATTTTTACTGTAAAACAGAAAAGAAGTAGAACGACTAATAAAGGACTTAAGAATTAGGAGAACAGGGCTTTAGGACATCTAAATCTCTAATTTAAAAATCTCCTGGGTGTAAGCTTTTTATGAGGGATTTCTGTCCGTGTTGTTTGCACCCAGCATTATGGTGTCACTGTGAGGCGAAGGGATCAGAGCAGGTTTAACCTTCACAAACAGGCGAGGCTATAAATTCACCGGATGAGTGAAGACACAGACACCGTCCATCTTCTGAGAACAGCAGCAGCCTGTTGTCCGGAGCACCTGCACTTCCTGGGCAAATGACGAGTGTTCCTCGGCTTTAATCCCTCAGAGCTGGAAGCTGCACAGGATCCACGACTTAAAGAGGTTTCCTTATTTACTGTTTTAACATGTGTGAGTCAAGAAGATAAATTATTACTCAAACATAAAAAGTCAAAACTTGTAGATCATAAAACATGCAAAATATCATGCCACAATGTGAGGTAACTATGGGGTGCCGTTTGTAAAGTTACACAGTCAAAAATTAACAGCAATATTTTGGTTTATTTAGCCTTTAATAAGAAAGAAAAATAGTGTTTTTTTTTCAAAATCATATTTTTACCTGCATGTTATTCATACATTTATAAATGTCATAGATCCAAACTAAACATTTAGTTTACAAACTAAATATTTTGTTTACAAACCAAATAATTAACTTACAAGTTAAATATTTAGTTATTAAACTAAATATTTAGGTGTAAATTAAATGTTTAATTTACAAGCAAAACATTTATTACAAAAACTAAACATTTAATTTTCAAACTAAATGTTTATTGTCCAAGCTAAATATTTTTCAACACTAAACATTTAATTTCCAAACTAAATAATTATTGTCCAAGCTAAATATTTAATTGCCAAGCCAAATATTTAATTTACAAAATAAATATTCAATTTACTAACTAAATATTTAACTCTCATCTAAATATTTAACTTGCAAGTTAAATATTTAGTTAGCAAATTAAATATTTAGTTTAGGAATACAATGTTTAGTTTGGAAATTAAATATTTAGTTTGGAAATTAAAAGTTTAGCTTGGACAATAATTATTTAGTTTGGAAATTAAATGTTTAGTTTGGAAAATAAATATTTAGCTTTGAAATTAAATATTTAGCTTTGAAATTAAATATTTCATTTATAACTAAAATATTTAGTTTACTAACTAAACATTTAGCTTGTACATTAAATATTTAGCTTGGAACTGTGACATTTATAAATGTGTGAATATCATGGTGAAAATATGGCTTTGAAAAAAATTTTTTTTTTCTTATTAAAGGTTAAATAAACCAAAAATATTCATGTTAATTTCTGACTGAGTAACAACAACAACAGAGCATTTGATGTGATTTTTAGTTCAGTGTCTGTAAAACTGACTGAGTTATTTGGGTGATTCTGATTAGCTGTGGCAACCATTTTGAAAGACATTGACTCCAAAAGCTGACCAGCTGTAGATGTACATCAAGTGAGTATTTCCTGAACGTTTCTTTAAAATCCATCCAGCAGTTCATGAGATATTTTTCTAAAAAACAAAGTTGGTTTGTTGGCAATCTGTTAGTGCTCAGAATGTGTTGATGATCACTCTCAGCTACTACCACAACAGAGTTTAGCTCAATATCTGTCAAAATGACTGACAGAGAGATAGTTTTCTGTTTTATAGTGGCAGCCATCTTGAATTGGGTTGACTCTAATGAGCTGCAGGTGTTCATCCAGTGATTAAATCGTCCGGTGGAACATGATATTTTCTGCGAACAGACACGGGCTAAAATATAATCACCAGAATTTCACCTTTCTATTATTGATGACTTGTTTGTGATTCTGCCCCCCCCACACACACACAGTTTCTTGACAAGTGAGAATCAATAAATTTCTTGTACAAAAAGGAAGTAGAAAAATACTTCATAGAAAATCATGAAAATCAAGTGGATGAGCTGACGTGGAGGAGGACAACAGGGAACACGAGGAGGCCTGGTGGTGGCGTGAAAACCAACAACGCTCGACTGAATGCGGAGTGAAGACGAACAAAGTGAGCAGGCTGGAGCTGCAGGTGGGACAGGTGAGCAGGCTGCAGGTGTGGGGAGGGTCAGGACTGGCTGAGGAAGAATGTGATCCGATGTTTTACTGACAAGGTATTTATTTTTATATCGGCTCTTAACCAATGTTTTAAACAGGTGAATCTGTTTGATTGATGATTTGTTATCACGTCAGGTGCACATTCCTCCAACTTTCTTCTGCAAACTGAAGTAAACATCATGTGCACATCCAAAAAGACTCGAAGGAGCTCCTTGTAGCTAATTTCTCTGATTAATCCACACGACCAAATTGTCTCCCTTCAAAGTAAAAATCTCTTTGCTGCCTCCAAGTGGAGGAAAAAAAGAAGTAGTCATAAATAAATAAAAAATTTTGTAAACAGTGTATCATATCATCTATGCACCTCATTTAAAGATTTATTATCAATATCTGAGTCTTTTTCATTTTGATTGTTGGAAAGTAAAAAAGTTTAGGATATAAATTAAACTCTTTGTTACTTTTATTTATATTTTGTGGTACACATCTAAAGTTGTTACCTGCTCCTCCAGGAAAAGTTTTTAACTTGTGTTTTATGAAAATAAATGAAATGGTGTTGATTTAATAGTTTAAGCATCTGAATCTGAAGCATCACACTAGGATACAAAGATCCATCCATCCATCCATCCATTCAGCTATTTGTCCATCCATCCATCCATCCATCCATCCATCCATCCATCCATCCATCCAT
>JARVGS010001968.1:27136785-27150902 GCA_031762315.1 Hypsolebias antenori | reverse complement strand
TGTATCTGATGAAACTGTTTTGTATTGTTCTTTTAAAATGAATAAATAAACATCAAATCAAATCAAATCAAATGTGTTCCTTTGGGAGGCCATAAAATCTTTGTAAACAAATATAGAAGCTTGGAAGCCAGTGGACCATTTGGAGAAAAAAAAAAAAAAAAACACGCCTGCTTGCCTTTGAGTTTTTGTTCTTTTTTTATTGGCTTCATTTTACTGGGTGTGGATTTGCATGAAAATGAATAATATTTAGTGTTTGTGTCACAGCTTTTATCCACCCTGCTGTCGCTGTGCCTCCAAAATCTGTTTTGTACTTTAAACCAAGAACATTGTGGGCCTGTAATATGCAACAGCATGTGGGCCGGGGCCCATTTTCCCATCTAAGATGCAAATTGTTCCTGAAATTAAATTACAATCAGCTCTTAGTCGTGTTCCCCACACAGCCAGCACAGCCTTCGGGCAGATTTTTGCCGGCGTTCGATCAGTTCTTTTGGCAAGCTTCACCTCTGACCTTTCAAGCTTCAAATCAGAGATGCGACGTCTCAGTCTGCAGCCAGCTGGTGCCACTAAGCAAATGTATTTAGTTATCGGCTAATTAATCACAACGCCAACGACCCAGTTACTTTAGAGTGGTGAAGCAGAAGCTATATTTGGCAGTCACACAAAAGGGGAATTAGGGAAATGAAGAAATACTTCCGCGCCAAGAGATATGAGAAAGCACGCCGCGAGTTCCCTCGGGCAAACCTGTGGAATGCCCCACTGCCACGGCAGGTGGAGTCTTCTTTTTGTGCCTCATTCCCAACGACGACGCATAGGTGTGGGAGTAATCCTTTATTTCAAGTGTTTTCCTCAGTGCAAAAGCAGCGGAGAAATCTTAAAAAGAATCAGAAATATAACTTTTACGAATGCTCAGAAGGCAACAGGGTGATGCAAAAGAAGAAGCCAGACGCATAAAAACAAAACGTTACTCCTGAAAGCCCTTCTCCGATTAAACAAAGGCACGGCACAAAGAGCCGAGCCGCCACAAAACACACAAACTGACCTCAAGCTTTGGCTTTTAGTGAGAGCCCTTTGATTTCACAGATAATCAGCCCTTCTATTGTTGTTGGGACGCGAGATAAAACGTCTTCCAGAGATATGTCTTCATCCATTTCACCCAGTGTGTGTATGTGTGCGTGGGTCACGTTGGTGTTTTATCTTCGGGGCTTTAGGTTCCTCCAATCCGATTATGGCACAGCCAGTTTTTGGCGAGTGATCGTCTGCCCTCAGTCTTCATGCTTCAGAGGAGCCTCCATAAATTTTTTCCAGCAGGGGGGGTTGGGTGAGGTGGACGGGGGATGAAAGTGATGGAAATAGGAGTGTATTCTCCATACAGAACCTTTGTGTTGCTTTATGTGTGTGTGTAAAAAAAAAAAAAAAAAGCTGCTTCATTAAATGTATGAAAAATATAGAAATGATAACAGGATGTCAGAGCTGTAATTTAAAAGCAAAAGGATGGCGTGGCAGTAATAATTTATAGGCTACCTACCACATCATGTACGCCTGTGGTTTCCAATCTTTGATATTCTGCTCTGAGGCCTGGTTTTAAGCTCCTTGAAGATGATTGGCGTTGAAATTGTCTTTTTTTTTTAAGTTGACTTCAAACTTGTCTCCTTTAATGCCACTCTCTTTGTCCTTTTCCTTCTTCAGTCCCCACTCAGGCAGGTATTACAGAAGGTGATGGGAAGCTAGAACTTACAGAAAAAGAAAGAATAGCCTCAATGGTCATTCTTCCTGCATAGGATCCGCAGTAAACGCCTAGTACACCGTAAACAGCTGCTCCAGAGCTGCTCATTATATTCATGTTTCTCTGTTTCCTCTGCTGATGGTCTGTTATTACTGTACACGTCCTGCAGGAGTGATTACATTCCTCTGGGTCGGGAGCAGAATAGCCCTGCAAAGACCCCTATTCATTAATCTGCTAATTGCTAATTGGGGTCTTTGACTGATTCAGCAATAGCTGTGGCTGTTTGGGGTATTAGTTGAGTAATTTATGGTTGGGAAAAATGAATAAGGGTAAGGAAGTGCCATTACAAAGGCCATTGGTGGCATGATAATTACACAGCCACCTTCTGCTATCTCTTTTTATGGGGCTGAGTTTCATTATTTGCCCAAGTGCAATTCTTTATGTTCTGTAATCACGTTTAATTCAGCCCTGTTGCATTTTCACTCTGCCCTCCATGCTCTAAATTCATCTTTTTAAAATTAGGTTTATCATTTTGTGGCATTTCTTCTTTTGTGATAATTATGTTTCTCGTTTTTAACAGATGGTCAGGAAACTAGAATTTGTACTGTCAATGATAAAAGCTTAACGCTACATTTAAAACTGCAAATTTATAAATCTTTATGCTTTTTTATATACTCGTGGAAGGAGGACAAATTAAGGTACTGTATCTGTAATCCGTAAACTTTCTCTTGACCCATCCCTAACTTCTGTTCTATTCAAAATAATTTAACAAAACTTGATACACATAAGCATCATCACTAGATGCGTTGTCTTGTACACATTTCATCACCCCAGCTTCACGGCCAAGAAGATAAGATGTTATACAGGTCTTTGCTTGTCTGGGCTATGGCTTTCGATTGCTGTAATGCTGTATAATAGTTTGTTGATGTGTGGCATGTGGAACGCTTGGTATTGGTGGTTTTCTAAAAGAGGACAACAAGACCACAAAAAAACTTTTACCTGGATAAAAAGGCCAAGGAAGCTTGTAAAAAGGATTTCACTTTAATATCTGTAAAATGGCTAACATAAATACTTGTTAATAGTCTATCATTACTTAAAGGAATGCATATCACTCACCTTTCATGCCAGAGTTTTAGACTAAAAGCATCTTAAGCTGAGAAAGAACTAAGTTCAAATTGGTTTGGTCAAACCTTCTAAACATTGTACACATCCTCATGCAATATGGCAAGACACTGCTAGTCGTTTTAGCATTCAGAGCACCGGTGTTGGGTATGACTGTCAGCTACTACCATGCCAAAGTTGAGCTTTGTAGCTATGTTGCATTCAGGGACAACTGTAAATGTCTAACTTCTGCCTGTGATACAAACAAAAAAATAATCTAAGAAGCACTAACAAGAAGTCAGGTTTTCGTGTTATGTCAAGGATTGTGACACTACTAGCACAGCATTATCAGATCATTTCCCTCTTATAAATAAAATATTTTAGTGGAAGAGTTTGGATTTCCTACTTTTGCAGTACAGTGAATGCAGCATGATGGGAAGTTGAAGTTATCTAGAGATGAAGAGGTTAATGAAGACACTACCTGGTCCCCAACTTCTTTCTTCATCTCCTGAACAGTTTAGACTCTGAAGTCCCTGCAAGTGGATGTAAACAAACCAAAGAGGATCCATGAAGTCAAACCATTTGCATCCTAGGTCTAGAAGTGTCAAAGAAAGTTTGGATATTTCTGTTCTTGAGATGGGAATGTGAAGAAGAAATATTCAGCAGATCTTGCAGCAGATTTTGTGGTCACCTGGTGGAGTGATGACAAAATTTGGCGTTTAGAGTTCCCATTGAGATGTACCAGCAAAACTATGAAGGTAGACAAAAAAATTGAACAGAGTTGGCCTGTCCCAAAACAATTGTTATCTGAATCTGGCTTCCCCGCTTGGCCCTGAATAAGCCAACTATCTCAAATTTCTCCTGGAGGTTACGTGAACAAGAAGCTCAGCTCTGCTCCCCTCTCTCCTACCTGCTCCCTTACCGAGGACATCCGTGGACCTGTATCAGAGCTGAGCCTGCTGATGGACACTGTACCATCTCTTATCAGGACTATGGAACTTTCTGGCAGTGTCCACGGACAACTCACTGCATTTGTCGGCCTCCTATTTCATGAATGTATTATGATGTGATTAGTATGTTGCTGTTTATGTGTGAGGTCTTTTTTTGCAACTTTCACACTGTGCCCCGGCCAGGACATAGTGCGAGATATGATTTTTTTTTTTTTTGTACTTCTCCTTCCCTTTTGTTTCTCTTTTCCTTATCTACTTTTGTCTGTCTGTAACAGGTCTTGCTTGTAAATGATTCCTCGAGGCTCAATGGGAACTAACCTGTATAAATAAAGGTTGAATTTAAAAAAAAACTGGAAGGCTGAATCTAAAGTCACATGTTCAGTCCTGCTCTCCTAAATAACAACATTTCAGTTTTCCCACTCAATTTTGTCTGATTCTTAAACCAGACAAAGATGCAGCACAGTTATAAAACTTAAAAACACTAATTTTACATTTCATCTCTGCAGCTGATGAGGCGTCAGCTCAATTTTTTCTTTATGAATATGTATGAATACAATCACCAGCACCCATGACTTTTATTTTACAACTTTTGTCATGCCATGGCGAGTGATAAGCATTTGTTCAAGAATGCTCTGCGTGCCTGTAAGTTGGTGTTGTCTTTGGATTAGTGGGTTGTGCTCTCTGATACTGATCAATCTTTTATAGTTTTGTTCATTGTTTGAGTCCATTTTTACCTCAGATCTGCACATGGACCTGAACCTGAACCATTCAGGTCTTTTTTTCAAGAGATTTGTTCAAATTCTCTGAATTTCCTACTCTTTTGTTGTCTGGAGGCTAAATTCTTCACTCCTTTACTGCAGTTAAATAAAATTAATATTTTAGGTAGTAAAATATTTACACACTCTCTTTTACAAAATTGTGAGGACTTCACAAGTCTGTGTTCTGAAACTCTTTTTATGTCTCATTGTTTTCAGGACTTTTTGTTCTTCACTGTTTAAAAATTCAAAATGAGCAATTTACATATGAAGAACACATTCAGAAAGATGTATTATTATCCAATACTGTTCTCAAAAAGAATAACATTTATTTTTCCTTTTGACAAGTTAATCTCTGAGGAAAATTTAATTTCTAGTTTATCCGCCAAATGTTGCAGCACTTATTTCAATCATTATTGTCCCCTGCCAGGCGGGCAATAATGTTTTTGTCCTTGTCTTTATATGTGAGCGTGAATCTCTTTGTTAGCAAAATTTCTTATTAACCAGAAGATGTTCTTGAAGCTTTCAGGAAATTATTATTGGATTTACAACTGATTACCTTTGAGAGACAGTCCAAATCAAGATGGCTGCCACAGCATCAGCAGACACATAAATGACTATAACTCAGTTTTTTTTTTTTTTTTACAGCTTTAGAGCTAAAATTTTGTGTGGTAGTAGTTGATAGTCATCCACATGTACTTTCACACTTCTTTATATTGCACAAGTTTATGTTTATTTATTATACGTCAATTTCAAGGTTTGATCAAAACAGCTAAAAACAAGATTAGCTTACCGGTAGTCTAAAACTGGCATGAAAGACATTGGTTAATACATATTTCTCCAAGGAGCTAGTCCTTCAGTTTTTCTTTAATAAAATAGTAACATTTTATTCAAATCTTGTTTTAAAGTATAAGCAGCTCTTGGGTAGGTTCTTGTTTTTTTGTCCACACAGGACAAATTGGACAGGACAAACACGTGAAATTGGAAATTCCCTCTCTCCATCCATCTGTTGTTAGCTTTATATCTTAAAAAATAATTGAGGTGCCAACTGCCGTTTTAGTGTGTGGCTGCATCTTGGCCTAAGAAAGGTCAAGAAGGTCAAAAATTGGGTTGCCACATCAAAATCCAAGATGGCCACCATCATACATTTATGTAAACTGGCCCAACCATGTGACCAATCAGTCAGTTTCAGCAATCATTTGAGAAAAACATTGGGGTGGGATTTTGATTTGGATTCTGGTTTTTATATTGCTTATAAGTAGAACCCACCTGACATATTGGTAGGGCTGATATTTTTGGCCGATATATACACGTTTGGGGACATGTTGATATCTGTGCTAATTAATGTGTTAACATAATGTACTGGTACAAACACTTCAAATTTTTACCCATAAAATGCTGGGAATGAGCCGTACTTGCAAAAGATGTAACTGTACAATGTAGCCAGCAGAGGGAGCATGCTGACTACTTTCAAGTCAAGGTAGCTTTAACTTTCACGTTCAGCACAGCTAAAGCAGAGGGCAATACTGTGTAGTGTATTTTGCTGAACAGAGCATGGTAAGTTTATTATAACTGATCTGTTAATTATAAAATATCAACAATAACAGATTATCTTCAACTCTCCAACTCACTTGTCATTAGCTACGTGCCTCAAATTAACAAGCTAATGTTTAGCAGGTTATTGCCTTGTAAAACTTTATCTAGAACAATAAATCGAATGTAGAGGCAAAACATATCAGTGTTAGTAACGTTACCTTTGTCCTCCTCAATTAAATACATTGTTTGTATGAAATATTTACTTCTCTGCCAAGAAAAGACAAACTCAGGCGTGGTAAATACTAATTAGGTGTTCACCATACGTGACTGACTAATTAAACAATGAACAGGGAACGGTGTTTCTTTGTTTCATTTATATTTCTGTAACACATTGTTAACTTTGTGGTTGAATAGATGGTGCTCTCTGGTGGCGGGTCCCCATCCTTACACTCCCTGGTTTCCCTGTTAATCGTCTTGATTATTTCCACCCTCGTGTCGTCCAGGTGTTTGTGATTGTCACTGTGCTTGTGCGTGTATATAAGTCTGTGTCTTTGTGTCACTCATTGTTGGGGCTTAGTCTTGTGAGTGTCTTGTCATCGTCTGGTGTCCTGGTTTCTTTGAGTCCCTGTATCTCCTGCGATTTCCTACATGTTCCTAGGTTTTGTAAGTAAGCTGCCACGTCAGCATCTTTATTTTGTTATCATTAAAGTATTTTATTTATTTTTTACTCGTGTGTCCAAGTCCTGCCTGCACTCTGAGTTCAACTCAATAACACTCCCAAATTTTGACAGTGGTGAATCGTGGAGGATAGAAAATGTGAATGCACATTAGGAAGACTGTTTCAAGACTTCAAGTGTTAAAACAGGTTTAAAAGTAGCTCTTTCTTTGCATTCTTGGGTGTGGACAAAGCTCAAAAAATTTCTGCCATTATATGGGTGATTGGCATTAGCCTTCCCCTTCCAATATTGTATTGGCGCTAGCCCAAATTTCCATATCTGTCGGTCTCTACATATAAGTACAATTTTTCTCAAATAATTGGGGTGGCCAAATATTAATTTATGATGGCCAAGGCCACCAATGGCCACTGCCCCTGGCGGTGGATAAAATGGCATCCTTCACTTGCAAAGACTTGTCATGCTGCACCACCTTAGACAAGCAAGAACCAACTACTTCTTTTCCACCATGTTACTCCTACACACTTGGAATATCATGCAGCAAAAACATTAAGGTTCACTTGCATTCCCTGTTTATTTCCAGTCCGAAAAAACACTCATTTTGAAAATGGCAAACTTTCAGCTGTTTAAACAGGGGGAACATGAGGTGTACATTTATATTGAACTTAAATTGTTTTAAATCAACTTTGTAGTCATAGTGATATTGTTGGTTGAAGAATTGATGCAAAATAAGAAACAGTTTTATTTTAGATCCAGAATTTCATCCAGTCATCTGGCTTTTTTTCTTCCCTTCTGCACAATAAGTTGACACATAGGTTTTCGTCTATAAAGACGCACAGTCTGTTTATTGTTGGCGGCAGTTGAAGATAGTTGTCTGTTCGCAACTGAAACTCAAATGCTGCAATGCATCGCCTCAGATACAAGTGAAGGATGCATTCAGGCCGCACACTCTCCACTGCTGTCAGAGTGTTTGAGCAGCTCTCGCCTGCTTTTTTCGTCTTCTTTTCATACACGCGCTCCAGTCAGTGAGGAGCGATCAGAGCGAGAGACAGGAAGTGCTAAAATGATTACTTTCACCGGTTCCTCGCATCTTTATCTCCCAAGGATTCAGCCTCTGACAGTCGATGTGAGGAGAACCAAAGCGAATCCATGAATCACTTAAACTTGCAGCACAGGAGGATGCTGTAGACGAGTCAAAGAAAGAAAACGGTCAGTGTCAGGCGCCCGCTGCACTGTCTTTAAAAAAAACAACAACATATTATTAGATTATTACATTACAGGTATTTATTATTATTGGTTGGATGGATAGATATTAGAGATAAAATGAAATGCTAAAGACAATTTTTAGCTATAAAATATGTCTTTATACTGTTAACAAAATATCTCCTGATCCAGAGGACAGTTTTGATAAAACTTTCCGATAGCAACCACTGGAAGTACTTTGTACTTTTACAACTGATTACCTTTTGGTGTCAACCCAAATCAAGATGGCGGCAACAGCCAAGTGTCCTTATCAAACGCAGACATGGTGATACCTCGGCCAAAAATACATATTGTTGGGATAAAGTTTGGTGTGGTAGTAGTTGAAGATCATCCCCAACATGTACTCTGAGTACATTGTGCAATGTTTATCGAAACTGTCAGGAAATAATCATTGAACACTAAAATGTGTATGCCTCAGTGAATTTGACAGCAATCAAGCTAAAATTGTGTTTGGTAGTATCTGACAGTCATTCATACCATACCATACCATACCATACCATACCATACCATACCATACCATACCATTTTATTTATAGCGCACTTAAAACAGCTACAAGTCCAACCAAAATGCTGAACAAACAAGCAACACATAGGCAACATACAAAATGAAGTAAAAAAAAAAAAAAAACAGAATATAGACATAAAATCATCGCAGATAATAAATATAACGACCAAACACAGCATGCTGTGTTCAGGGATGTAAATATGGATGCTACACGTAAGCATGTGTGATTCTGAATGCGAGGATCTGTGTTCCTTGGTGTGTCTCCCTCTTGTTGTCTGTCCTAGCTCCTGCTGTTCCCACCTGTTCATGAGTGTTTTTGTGTTTGTCGTCTGTCATTAGCGTCCCTATATCCATTCATTAATTCATTCAGCCTTTATTTATACAGGTTAGTCTCATTGAGCCACAAGGTCTCATTTACAAGAGAGACCTGTTTAAGTCTGCGTCTCTGTGTTCTTTGTTGTCTGGGCATTATCCTGTATGTGTCCTGTTTCTACCTCCGTGTCTCCCCTGAGTTCATGTAAGTTTGCTGCACATCAGCTTTTGCTTTTTCTGTATTAAATATATATTTTCTACTTTAAATCCTGAGTTCTCTGAGTCCTGCCTGCACATGGGTTCTACCAAACATGGTTGTTGTGAAAACAGAAGTAATGAAATAATTGTCTGACATGATTGTTTGGTCCAGTGTTTATATTTGACCTTACCTCTTGACGGCTACTTCGGCACTGTGTTGTGTTTTTAGAATGGGAGTGATGTACTGAAGGTAAAAACTAACTGTAGAATCCCCTGATGCATGCTCAATAATCCAGGTAGAAAAATCCAAAAAAGCTAAATCTGTTACTCTGTACATTATGGAATGTCCAGAGGACCAGATTTAGCTTTTTTGGATAAATGTAGAATCGATAACGCCTCGTTAGTATCAATATTATCCAACACTAATGCAAGTATCATATGTTGCTGTAGATTCTCAGTCATCCAGGACAAGGGACTTTAAAAGAACACAGACGAAGCAACTGGACGTTTGTTCTGTAGCTGAAGACATGCCGAGTCCAAGATTTAAACCGCACTGGGAGATATCATTATTATTATTATTATTATTATTATTATTATTATTATTATTATTACTTGGATCAATCCACTTCAACTTATAGTGACATGAGTCAGATGGAATGCATCGTGATCGTTCAGACTGCAGCCATTTTGAAAAACATCAGGAATGTATCTAATTCAGTAACACATATGAAAAAGACCTGGGCTGGATTTGAAAAATTGGATTTGTCATGTTCAGCCTGTCATAACAAAATCAAATTAGGGTCGCATAGGAGCAAAAAAAAAAAAAGTGATTTGTGCCTCTTTTGCCTGCGGTGTGAATGTTGCCTATTACTCAGGTGTGAAAAGTGGCAGACAATATGCTTTCCATGCTAAGACTAATATCTGCAACAATAATCATGCCTTTATAAATTCAGCCCCTTCTCCCCCGTCTTGACTAATATGCTGTTTTGAACGTTGTGTGTCTTTTTGAGGCTTTGAATGAGCCTCTGATGCCAGTTCTGCCTTTTCTTGTAAAGGCTTTGAGCTTCTTATAGACTCATGAATATTATAACAGAATCGTCTTAGAGGTCTGTTCTCTTCCCAAGTTTGAATGAGCTACAAAATTATTTTCCTCTGATCATTTTTATTAAAAACGTGTAAAGGAGGGTAAATGACAAGATAATCCTGGAGTGAAGATTCTGGAGCTGAAGAAGCTGTAAACATCTGCATACGTAGCGGGCCTCAAATGCTTTGTGCTAAGTTTGAGCTCCGCTGCAGCATCTTGTCAGCAACTGGATGGATGTTTGACCAGTTTACAGACTTTGGAGATGACAAACCATTGTTGAGCTCAAGTTCTGTGTCTCTGTGAGCAGCGATCACTTTAAATTCACGTCTGAAGGATGCATGTTTGCAATTTTGCATGCCAAAGTTTTAAACAGAGATCTTGCATAATTTATTAGCACTTGGAGTGTATGATGGATGGATGGATGATCAGGCTGCAGTGCTAAAAATTTGGATAAATGTTCATTTTTGCCCTATCTGAGGTTAAAATTGAGTCCATAAAGACACTATCTAGCTATTCTGGTGACTAAAATAGCATATATTCTTACTAATATATCTTTAAAACAAAGCTTTCTAACAGGTAAGTCTTCAGAATTTTAATTGCTAATCCTTTTACATTTCTTGAAAATTGATCATTATTCTATGCCTGTTGCCATATAGAAAATCCCTTTAGGCTATAAATTGTTTAGTGTCATTGTGCATCTTTGGGATTCCCCCTTAAAAAAAGAAAATTATATATAGTATATATGCAATTTCAGATGGCATCACTCCAGACTCATAAAAATGTAGAAAATGTGAACATAATAACTCAAAATTGAAAAATTCCTCATCGCAACTCATGTTGCCGGCATCAGTCACATTTGACTGTTATTTTCATGTTTTTTGTTGGTTGTGAGTAATTTACATATACGCTGGTGAAGTTTCTTGGTCATCCAGGTTCGGACATAAAGCTCATTGCTTATCTGAAAAGCAACATTTGAAGCAGGTTTCCTTCATTAAGCATTGAATGAAGCTGCTTTGAGCTTAAAGTTTGAAACAAAATCAAACAGGCAAGCATCACCTCTAATGTATTCTCAAGATTTTGTATTTTCTCTAAAAAGAGTTTTCATTCATTTAAATATACTTTACATCATGTTGAAGGTTCTTCCTTTAAGGTTTGAAGCTGCCTTTAGAAATGAAAAGGGCCATTTCAAAGCAGACATCAGACAAAAAACATTTATGCTCGAGAGCTTTCATGATGGTGAGGAGGCGGTGACTGAAGTGTCATTGGATTCTAAAAAGTCTGGACGTTGGAAGTTGTGTATTTTGTGATTCTATGACTCACAGGAAGGTTTCATTGTTCATTGATTCTGAAAGGTGAGCAGGCAAGAGAGAGAGAGAGCTATAAAGGTGATGCTTTAGTAAGAATTTGCAAACTGAACTTATAATCGTAACATCAACAACCCATCAGCAGGCAGCACTTTCATGCTACAATCCATTGGTAGGTACTCAGAAGTCAAAATTTCCAAGCTCCAAATCTGAAAAATTAAGTGGAATGTCTCGAAAAGTCTTGTTTTTTACTTCAAAAGTTGGAGATTCCTGACCAGTTCCCTTCCTCAACATCCAATATGGCTGACTTGTGCATGAAGAAATTATAGTTTAATATTTGTCAGTCTTAATCTCTTTTAATGAACAATGAACCTGTTGGTACAATATTTAAATGGAGAAGAATGTGTTATTGGCTTGTCTTGTTAGCCTGCTCGCTGAGCACAACCATTGGCGAATACTGGTTTTTCTGAGTTGAAACCGGAGCACGGTTACGTATTACGTTTTTTTTGACTCCACTTTGCTTTCAAGCTCCAACTATTTCCTTCAGAAGCCACATAGTTTGTTTAATAAAATTAAGCATTAGTATTATTTAACCCTCCTGTGCCCCAGGAACAAACCGACTCTTGAGGTCTCCTTTTAATCCCATGTTGTAAAGTAACTTAATATAAAGTATAACAAGGGAATGAGTGTTTTTGTGACCCACAGTCTTTATTTATCAGGCAAAGATGACACTAAAAATATGATCAAATCCATCTGTGGCTACTTTCAACTGCACGTCTTCACGCTCTTTTTTGTTTTCAATGGGTCGTTCACTTTATAATTTAAATGCAACTTCCATCAGACTCCTGTGTGAAGCATCCACGGCTCTGATGCGAACTGCCGAAGACATGACATTACACGCAGCACACCGTGTTTATGGAAAATAAATATGGATGCTACACATGCTAACGTGTGTGTAAATTCTGAAGTTGTTATACAATCAGAACAGATTAAATTATAATCTGACATGTGTTTACATTTTGCATTGTCCAACTGAACGAGGTTGGTATAATTATTATTAATACAGTACTTGTACTGATCTGCTTACCCATACCTCTCTAATGCAAAAGGCAGGTGAGATGTGACATGAGCGCTTTGAAAACATCATATTTAATTTAGTATCACATATGAGAAAGACCTGGGTCAGATTAGATTAAAAAAAATCTGTCTTGCTATATTCAAGCCGTCTTTAAAAAAATTGATACGAGACACATTTGGGCCACATTTGCCTGCAGGGTGAGCCCTGTTTTAGGAACAAATTTAAATTGATGATGTTTCCAGCATGTGTTTATCTGTTTTTCTTTAACTTCATTGGTTAAAACCTTTAATTTGCTGCTCCTTTAAGTCGTTTTACTGAAATGATTTCCCTGTTCAAAAGTACAGCAGAATTATTTTTTATAGATGTCTGCAGATTCATACAAACACACGTGGTGATCACATATGTCTGCTGGGACTGTGTCCTTGGCAGAATAAGAAAAAAAGAAACAAAATCAGCTTCATCTCTCGCGCCGTGTCTGACTGCATGTTGGAAAATCAAAGTGGAGTTTTTTTTTTTTTTTTTTTTTAACAAAAAAGATATAGAGAGAAACTGATCTAACTGTGATTCACTGAGTGAACAAATGTCTGCATATCTTCATCCCATCAGATTAAATAAACAGAGCATCGGAAGCCCTGAACAAGTGAATGAGATTTTATAGTTCATTAAAGTCGATGAATTCATCTTGGATCAAACGGAGCTATGAGAGTTCTAACTGGCTGCTCTGTCTGATCCAGTTCCTGGTCACTTTGGATCTGAGACACAGAGATGGACACTTAAAAAAAAACCATCTCACCAGAACTCTGATCTTCGCTCTGAGTGCTCATGAGAAGTGGTTGCAAGTTACAATGCTGCTGTGGTAAAATAATTAATTAAAAAAACAAGAGTAAATGCCCAAATTTCAAGCAAATACGTTGTGCAACGCGAAGAACTTGATATACGTGCTGTGAATTACCGTGGTCAGCTATAGTAACAAACCAAATTATAGCCTTAAATCTGTAAAACTGACTGAGTTGGAGCCATTTTTATGTTTTTTAAACTCAGCTGCTGTGGCTGCCTTCTTAAATTGGGTTAAATCCAAAAGTTAAACATCTCTAGATGTACAATCATTTATTATTTTCCTAAATGTTTATTGAAATCTCTTTAGTGGTTCATGAGATATTTTGCTAACAGACAGAGTTAACGCCAAAAGTTATCGGCAAAGTTTAAAGAACAGACTTAGTGCGATCCATTTACTCTCAGATTTCTTGCTGGAGATAACTCTCAGCTACTACCACAGCCACATCTGTGTTTGATAAGGTCGCTTAGCTATGGCGGCCATCGTGACTGGGATTGAAAGATGTGTATCTATTTTTCCACTCCCTGATAATTTCATAAAATTCTGTTTAGTGGTTCACGAGATATTTTGCTAACAGAGTGATCTCTTTAACCTATTTGTTGGATCTCAGAAGGCTGTGCTACAATCAAAGATTAACTTGACTTTTAGATGCACGTCTCTTGTGCTTCCACTCAACACAACATTAATTATCTACAACGCCGTCCACCCAATTAAAGCAGCCCTCTGTTTATTCCTGTTTGAAATAGAATCTTCTTTCTTCTTCTGTTTGAAGAATATGTTTGAAATAGTATAATGTTTA
>JARVGS010001968.1:27080759-27096124 GCA_031762315.1 Hypsolebias antenori | reverse complement strand
AAGAAGGAAGAAGTGGGTAAAGATGATGGATGGATGGATGGATGGATGGATGGATGGATGGAGGGAGGGAGGGGGGGATGGATGGATGGATGGATGGATGGACAGGTGGACGGACAGATGGATGAATGCATGGATGAAGAATGGGTGGATAGACAGATGAACTGATGGATGGATGGATAGATAGATAGATGGATGGATGGATAGATAGATAGATGGATGGATGGATAGATAGATGGATGAACTGATGGGTGGATGGATGGAAGGACAGATGGATTGATAAATGGATGGATTGATAGACGGATGGACAGATAGCTGGATGGATTGATGAATGGATGGATGGATGATGGATTACAGGAAAGACGGATATACAGATGGATGGATGGTGTTGAAGGTTAAAGTACTCATCAGATGATCAGGGTCAGCCCATGATCACCAGTTGACAAAAATCATTTCCTTATTTTTTCTTACCTTGAATGATTGAGTGATTAGTTTATGCATTTTATGTTTTTTAAATGAAGATCTTATTTAATTACAAACTATTTTAGCTTGTGCCGCCCTCTAGTGACCCTATACACTTTGAAAGTGTATGTTAGCAAAATATTTCATGAAACACTAGACAGATTTTAATGAAATTCAGGAAGTAATCACTAGATGTACATCTACAACCGATTAACTCTGGAATCAACCAACTTATCAACAATAGCCAAAACAAAAATACTGTAGCTGACTCAGCCACTTTAGTAGATATCTAATGAAGACTTGGTGTGGTATTAGCTGAGAGTCATCCTCAGTACAGTCTATGAACACCTCACAGATCTCATAAGATCACATGGTGTCTAATGATATTCTGTACACCACCTTGTGAAAGTATTCGCCCCCTTGGCTTTTTACATATTTTGTTATACTAAAACATGTATTTTTATGTTTTTAATCTGAATTGAAAATATGTGTCTGCACAAAATAGTCTTAAGTTGGTGATGTGAGAAAAAATATTTTAAAATGTTCTGAAATAAAATACTGAAAACTGGCATGTGCATATTCACCCTCTTTGCGATGAAGCCCCTAAAAGGTTCTAGAGCAGCCAGTTACCTTCAGATGTTGCATTCTTATTGAAATGAAATGCAGTCAAAGTGTTGTATGATCTGTCAGTACATGCATACCATTTCTGAAAGGCCCCAGAGGCGGCAACACCAATAAACAAGAGGCACCACCAACAAAATACCACCATGAAGACCAAGGATGACAAGTCATGGACAAAGTTGTTGAGAAGTACAAGTCAGGGTTGGGTTACAACAACATATCCAAATCTCTGATGATCCTCAGAGCACCATTAAATTCATTATCAGATGTAAAGAATGGTACCACAACAGACCTTCCTAGAGAAGGCTGCTCAAAAAAAAAAAAAACTCAGATCAGGCAAGGAGGGCACTAATCAGAGAGGCAGCAAAGAAACCAGAGGTAACTGAAGGAGCTGCAGCGTTCCCAAGCAGAGTTTGGAGTATCTGTCCACACAAGCACAATAAGTCGTACACTTCATGGAGCTGGACTTTATGGAAGAGTGGCCAGAAAATCCTTCACAGACAAAAATAGGAAGACTCATTTTGAGTTTGCCAAAAAGTGGGTGTGAGACTTCCCAAATGTAAGGAGTTGCTCTGGTCAGAGATCAAGATGGATCTTTTCCACCGCCAAAGAAAACGCTATGCCTGGTGCAAAATAACGCATCACCCCAAGAACACCATCCCCACAGTGACACGCGGTGGAGGCAGAATCATGCTGTGGGAATGTTTTTCAGCAGCAGGGATGTGGAAACTGGGTGGGGGTGGGGGGGGGGGGGGGTGGATTGTTATGCACAGTGGTTTTCTTTTAATTTTGTCCTATTTGTTGTTTGCTTCACAATAAAATGAAAATCGAAAGTTTCGAGTTGAGGACACGTTCTGTAAATGAAGTGATGCAAACCCTCAAATAATCAAATTTATTTCCAGGTTGTGAGGTAGCGAAACACAAAAAGTGCCAAAGAAGGGTGAATACTTTTGCTCTGTATATGCATACTGCTATACACAAAATGACCCATGAGGCCTCAGATTTCAGATTAAGACCTCATGGATCATTTTGATCCAAGGGCAACAGGAGGGTTAAGGTTCTCTGGATTGGGAACTGGATCAAGATATGGTGTGAAACTTTTTCTGAATTGTCTGTGAAAACTTTGCATTTATTGACTGGAGGCAGACAGGCAGCTGGAGAATTTAACCAACAAATCAATGTATGCTAATATAACACATGATGCTTTACAATAAAAGAAGACTTATGTCTGATATAAGCAGCCGCTGCCTGAACAGTTCTGCCCTGGGACTGCAGCAGAAAATGTAGTTTCATATGTGATAAGCCCATCCTGTCAAGACTCGAGCTTTATGACTGTTGGTGGACGGGGACAAGGTTTGTCTAATGTCTTCTGTTATTAGCTTTATGCCGACATATTGAAGCTAGAGACAGAAAAGTGTTTGAGCAGAGAGGAGGGCGAACAGCTGCAAAGTACGAGACTGAAAGATAAGGCAATACATTGATAATTTTGTGTGTTTTTAGCAATTTATGTTTGGCATTTTGGTGTACAAAAAGAATACTTTCATAGATACACTTAAGACAGTGTTATTTTTAACAGTTTTTAGAAAGCTATCACTAGTTTCTCGACTAATTCTGTTTTTGTTACATTTATATTATACATTTTGTAATGATGGGTGTTGTTTCCTCAGGCTGAAATGGTTCAGTCTTTAAAGAAGCAACGGTTAGATGGATATATGGACATTTTCAAAAAATACAGAAAACAGCTTCAAGAGTACAATTCTGATTGCACACTACAACTCAAGCCATGAACTATGATTTGATTTGTATGAATTTTACTCAGCATTGTATCAGAGCACATTACTACAGTCCTTCAGGTGTAAAATTAGCCTCTAATGCCCAAATTTTAGGAATGTCCCACCAGCTTAAACTGTCAAGAGAATGTGTATTTGCACTCTCCATGCTCCATACTTTTCACTGCTCTTTTACTGAATTATATTAAAACGTTACATGATTTTCACATAATCAGTCTGCATGTGACCGATCAGTAAAGAGACTGCAAGAGATAGTTTTTATTATCCTCAAGGTGATTAATATGATCCCAGTGATGTAACTTCATAGAGTTGTTGAGAGCCGGTCGCTCCCAGATTCTTCCTGTTTCTGCCTTCAGTTGAGTTTCTGATAACAACCAGACAGGGCGGGGAGGGGCTGGGGGCCTGGCGGCTGGATGTTTCTACAAAACTGATTATTTTCTGCTGAGGAAGTCAGAACGAGTCAGAGCCTCAGACAGGTGAAAGCATTGATAAGTGTGAACTTGTAAATGCATTGATCTCCTAAGCTTTAAATAAATCTGATGAAGCTTACACCTGGTTATTTTGGGAATCCCTTTTTTCCACAACATGCCCTTTTGTGTTCAGATAAACCCTAAAATCAAAATGTTAACAAGAAAACTTAAACGTCAAAGGGCCCGGCACTTCACTCTTGTCATCAACCCTAAACTTGTGTCAGACGTGATTTCATCCTTCTGTCCATTTGTCAAAATGACCCCTGAGGTTGAGAACTTGAGGCTCATTTAGACCTGGGGAGCAAACATAAACAAGTTGTTGAGTTCACCCAGAAAACAAATGTGAAAAACAACAAAATATCAATAAGAAATGTGCAACTTTCACTCTTAGAAACCTGTTGGCTCTGAGAGTATCTATCGTTTCTGTTCTCAAATTTTTTGTGCCCTTGAAAATGACAGTGTGGATGATGTGGCGACCTGGCAGCAACAGATGGCTTTTCTAATTCAGTCACTTCATTAGCACCAGATCATCATTTCCACAGGTTAAGGAGGGCCGCTGGCCGGTTTGCAGGTATAATTGGTTCTGTCACAGCTGGCCAGCAGCCGGTGAGTACAGTAATCCGTCACGCAGCTGCTGTAATGTGGCCGATGATCTGATGAGATGAACTGAATCAATCATCGGCATGTGGAACTGCTGGAGATGTTATGAGCTTAATGAGGGTCAGGGTCTTCCTAATTCAGCTGTGATTAACCAAAGCTCCAGCAAAAGATGCAAAGAATTGTTTCAGAGGTAAACAACATAAAAAGCTTTGAGTTTTATCTTAGTGAGAGTCGTTGTAAAATAGTGAACAGATGTTTGTTTTTATTGCTCTGTGATGACTTTCAAACACTGTCTTGTGCATTCATCTTCATAATCTGCCTTACAGAGGATAAATATTCATTTATCGAAGCAATTTATTGCACTTATCACACATTCATAATTAATTTCAATCACATTTCCAAGGAGTTATCATCCCTGCACCTTTGTGATTATTTTTAAAATAAGCATTGCTTATGCCACATTAAAGAGCTTATATTTCCATTAGTTTGTTTGTTTTGTTTATTGAAAGACCCAAAAAAATAATCTGTGGATTTGCAGACGAGAAAGATAAATAGTGGTACTGATTAAAAAACGCACTTGCTCCAGATTTCTTTCTTATTCCCTTCTTTATAAATTTTCTCATTATATCACTGATTAGTTTTGCCTCAGACTGAGCTAAAACGCAAAATAAATGAAAAAGACCGATGCCAGTTTTGAGTAAAAGTATGCTGCTAATGCATTGAAAAGTCAAGCTGTGTGTTCAACATGCTGCATTTTTTAGGTTGTAAATGCTACACTGATTTTTTTTCCCGCTTCTTAAACATATAAAGAAGTAATTCTGGAATAAACCTGGGGCTTAATATTATGAAACACAAGTGATTAAATAAAATAAGACCTGGAATTATGTTTAAATTAAAAAAAAAAAAAAAATCTGTTACTTATTAGCTGATGTAACACGTGCAGTCAGTATTTTATGAAAGTAAAATAAAAAGTAAATGTTTTGTGTAAAATAGCTGTAGATAGATGCTGAAAATGGCTTTCTTATTTATTTTTAAGTAGGCTGGATCATCAGTGGGCGGAGCTAGTCAGCTTCTACCGGAAGTTAACCGTTAGCGACCAAAAGTAAACAGGAAGTGAAATCTTAGAAGCGGCCAGTTTAACTCTGCGCATCTGAACAAATGCATGCTGTTCGAAATCCCTTTAAGTTGTTTCTTATTTACGTATTTTAAACGAAACATCAGCAACTTGTTGACCGTTTTTATGAGTTTCACCCGACCTATGTAGACAGATAATAAAAGTTTTTACCTCCCGACTCGGGAGACGGTAGCTTCGTTTAGCTAACTTGATTACGACTGATGATTCTTTTTAACATTAAGCATAGTTTTCTACATATTTTGCCAGCTATGACGATAGTAATTTTTTAAAACTAGTTTTTAATAAACTAAAATACAGTAAAAATAGTTGAGTATCGTCGGTATGGGAGACAACAACAAGGAGCTCAGCCTCATTGATAAAAAGTTAACGAGGTAAAAACTTCTACTTTGATTTTTACATAAAACTTACATGTATAAGGTGTCTAAAACCTTAAAAACATGTCAATTATAGTGAAATCCAAGGTAACAAATAGATTTACTAGCAGAAATCTGACAAAAATAATTAAAAGCTAAAGTATAAATGATGCTGAATTCCAATTAATGCATTAATTTGTGTTTTATTAGTATTTTAATGTGGATGGTTAATGCTTTTACTTAATTTCCTTTGCAAAAGGCAGTTTGTTGGGTTCAGAGCCACAGAACTTTACTGTACATGTCTGTAAACATTTAAACAAGGTTAACCAAATAAGAACATAATAGCCACAAATGCCATAAAGAATATTTGTATTTACACATATCACATTTTCCCTCTCATAACAATTCTGACATAAATAAATGCAACAAGGATCATTTTTGTGACCAAATATTGGACTCTCAACTCAATTTATCTACATGTAATTGTAATTTTGCACTTATTACTTTTTTTTTTTTTTTTTAATCTGGGATTATAGAAAAATAAACAAAGTGATTTTCTTTAATTGGTTTTTGTTAACAAAAAGAAAACGAGCAGAGCTTGAATCACATACAGTATATTCATCATTGCACATTTTAAAGTGGAAAAATTACCCATTCATTTGTTAAAAAGTTAATCAGCAGTAAAGTCACTGTGACTCTAGACTGCATTTTAAGTTGCTGCCTTCTGTTTAGTTTGGTAGATCTTCCCTTGAGACCTGCTGTTACGTCACTTAATCTGCGCTGCAATCTCATCACAAGAATCGAGGGTCTTTCCTCAGCTTGGCATCTGCACCACTTAGACCTTTCCTCCAATCGCATCTCCAAGATTGAAGGTCTGAGTTCTCTCACATCTCTCAGGACTTTGAATTTATCATCCAACTTAATCACAAAGGTTGAAGGTAGGTTTTTTGTCTCTGTTTTCCTGAGTTATCCAAGTAATATTTCTTTCTTCCTTGGTATAGCTTGTGTTTACTGTCTCTTCTCTGTGACCCACTTATAAATGTCCTCTCTCTGTACATCAGGGCTGAACGGCCTGGTAAACCTAACAAGATTAAACTTGTCCTACAATCAGATAAATAACCTCACGGGTGAGTCTGAGCACTTTTCTGCCTTTTTTTTTTTCCTGCACCAAAAAAAAGTTTTAACACATCACAGATACTTCGATAAATTAGATTTTTCATCTCGTTGCTAGGTTTGCTGTATCTCCATGGCACTGAGTACAAGCTGAAACACCTCAGTCTCCATGGCAACCGCCTTGACAGCATCGATCATCTCTTGCAGTGCCTGCTGGGATTACAAGGCTTACGAGATGTCACTTTAAGTCAGGATGGTGGAGACAACCCTGTCTGTGGTTTACCTGGTAGGAGTAAAAGTGTTACCTTTGGTGTGCATCATTTCACGAATATTTTTTTTAAATGATACAGAAAGATTAAATATATTTATCAAATTAAAGCTGGTAAAATCATCCAAACAATTATGAATATTCAATTTGAACAAGGAAACTGGACTGAGATAGTTTTGTATTAGCAGTGATGGGCAAAGAAGAACTGCGTTGTCATTCTTGGCTGTTCTGCTTTTACTTGCAGAGAAACATTTAACACTAACTGTTCTGTCTGTTTGGTTTCTTTGCTACTGAGAGCTTTAACATGCAGAAAATGTTGGAAGAATCACAAACAGCACAAAGCATCTTTGTTCAGCCCCGTAAAGACAAGTTGTGCTTTACTCCCTCTTCCAGCCCTCGCTGTCTGTGTGCAGATGTACGCGTCTAAGCTGCACTCAGGTCTAGTTATATAAGCTGCATCTGTAGTGCATAAAAAACAGGCTTTTGTTTGACTAGAACTTGATTTGATCCAACAAACCACAGCTTCTGATGATAAATGACGACTGGACTGAGGATAATGCCTTGGAAAGCCATGTGGCGCCAGTTTTGTCAAGTTTTTCTAAATGCACATGGGTTTCTATTTCACTGAAGGTTACTGGGAAATGGTTATGGAAACGCTGCCACAAATTTCTGCTCTGGATGGTTTGGACCGACTTCGACAGCCATCGTCTCCAGGTTTCAGCAGCCTCTGTGACATTCCAGGCCTGGAAGACTACGTGGACTTTTTGATTTCCTCTGATACAAGTCACAACGAAGTGGTAAATTTAGATATTATCTGATCCTTAGGTGACTATTGACTATAACATTTTGATCTTTAATTGTTATTTAATTGACTAATAAAAGAATATTTGCCAAAACGGAAATGCGTAATCTAAATTCTTTACAAACAAATTTGAAAATTCACTTCCTGGTACATCATTAGAGTTTGAACGTTTGCTGCAGCTTCACTGCTCAAAGTTCAATAAAGTGCTTTAAATGTGTGTTTTTTCAAATATTTTTTTATTTTTTTTTTTTATTGCAGGTCAAAGGCGCAGTTACTACACCTCGTATTGACAAGGTGCTCACCCAGTTTCGCCAGCAGGTTGCTTCAGGAGCCGTCACAGATCCAGTCAGTCAGCGTTCCCTGCCAATTCTTCCCACTGCAGCGGATCCACCAGATCCCATTAATGAAGAACGCATCAGAAAACTGGAGCACCAGGTGTCCCAGCTCATCCAGAAGGTGCATTATTACCTGCTGAAAGCCATTACCACAGAAATGCAATGACTGGTTGTATCACACCTGTCGTGATCTCTACAGCAGTCGGCTGACATGTCTTATCGAGGCTCCATCAAAGCTATTTACGTATTACAGTAATGTGCAAATGGCTTAGACATGTACTGTTTAACTTTTCAGTCATATCAGGGAAATGCTGGATTAATCTCAAGCTTTGCTCTAGTCTGAAGCCAAATAATAGTCTCAATAAAAAGGGATCTCTCTTCAGTTTCAAAAGCCAGAAGTCCTGCGGCTGACTGAGTCCCAGAGACTCTGATTTCAGCATCTCTGATCAGGGTGCCTACGCAGTCTTAAAGATTGAATTTGAGTTTAGTATTTTCCAGATCTGGATAAGTGTGTAAAAAATAAAAACAGTAAGGCCAAAACATCCAGACTCTATTACCCATCGCTGCTGCAAGAAAATAAAAACTATATATTTTTTAAGTTGCTCAAACTTTCATCAATGGTTAATAAAACATTTGTGAAATTATTTTGAAAAGACAGAAGGTTTTTTAGCATCATCTTCCTTTTTATTGCCTTTAACCGTTCCACAGTGCTGTAACTTCTTCTGCCAAATATCTTCTGTGTGTGTGTGTGTATTTGTTTTGTCTCTCACATTCTGTTAACACCTTCACAATATTTACCAAAGGCTCCTGCAGGTTTAAAATCAAACCTCTCTGCCCATTCTGCGGCCAAGCTACGGAAAGCCAAGAGGGACACTGACCACACGTCAGAAAGCGAGCGTGACAGCGAGAAGGAAAACGGGAGACACGCAAGGATTTCCAAACAATTTGACGTCACGACATCAAGTCCGACCACCCAGGAGACGAAGAGCACGAGATCTGACAGGTGGGTTGACAGAAAAACAATAAATCTGAAGTTGGTTCATTCGAAAATGTTTTTTTTTTCCTGTATTCTACTTACAATAAGATTTTTTTTCTTCATCTGCCACCTTTCGTTTTATATCTTGTTTTTTTTCTCTTATCTGTGTGTTAATTCATTCATTCAACCTTTATTTATACAGGCTAGCCTCGTTGAGCCACGGGGACTCATTGTTTTTTTTGTGTGTCTTTTATTATTATAAAATGAATGAATCAATAAATACATTTATTCTTCATAATTTTAATGTAGTATCTAACATTTTGAAAACTGACTACAAATTAGACTCTAGTAATTTTTAACATTTTTCAACTAGTTCCTGAAAATACAATGTTGTACATACAGCACATACCAAAGTTTACTCACGCAGGTGTGTTTGTAAAGAAGTAGGGACAAAATTTGCATCTATAATAATCCAACACAAAGTGCATAATTTGTTATTTAAATCTTTTACATTTTATCCAAAGAGGATGATCATTATTCTTCTCTGACCTTTCGCCACCTCCCTGGTGATTAATGACTATATTTCCATGATCTATTCTTTCATTTTCTTTCATCAGCCACTGAATACAAAAGTTAAAAGTTCAGTAGTTTCATCAAGCAAGCCTGAGAGTCCTCTCAAAAGCACAGTAAACTTCACATTTATTTTAAAGTTGTTCAAACTTTGCTTGCCTGCAAGTCTCACCTTTATGTTTCCAAACATCCACAAGAGAACTGTTCGAGTCAGGATACATTTTAAAGTCTGCTCTATACGTGTGGTTCTGTTTTGTTGGCCAGCGATCTGGAGAATCGTAAACTGAGGACTTCAAAGTCTGCCGTGGGGCCCAGAAGAAAGGCTGCAGGAGCAGGGGGGGTCAAGGCAGCAGCACAAATAAGCAAGGGACCTGTGAGAGCAGCTAAGACCTCCGGCGATGTGAAGGCCAAGTCCACCTCGTATGGGGAAACCTACAGGGTACGCTGTGGATAACTCACCTGCAGCTGACTGGTTGCAGTTTTTTAAATGAACATAATTTGTTATTTTCCACTTAACATTAATATTTCAATCTGATGTATAGATCTGCAATCAACAATAAAAGTAGTAACCAGTTATTATTAGCAGGGGTAATTTGAGACTTTCATCCAGCCTGTTGACAAACTTAAAGTGGAATTTGTCTTTACTGACTGTTTATATGAGGTTTTGACTTATTTACTCATTCAAACACAAGTAATTCAATCTACAGCCTGTTTATGTGTGGGAGTGTGTTGGACACTGAACCCTCAGACTGCCCCTCAAATACCCTTAAATGCATAATGATAAAGAAAAATCTATAAATAGCAGGAAAACAAACAGTAAGATGAAGTTTGTTAATGTGTCAGGAAAGCATTTTGTGGAAAGTTTATACAATTATAAATGCTGACATGCTATTCCCACTTAATGTTTTTCTTTTTTTTTTTTTTCTTTTTTTTTTTTCTTTTTTTGAATTTGTGATGCTCAGACGATCATGGAGGAGCGTGATCAGGAAAGAGAAAGACGCTGGAAGGCAGAACAAGCCATGCGGAGGCTGACAGAGGAGCTGAAGTGCCTGCAGACAAAGGTCAGCGAGGAAAAGGACCTTCAGAGCATGGCTCTGCACACCACAGACAGGTGAGAGGGAAGCACTGATGGACACACAAACTCCCACATGAACCGGCACTGCAGCGCTGAGGCTCTGAAGCAGATGTCATGCTGGGAACAAAAGCATAAATGGACACGTCTCTCTAGGGATTTTAGCTGTCAGCTGCATAATGGATCCTCATCATTCTCCATCCTCATAATCTTTATATGAGCTCTCCTGAGAGCAGAGCCACCTGTCAGAGTATCCATACCACCATTGTCCCTCTAATTCTGGGCTATTGTTTAGCATTATTACCTATAATTAGTTTAAAGATCATTAAGATAAACTCTCATCCATTAAAAACCCTTATATTAAATGTCTAGAGGCAATGATTATCCGGTACAAACTTTTTTCTTTCGATTGTTATGAGGTTGTCGTGTCTGCACTCTGCAGAAAGTTGTTACTTTTTGTGTGCTTTCCTCTTTTTTTTGCATCTCATTTCTGTTTAGATAAATCAGCATGATGGTGTAATTAAGGGCTTAACGCTCATATGTCAGCAGGATTACACAAGTCGCTCTCAGCTGTCACTTTCTAACAGCAAACACCACTGTTCCTGTCAACATCGACACTCATGAGACGGATTACAGAGAAGTGACTCATCAAAGCAGATTTGAAGCTTCTGAGAATAACATATTATATTTAGAGGGTGTCTGATTTGTACTGTGTGCACATCTTGATTTTTTACTTATTGTGTTATAGATTGAATAAAGCTCTAATATAAGACTTGCTCAAGGTTTCCAGTATATCATATATTTAATAGACAGAAACTAGTCAAAGCATCACAAACCCTTTGATTTTTATTTAAATTAGAAGTGTATTCTCACAGAACCTCACACTCCTTTCACCCCATGCAGACTTAAGGAGATGTTGCTGAAAGAGAGATCAGGGCGCGCCGAGCTGCAGGCTCGTGTCGAGGAGCTGGAGAGGAGGTGTCAGTCTCTAACGCAGCAGCTGGAGCAGGAGCGCAGCAGCGAGGAACAACACAAGACAGCGCTGAGAAGACTGGAGGAAAGCATCTCCCACGGAGACGCTCTCAGGGCCTGCCAGCAGGCTGAAGAGGTACACGCTGGTTTGTTAGTCTGAGAACGCATCAGTTACAGTACATTCATTGAGATGATTCTTTACATGAAGTTGGTGCCCACAAACCAAGTTTATTTAGAGTCATAGTAGGGCTGGGCGATATCTTGATATTTTTAAAATATTGCGATAATTTCATGTGCGATATAAGATGGGACTATATCGTCTATATAGATATTTCTATGTTGCGTTATAATTAGACTTGAAAATTTGTGTGGTTCTTCTTTTTCACCCGTCTGCGCCAACTTCACACGGGCCCTCCTCCATCAATGAATACAAACACCGCCCTCACGTACTGCTTCACACACGCTCGCTAATGTCATGAAGGCAGCACAGCTGAAGAGGATTACTATTTAATACTATATGTAAATACTTTATTTTTTTTAGACATTTATTTTACGGCTGTTTGTTAATAAGTGTGCATGTGTGACAATTGGGACAAAGCTTTGACTCAGTAATATATTTTTATTATTTACGCAAAGAAAAAAAATCGAGATATATATCGTATATCATCATTCATCTTAAAATATCGAGATATTAATTTTGGTCCATATCACCCAGTCCTAAGTCACAGTAACAAAACTGTCTCAGAATGCTTCTGTTACACCCATTTATCTAACACTGAAGTCTGACTGTGGCTCTGGACTTTAATTATGTCAATGCTTTGATTTAATACCTTCCTTAGACGAAAAGGTACCAGGAGCTGGAGAACAAGGCAGCAGCTCTGAGGAGAGAACTGGACATCCAGAGGGTTTCGGTTCGGCAGCACAAAGATAAGCTGCAGCAGCTGTATGAGCTGCTGGCGTCCAAAGAACAAGAGCACAGGTACACATGAAGAACTCTTACTTCATATTTTAAATCTGACCGAAATCTGTTCTGTTTACGAGCAGCATGGTTCTTTGTGTGCATTTTCTGCCAAAGATTTATCACATTTTCTATTTTTTTTTACTTATTTATCAACACCATTCACTCAAAAAAAAAAAAAAACTTTTCTCCTTTTTATATTCTATCAAATGTCTGCCCTTGATTGTAGTGAGTCATATTTGTCAGCTGAGACTGATTTATGTCTGAAAGGTTTGTATAAAATTTACCGGTATATACTGTAATCTTGTTTTTTGTCTTATCTGTCTGCACCAAAGTGTGTCGGAGTGAAATTTTAAAAAGATGTTTTTATATTTCTGTGCTTCAAGCAACATTCTGCAATACACGGACCAAAATGTAACAACTGCTTCAGGGTTATATTGAGATTTTTTTTTCAGTGTTTACCCATAAAGACAAAAAAAAAGTTTGCTTTTTATTTATTTGTTTCTTGTGCAGGTTTGAAGGGATTATAAACTTAATAAAAAAGTAAGAAAACTCATGTTTGGTTGATTATTTTTTAGTGTAACAATGCTTCTTGGAAATAAATGTTATAATGTTATACAGTTGGGAAAACTTTATTTTCCCATTAATGATGCCACATTTAGGAGTAAAATACATCTTCTCTTGCCAATGCCAAGCAGCTTATTCTGCTACTGACACTAATTTTGGTGCCAATGGAAGAACCATACACAGCCACAACAGTCTAGTACCTCCTCCTCATGCTGCTCACCAGCTTGGTCACATGCTGCTCTGGGCTGGCATCCCACTACCATCTCATTGGGTTCAGGTCAGGACTACAGGCAGACTGCTTTTTTCCCTCCCCTCTTCCAAAATCTGTAGATATTATCTGATAAATCCCGGTCTCTTTGGGGCAGGTGTTGTCATCTTAGAGGACAGCGTTTGGCCCCAGGCTCTGGAGATATGAATTGTCACTTGTTGCTCACTCGGGGAACTAAAATCTTAAAATAAGAGTCAAAATCAGAATAATCTGATGGATACTGGAAGAGATTTGCTAAGTTGTTTATGGGTGCAGTCCACAAATGTATTTTCCTAACAGATGTGAGTTTTCCAATAAAATAAGACTTATTGCCAAGAAGCATTGTTACAACAAATAAATAATTGACCAAACACAAATTTCCCAACTTTTTGTGCAAAGTTTGGTTCTTTACAGTAGCACAATTATTGCTAAATCAAAAGCAGTGAATATTTATTTAACTTTAATTTGGTTTTATGATGTGGGATTAAGTTGTTCAATCAATGTTAAAGCTTGTAGGCGTTGATTTTTCCATTAAGGATAAAGCGGCAGTGTGTTCGAGTCAACGTGCCATCGTCTTCTCATTGACTTCTTCCTGCAGAAGACAGCTGGAGCTGCGCTTGCAGCCCGGCGGGGCCGATTTTCGTGAGGCGGTGGTGAAGGAAGTCGCAGCAGCAGAAGAGAAACACAAGCAAAAGACGGCGGAGCTGCAGGAGAAACTGTCAGACGGCAGGAAGCAGTACGCCGCCCTGGAGGAGGAGTTCCGCATGGCGCTAACCATCGAGGCCGCTCGCTTCACCGAGGTCTGCTGAAAGATGAGCTCCTGCCTGTCAGATAACCCACATCACGGGTTCGCTTTTATATCTCCAACAGTAATGAATCGGATTAATATTATGACATACAAACTTTACTTTTTGATCACCATAACTTTGATGAGCTCATTTTTGTAGCAAGTTTTCATAGAATTTTGTAATGGCTGCTTTAAAACACATCCTGTCTTCCAGAGTCTTCAGGTCAGTATTTATAAACGTAGCATTCTTAATATTTGTTTGAAGAAATTCAGCCACTTTTTTGAGCTTGTTTTCTAATATTGAATTAATTATTTATTAATGGAGTATATCACATGGTTTAGTTAAGAAAATGCCACAAAATAAATAAAAATAAATTGTTAAACACTGCTCATCTCTGCTGCTCACTCAGCATTCTGTCCTGGAGTTTAGCCTTGAATCTTAATTAGTGTGTCTGTTTTAAAATAATTTATGTTTATTTTATATTTTCTGTCAGGAAAGATTTGTTAAACAGAATCATCTCCCTTCTTGTCGTAAAGTATGAGCCAGTGTGTATTTTTTTGCTAAAAGAAGCTTTGAAGCTAATTTTTTTTTTCACAGTTTAAAGACTTCAACCTGTTTTTTACATCACAGTCACTTAGAAGGCTGCGGGGCATTTTACGCAGTTAGAAACTATCCGAAGCTCAAAAGATCATTCAGCTAAATTCAGAGTGTGCAGATCGGGAAAGCTGCTGTCAAGAAGAAGACGAGCTTCTGGGGGAAGGGAGACATGACAGTAAAACTCAGTTTGAGCATTATGAGGGGAATTATGTTTGGATTAGCACAAACAACATTAAGGCGTAGGAGGACGTAATGTGGGCGTGTCTAATGTTTATGAAGCATTCACACTTGTGATCCATTTTTCTTCTGTACGTTTTTCTGCATCTTTCACAATTTTTGTGCTATTTCAACAATTCATATCAAAATGTTCAGCTCTTTCAGGAGAATGGCACTTTGACTTTAGGCATTGGTGCAACTTTTTGAAATATTTAGCCTTTTCTGCCATTTTTTTCTCAGAGAAAATGAACTGAACTCATTTTACGTCATTCAATCTTTAGATATGTTTTCAACCTGATTGTTTCATATTTTGTCCTGGTTCAGCTTCTTTCAGCTTCCTTGTGCAAATATACAGGTGGTCCTCGAGTTACGGTGGTCTCGACCTACGGCGCTCCGGACTTACGAACGGCACCCGATGACGTCATCCAGCAGCATACGGCACTATTTTTCAGAAAA
>JARVGS010001968.1:27028735-27043169 GCA_031762315.1 Hypsolebias antenori | reverse complement strand
CGTGTGTTGGTCAAAAAGCGGGCGGCAGAATTCTGTACAAGTTGTAAACGGGAGATAGAAGATTGATTAATTCCAACATATAAAGCATTACAATAATCAAGTCTGGAGCTCACAAAGGCATGGATGGCTTTCTCCAGATCGCTACGGCTAAGGAGTGGTTTAACTTTAGAGAGCAGAGAAAGCTTTAAATTTGGAGGATGAATGCTGATTCTCAAGATGCAAATACCAAAAAAAAAAAAAAAAAAAAAGTCTACCCTACAAAAAAATACTGTATTGTACAATTATTTTGCAGTAGTTTACTGGCAGTCATCATTCTTGATTCTGAGAACAGAAAAAGACCAGATTTAACAGTATTCTACTGTACTTTCTAATAACAGTATTCTACCGTACTTTATAATAACAGTATTCTATAATAACAGTGTGTTGCTGCTAGAGTTCTGCTGTAAATTTACAGAAATTTCTAAGAGTGTAGTTAAAACAATTTTAGTGTTTGATAAGGTTAATTTGCTGTGGTGACCATCTTGAACATTAGACTGAATCCAAAAGTTGTAGATGCAAACCCATCCAGTGATGTAAGAGATTTTTTGCTAACAGACAAGCAAGATTGACTAAAATACTTAACTTTGTCACACGGTGTGTTGTGCTCAAAGTATGTGTAAGGTTATCTGACTGTGACAGCCATCTTAAATTTTTTTTTCCAGTTGTATGATTATATTCTGAGAGCGTCATTAAAATCCCTAGATATTTTGCTAACAGAGTTGATTCCTATAGTTTTGGCAAAGTTTTAAATGCAGATCTTGCACGATCAGTTGTCACTCAAATGTAAGTTGGGGACGACTCATATACTACTATACCAAATTATAGCTCAATGTATAAAATTCACTTTTTATAATCAATTTTGTGTTGACTAAGATTAACTATGGTGGCCATCTTGAGTTGATTTAACTCCATATACTGTATTAATTTTATTTATGAAGTGCGTGAATTAAAGTATTATTAAAATTTGTTCTTTTTATGTTCACCACATAAACCTTAATTAAGATGTCGCCATGTGCAGGTTTTTATTATTGTCATCTTGTTGTGTTGGAAAAAACACAAATATGTTTTAGAAGTTTAGATAACTCTTTCTGACAACTTAGTTTAAACAGACATCAAATTTAGATATTTTTCAAAAGCTAAAAAGGTTGAAAAGCACTGTGATTAGTTTTTTGCTGTCATTATTCCCCCAGACGTTAGAAGTGTTAGAAATAAAAAGGTCTGAATAGTAAAGGTGTTTAAAACTGCTGACGTTGAGTTTTTGTTCTGATGCTTTTTCTGCAGCATGTCGTTTAAAACTGTAAACAAACTGTGCGTAAACAGCAGCTTTATGATGCTGACGAACATCTGTCCATTCACAGCTGAAAGCAGCAGTCTTGGTTGGTCTGAGGGAGCTCTGGTCGGAGATGACGGGTCAGAAGCTGGATCTGACGGGACTGACGGACACCGAGGCTGAACATGTCCTACAGGTGGTCCAGAGGGACATGAGGCTCCGCAAGAAGGAGGAGGAGAGACTCTGGTGAGGTCTGACCCCCACAGCGCAGAACTGCAATGGAAGAGCTTTTCAAGTTGCTCCTCCTAATTAATCAACTAGAGATAGACTGATACCAAGAGCTAAACACTGCTGAAATTAACTGAAGAACATAAAACTGTTGTTAGAGCTAACAGAACAGTAGCAAAAAGCTAGCTACAAGCAAAAAGCAACAAGGTTAGCTTCAAGCTTAAAGTACCAAGCTCAGTTTAATAGCTAACAGCTAAAAGTAGCAAAATCTGAAGCTAAAAGTTGCAAAAGCATAGCTACAAGCTATAAAAAGTCTAAACAGATACAAGAACAAAACTACAAATACTTCTTTAAAAGAGTTTTCAGTTGATCCAAAATGCTGCTGCCAGAGTCTTAACTGGAGTTAGTGGGAGAGATCATATCTCTCCAGTTTAACTTCTCTTGGCTCCCTGTCAAATTCAGAATTGAATTCAAAATCTTACTTCTAACCTACAAAGCCCTCAACAACCTAGCTCCAGATCTTATTGTTCCAAATTTTCTTAATGGAGCACTTTGCTCTTAGACTGCAGGTTTACTTGTGGTTCCTGGAGTTTCCTAAAGCGGAAGATCTTTCAGTTCGCAGGCTCCTCTCTTGTGGAACCAACTTCCAGTTTTTGTCCGTGAGGCTGACACATTGTCCAGTTTTAAGACTGGGATTAATATTTTCCTTTTTGATAAATCCTATAGTTAGGGTTGGCTTGTTATGCCGCTATAAACTTAGACTGCTGGAGGACAAATTGACCTAATTTCTTAAAATGAATTAATATTGAATTGTTTCCATTTGAAATTATTAACATGTGATTCTTGACCTGCCATTGTGTATCTGTTCCTCCTTCCTGTTCCTCTCAAACCCAGCTGGTCAAAGCAGATGGACGCTTGTCCTGAGCCTGGTTCTGTTGGAGGTTTCTTCCTCATGAGGGAGTTTTTCCTTTCCACTGTCACCTTCATGCTTGCTCAAGATGAAAGTCTGTGATGGAGTTAAACTCCAAGCAGTCTGCTCCTCAGATAATGTTATTAACTTACTTTTTATGTATATGAATGTTTCTGTTCTGTGCCCAGAGATGACTCCTGTTGTGACTTGGTGCTATATAAATAAACTGAATTGAATTGGATCAAATTACAAGATAAAGGTAACAACACTAGCTAAAAGCCAAAATAAGTTTTAGAAGACAAATCTAGAGCAAACATATCGGAAGTAAATTTCTAAGACAAGAATGTTTTTGAAGGAACTGAAGAGTGTTCATGCATTTTTATGGGTAAAATAATTGTAAATAAAGGGAAATATTTTGAAAAACCTTTGGTTACAAAAGCCATAAGTCATAGCATTAATTCCCTAAATGAGCTAGTTGTTTTTGACATGAATGGCTAAAATCCCACTAAGTAGCTATACCAGTGCACTTGTATTGTAAAAAAGTATAAAAAAGAAAAGGGAAAAATCATTGCGTGAATGATGAACGAACATTCCCACTACAATTTGATGAGTCAAGAGAAATCAACTCTAAAAACTGAATAAAACAAAAAAAAAAAGTTCTTGTTCTAAAGTTGTGCACATCCCAGGAGTCTGACTCTTTTTGAGCTCGAGGCATTTTTAGGATTTCCTGAAGTGAAATGTCTTCCTGTTGAACTGCGACCAGCATCCTGAGCCTGAACTCAGATATTCAGTACAATGGTAATTAGGCGGCTCTGATCTGAGTCTGTGCTGTCTGAGGCATACAATGGCAGGAAATGATTGCTAAAGGTTAAACCTCTTGTGTAACGTCCACGTACTTTATTTAGAAATGATTCAGCTCGCAGCATTTATCCACTCAAAACAGAGACGCCCATTGGCTTCGTTTCCTTCATATTTCAACAGCAAAAAGCCTTCAAATAATAATAAAAAAACATGTTGATTTGTTGTGGCACTGTGGAACAACACACTGAACACAAATAGCTGAAAAAAATGCTGCAACTTCTGATAAACCATGTCGCACTGTCACCGTTCACCTTGTTTGATTGAGTAGGTGTGTTTGTGGCGTCTGCAGAAATATTCCAAACATTTTATGTTTACATTCAGCAAATATTTAGGGAGTATTTGGAAGCTTTCTAATGTTGTATGTTTTCAATCATCCAGGTCCTGGTAGCCCCGAGTTTTGTTTTTAAATCAGGCAACTTTCTTTTTTTATTGAAGCAGTTTCGCCTTTTATCCTGAAAGACCTCGATCAGTTTGAACTTTCTGTCAGGACCAATTTAAACCTGGGAGATGAAGAAGTAACATTTACACTTTAGTTGTTGACATTTGTCGCTCGTCCTGGATCCTGAATTTGTCAGACCATGTGTTTTCAGTTTTCTGCCCTGATCTTTTGTCTTGCTCGGCCAAATATGAAACCCATGCTGGCAAAATGAGTCAGAATGAGCTCAGGCTGCAGTACAAAAACCATAAAATTATAGATATTTGCTATAATTTAGATTTATTTTTCTACAAAAATTTGCCCATAAATACACCATCTATCAATCTAGATAACTAAAAATGGCATATATTCTTTATAATCAACTTTAAAATCAAAGTTTTCTAACGGGATTGTCTTCAGAAATATTATTTTCAATTGTTGACCGTTTTTGCTGCTGGCTGCCATTGCACTGGGAAATCCCTTCATAGAGTATTCAGCATAATTTGGATTACCATTTTTAAAAATATGACTTGAATTCTCCATGAATTACTCCAGACCAAATAAAATCAAGCTTCACACAAGCGTGAACAAAACAAGCTTGTTTTCAGTCCAGGTAATTAATCGCCAAACTTCAGCCAACTACATTATATTTTGAAGCTTTTGAAAATCTGAAAATAATTAAAAAATATATCATCATTGTGACTCATTTTAACATGACTTGAACTTTCAGCCTTTACAAAAATCTTGCGTCTAAAAACAAATTGTCGCCATTGAAGTGAGCCCATTGGCGCCCTCTGCTGGTCACAAGCATCACAGCAGGAAGATTTTACAAGATTATCTGTTGTCTAAGATGACTTTCTTGTTCAAATCTTTAAAATCAAATGCTTTCTCTGGAATGTTGCAGCTAATCTAATGTGAATACCGAGAAGTTTGACTGATTTGCTCTTCAGATGAAACTGTAGCTTCTTTTATGTGCAGTCCAGCGTTGTGCAAGTGCTCGTTGCCTCAATGTGAACATCTCACCGTCTGAGTCTGAGTGTACCTGAGAGTGTCCGAGTTATTTATACCCGCAGATAGGCTGCAGGCTGCAGTAATGGATGTGCTGCAGGAGCCGCTCTTCCCTCAGACAGGACACTGTAAAATTTTTATAGGCCAAGGCATACAGGTTCAAACATTTTGCACAAATAAATTTATTTTTCCAACCCTTTTGCAAGAAGAAACGTTATCAGAGAGTTGGAGTAGAGCTGGTGCTGCTTGGGATGGTGTTATAAAGCTCTTTACTGCTCTGACTGTAATTTGGCAGAATTAAATGCTGCACTAATTAAAAAATTTAAAAATAATTTAAGCTTTTAGAAGAAATTAAAAATAGCCTAAAGACAACAATCTAAACATTTGGTTTTACGTTTGATCCCAGCCTCTGAAAGGAAAGGTGGACGAAAATGTTTCTGTGTCTCTGTTAGCAAAAAAATCTCATAAATCGTTTGACTGCGTTTAATGAAACTTAAAAAAAATGATTATTGGATGTTCTTCAGCTTGTCACATTTACAGATACTGAGCTAAAATTTGGTGCCTTTTCTGAGCTTAAACAAATCAGCAAAATTACCAAATTAGCTAATTGGATAGCAAAATATCTCATGAAGCACTGGATGGATTTTATTGAAACTCTGCACCTCGTTCATTTTTGGAACCTGTTCAATTTAAGGAGCAACAACTTGTTGACATCAGCACAGAAAGGACCATTAAATAAAAAGTAGCTGAGAGTCATTAACATCTTGGACTTTGAGTCCATTGAGTCTAATTTCCATGAAATTAATGTTCTTTTCTAGATTTGGCTGAAACAACTACCTCAACATAAGATCATTTTTTCCTCTTCAGCTTCAAACACTTTCAGTAAAAGACTCTTAGCGTTTATAAAACAGCTTTTGAAGTTAACTTAATTTATTCCCAGAACTAATTAAAATGCTCCAGTGGGTTTTGGTTTCCTGTGTCCTCCTCTCGTCAGACCTGATCAGTATTCAGATGTAATCAACGACTAAATGATTCAGTCGTGGTTGGAGCGCCTGCTGTTCTAATCTTTTTGACACTTCTGGTGCAACTCGCCGTCTCCGTCTGCACATCATCTGTCGTGTCTCTGATTTATTATCTGTTGGACGTCTCTGCTTCTGTCTGAGCTGTTCTGAAAACCTACTTTTTATATCCTTTTTTTTTTTTAATTAAAGAGTTAAATGCTGCACAGAAACAAAAATAAACAAATCTCATTTTCATGCATCATGATTTTTTTAGAAATCACAGCAGAAATTATCATTTTAACAGCGAGGTCACACGATTCATGATGGATTTTTACTAAACAATCTGCTTTACTGTCCCATTGGAGATGTTTTAGTTAAAACATTTAAAGCAAACTCTCTACATGAATTGCTAAACTCCCCTTGTGAAAATGTTTCCAACCATATTGGTGAGCTAACAACATAATCTGAGCAGGATTCCACGTGGATTACTGCAGCCATAAAACAACTCCGCTGTTTCAAACTTTGCAGCCGTTCATGCAGACTTGATTGTTGAAGTTATTTTTAGCAGGAACATCATGATAAATAAAGGAATTATACCCACAGGCTGAACTAGAAGTGCAGTACCTGCTGCTGCTACTTGTCAAGTCAACTTTATTTATTTTGAAGTTTGACTTGTGTTAATAATCAGATTAAATAATGCTGAAATGTAAAATTAAAAGGTTTATAAGAAAAGCTTTTAAAGTTAAGATAGTTTCAAGTTGTTTTGAGTCTGAGCCCAGATTGAACTAGCTGTTAACTCGTCCGTCATGTCAGAGTTAAACTACAAACTGAGGCGATTCAAACAGCTATCTGCAACAGGCAAGATAGTGACTATTCATAACCCTTCTATGAAAACCCACATCTCAAATTTCTGGTCCTTTTAAAGAACTTCGTTTCTCTGCTTCTGCATACGACAGTGTTCATGTGAAGGCACGGTGGCACAGTTGGTAGAGCCGCCGCCTCTCAGGGAGAAGGTCGCTGGATCGAATCCCGAGCGAGGGGGCCTTTCTGGGTGGAGTTTGCATCTTCTCTCCGTGTATATGTGTGTGTTTTCCAGGTGCTCTGTCCTCCCACAGACTAAAAACATGCCTGTTAGGCTGATTGGTAACTCCAAGTGAGAGAGTGAATGGTTGTTTGTCTCGTGTGTCTCTGTGATGGACTGAGACCTGTCCAGGGTGTCCCCTGCCTCTCACACAGTGATGGCTGTACATGGACACCAGAGAGCTGAAAAGGAATGAAATTGATGGATGGATGGGATCCAGTCATGGGCTCTCTTAAGCAGTGATAAATATTTATGTGATGTTTTATACAAAAAAGCTTTTTTCCCCCACAAGTTGTCTTTTATACAGCAAAACTATGTCTTCCACAAAATCTTTAAATGTTTATATTAATTTCTCTTTTATGTTGTATCATTTTTTACTAAAGGCATTTTAGCAGCCCATAATGGGACAAATTGACTGAGTTGATAAGAACATTTAAATTTCTGTTTTGTTTCCGTCGAGGGATTCATCACGTTTGACTCAATCCTTCATCTGGTCAAAACAAATTCGTCCTACTCATTCACTCACAGACTGTTTGTTTTTTTCAAATGGAAATCTCACGCCTTCCTCTCCCATCCCTCGCTCCCTCTCAGTGAACTGAAGCAGGAGCTGGACGAGGAGAGCAGTCGCTGCCTCCTGCTGTCGCGGCAGACCTGCTTCAACCAGCGCTGCTGCATCCGCTGCTGCTCGCCTTTCACCTTCCTGCTCAACCCCAAACGCCGCTGCCGAGACTGCGGCTACCACGTCTGCAGGGCCTGCCGGGTCTACAGCAAGCGGGACCGAGCCTGGCTCTGCTGCACCTGCCAGAAGAGCAGGTAAGGTCCAAACGCTCACTTGGGATGAGAGGTGACGTTAAAGGTGATTAAGGATTAGTTTTAGGATGTAATGTGTGATGAAGTCTGTGTTTATACAACAGTTTCATAAGCATTGAGTTTATTTTATTTTAATGCTTCATGTTTATGTAGATTCATAGCAAAATATAAGGTTGGAAATTTATATGAGTTTCATATTAAACTTCACTGAATGTCCAAAAAGTAGTTTTCAATTGATATGTAATTATCAGTGAAATCAAAGGTGATGGGAAATAATGTTTCTGAACAAGTCCGTGTCTGCTTTCAAAATATCATGAACGACTGAATGAATTTTAATGGAACACAAACTCAAATGTATCATCTCACGATGTTGCTGGAGATCAAGCACGATGTTGTGTTTAAGACAGGGCTGTTCAAGTGGTGGCCCGGGGGCCAAATCAGGCCCACGGGTGTGCCCAGTTCGGCCCACCAATGGGTTCATTTTTAAACAAAACTTGATTTTAAGTCATAAAACAACCTTACTTAATGAGAATAACTGCTGGATGTGCAGCTCCTGAGCTCTTGGTTTTCAGTAACTGTGGCTCCTGTGTGACTTAGTTGAATAGTGCTGTTTTAAGGTTTGACCAAAATGTCTACACATCTGTCATTTCTCATCACGCAAAGATCTCAAACTAAAACCTTGGAAAGGAATAAAGTGAGTTCTTCAGTGTTCAGTGTTTCACCTGCAGTAGATGGCATTTGTCTCGATCTCCGTTTGGAGACTTCTGAAGAAGTTCTCATGAAGATTTCATGCTAACGTTCATTCAAACTGGAACCTCTTCCAGAGCAGAGCTCATCCATGCACCGTATTTTCTGCCGTACCCGTCGTACCGCCTTATAAGTCGCATCAGTCCAGATATGTCTAAAAAAGTGGAAAAATCCATGAATATGTCTCTTCAGTGTATACGTTGCATCTATTATGTGTCACCGCTGACTCGTTGCGTTTGTTACACGTCACTGCTGACAACCTGGGAATGTGGACCACTGTTGTGCCAAAAATCAATGGGCTGCCAAATGGCGGCCGTGGGAGTGTGCACGGGAGGACTTTAACAAGAATTTAACAGGATTAACACTTAAAAACAAATATTTGTTTGCTCGAAATTATAGTAAAGATGTGTCTCAGTCTACCTTTTGCTTAATAAATGAACGTTGATGGTCAAATCAGCTGAATTTCAAAACCCAATTCACAGAAGCCACGGGTGCGTGCAGAGGGACGAGCCTCTGGATTTCTTCGAAATTTAACAAGATTAACACCTAAAAACAATTATTTGTTAGCTCAAAATTATTGTATAGTAAAAGTGTGTCTCAGTCTAACTTTTGTTTAATAAAAGGACTTTAATGGTCAAATCAGCTGCATTTCAAAAGTACTTGCTGACTCGGTGCTCCGGGAGCGCGCAGAGGGAGAAAAAAAGGAAGGACGAAAGCTGCTTGTTTCTTCTAAATTTAACAAGAAAAGCACCTAAAACAAATTTTTGTTTTCTCGAAATTATAGTAAAGGTTTGTCGCAGTTGAACTTTTACTTAATAAATGCACTTTAATGGTCAAATTAGCTTCATTTCGCTGAGGCAGAGCAGCTGGTTTGACGGACGGGTGCTCCAAGCAGAGAGCAGAACAGAGGTGGGGGTCTATGGCAAGTCTATTGTGTCATTAATAGCTGATGAAGTCATCCAGGACATGGTAAATTCAAAAAAGTTCAAGACAAAAATGATAAAGTATAAAGTATGATAAATCAAGTCCAGTTGTTTGTCTTGAACTTTTTTTGAATTTGTCCTTATACCACTTTACCTATTACATGATACAACGGCATGCCATACAACTACTGGTACTCTTCTTCTGCCATCTAGTGACTGGAAATGGTGCTGTTCATTTTTTTTTCTCAGTCAGAATGAATGAAAATGGTCATATAGCCGCCAAAAATTGTTTGATAAATATGGGGAGAAAAAAAAATCCATAAATACGTCGCTTCGGCCTATAAGTTGCAGGGCTTGTAAATTATGCAAAAAAACCTGACATAGTCTGAAAAATATGGCTCAAAATAAGTAAAAACAATGGTTTAGATGAAATATTTCATGTAACCTTTATGCATCTATTTTTTTTTTTTTGCAGCATACTGTTGTGTTATACATGAATGTGTTAATGGCACTCGCTCTGTATAACCTGTCTGATATAAACGTGCATCGTTGTACATTAAACACTTTGACTGTAGAGTTAGTGCTGTAGTAAAACTAACACAGTCCCAGGTGTAAGATGGGTTAAAGGTTAAATTTCTTTCTGTCTCTCAGATTGTTGAAGACGCAGTCACTTGAGTGGTTCTACACAAATGTAAAGAAACGCTTTAAGAGGTTTGGCAGCGCCAAAGTGCTGAAGACTCTCTACAGGAAACACCTGGCGGAGCACAGCTCACTCTCAGAGCTTACAGGTAAAATACTTTAAATTTTTAAAACTCGAGTTCGAGTATACCTGGTCAGAACAGAAACAGGAAATTGTGTAAATCGTTTGAAACACAGAAAAACTTCACAACATACAGCACCCTTGAAATTCAGCATTCAATTGGTTTAGATAATTTAAACATTTTATTGAGTTGACCAACTGGGTCAACTGGGTGCACTAATGCACAGCCAAATAAATAAATAAATGTATACCCAAATGAAATTAGATGCTGTTCATTAACTTTCTGGAGTAATGCGAAAGTTGGTCTCTCTGTAAAGGTGAAACTGAATTTTTAACCTCAACTGTCAATAATATTTTTGGCTCTGAGGAGACTTTAGATCTTCAGGTCTCTCTTGTAAATGAGTCCCTGAGGCTCAATGGGACTAACCTGTATAAATAAGGGTTAAATGAATAGATCAACCTAGTTGGTCACAGCAGGTGTCAATCAAGGGCCTACACGGCCATTTTGACGCTGTATGTGGAAAATTTGAAACTCCTAGCGAAACCTGATGGCTCTGTATTCAAATCAAAGTCGTTAGGATCAGCAGCAGTTAAAGTGATAACTTCCATTGTGTCTGTTAGGAAACCTTTAGTTTTGTTTGTAAGAGAGACTATGCAGCAGAGCTCTGGGGAGATGTTGGCAGTCAGAGCTTCTTGCAGCTAAATGATGACCTTTGCAGCAGGCAGCCGTGCTGAAAATGTATTTGTTGTAGTTTTCTCTTTACGGCATCTGTTCCAGCGTGTAGATCTGCTCAGGGACGGAGTCGTACAGCATCTCAGCTCCATTAGTTCTGATGAACTGTGTTTGGTGGAGGAGAGGTACCCAGCTGCTGATGATGTAGAGCCGTGGACACAGTGGGAGTATGACCGATGTGGACATACATCGGACCGGCCCTCCTCTGCTCAAGCACACACACGACTATAAAACATGTTATTCATTTGACCAGAAAGCAAGAACGGTGTGAGCTGACTACCATCCCTATAAATCATCCTGACATTTATATATTGTGCTATTGTGAATGTATAAAAAAGGAAACATTTTCCCTAAAGGCCAAACACGAATGATTCAGCAACACTTTCACTTTTAAAATCAGGACAAGAGATCTGAGAAACACTGAAGAGCTAAGAAAAATCTAAAGATCAATACTGTTTTCCTGAGTTTTTACTAAATGTAGCACAAAACCACAAATGATTGCCTACTACTGTACATATGTCTGTTAGCAAAATATCTAATAAAAGATGACAGATTTTAATAATCATTGTGTGTACTTAAAAACTTTTTTTTTTCCCAACCTTTATTTATACAATTTAGTCTCATTGAGTCACAAGGACCATTTTCAAGACAGACCTGTTTTAGACACAGATACGGTACACACAACAACAAACATCCATAAATGCATATAAAATGAAAAGTAGGGGTATAAAACAAAATAAAATTAAGTTGCATTACGAAACAAGGTAAAATACTTAAAACAGGAACATGCTGGTGAAGATTCTCAGTCATCCAGGACATGATAAAATCAAAAAAGGTTCAATACAAAAACAACTGGACTTTATTTGTCCAGTTGTTTCTGTATTGAACCTTTTTTGATTTTAAAACAGGAACGTGTCTTCATTGAAAATAACAATTATTTAAAATCCCTTAGCGGCCAAAGTCGACAGCTGCAGATCTTTTTTAAAGGTATTCCGTGTTACAGGAGCAGAGTAAGAGAAGGCCTTTTTGCCGAGTTTAGTCCGCACTGAGGGGACACTGCAGGTAGTTATGTCTTGAGAGTGCACACTGTAGCTGCAATAACATGACATGTAGGAGATATATGAAGGCAGCAGACCAAGGAGTGATTTAAAGATGAAAATATACCAGTGTGAGAGTCTGCATGAAGTTAATGATGACCAATAGACCAAAGAGTACAGGGTGCAGTGGTGGGTATGGTAGTTACAACCAGTTATGAATCTTAGCGTGCCATGATAGACAGCGTCCAACAGCTGTAGTGCTTGCAAGAGCATTTATGTAAATGTCACCGTCATCAGTGGCCGGAAGGAAAGTAGCAGCTACAAGGCATTTCCTAGCATTCATAGTTAAGTAAGATCTAGTTCTGAAAAAGAAAACCAATTTTAGGTTCAGTTTCTTTATCAAGTTTTCAACATGAGGCTTAAGAGAGATGTGCATCAACCAAGATTCCCAAGTATTTGTAAGAATCCACAAACTCAAGAGGAACACCGTTCATAGACAAGACAGGAGGATGGACTGCTGGTACTACATTTCTGTTTGAAAACAACATCCTTTGATTTTCTCAGCATTTAGCACCAGTTTGAGATGGAACAATCTGACTGAATGATGTCCAATGCAGACTGTAAAAGCTAGAAAACCTTAGCAATTGTTTTAGCTCGACAATAAACTATTGTATTGTTGGCATAGACAAGTAAGGATGCATCAGAAATTGCTTACATTACTTATATAGATTGTAAAGTTAGTGGGTCCCAAGACTGAGCCTTGTGGTATGCCATTATTAGTTAAATAACTGGAAGAAGTACCACTGTGTGCTTTCAGCCTGAGAGATAATTAGAAAACCAACCAATGGTGTGAGTTGAGCAACCAATAGTATATGAGAGCTTATGGCATAGGTCATGCTCTACAGTATCAAAAGCTTTAGACAGGTCTAAATAAAATACAGCACACTTAACATCCAACACTTCAAGAACACCATTAAAAACCTTCAATGAAGCAGTCGTTGTGCTGTGTTGTTTCCTGAAGCCAAATTGATGGGAAGATAAAATGTTAAAATAATCCAAATACTTCTTGACTTGAGTGTTTCTGAAAAGTTCTAAAACCTTAGCTAGAATAAATAGTCATTAACTATGGGAACCACAACAATTCAAGATGGCCACCACAGCTAATTAGCATTAGCGACACTAGAATTAATATGATTCTGTTGGTTTTATAGATATCGAGCTAAAATTTTGTGTGGTAGTAGCTGAGAGTCATTCAAAACACAAAGTGCATGTGCTAACAGATCTCAAGATCATGTGAGAAGACACAAAACGACATGTTCACTTTCACTTTTCTTACACCCAGGTTTGCTGTGAACCGTTTTAAAAACGCCACAAATCTGTTGTTGTTGTCTGTGGCTTCTGACACAGCTGCAGCTCTGTGATTTTCAAGCTGTGACATTAAACAAAGACCTGATGTCTAATGTTACTGTGGCGGAGCTCCCTCTGCTTTGGAATATTTAACTTTTATGACCTTTTGAAATGCACAAATATACAACACACCGAAAATGACAAAGATGTAAATAGAAACAAGATTATGGTAGGATGTGATTCTCTTAAAAAAATGTCTTAACAGTTTTGCAGATATTGAGCTAAAGATTAATGTGGTAGTAGCTGAGAGTGACTCACAACACATACCCTGAGTTTTATTTGAACAAACCCCTGCAGAATAAAAAAAAGCATTTTCTGTATTTTATTTAAACACTATCCTGACTAAGTGCTGTCTTTAGCTTTGAACCTGATTGTCAGTGACCTCGTTTACCAGACAGAACATTTTGAGCAGGCTCTGCTGCAGACAGCTCAGTCACCTAAAGCCTCACATGAGGGGACTCTAATGCACTTATATAACCACAAGCCAACGCATTGTTGCAGGAATATTTGCACGGCGTGAAAAACAAGGAGTCCAAAGTGCGACTGAGCTCTGCTGTGCAGTTGTTTCTCATAAATTAAAAACATACAAATGTTTTTCTTTCTTTCAGCTTAGGTTTTCATTTTGTTTAATTGCTTTTTTTTAAGAAAAAAAGATATGAATATCTCATAAATTCAATGTAAAATTTGAAAGCAATAATAATGTTGTGCTCTATCCACAGTTACCAAAGAGAAAATATTCACAAGAAAGGAGTTTAATTTGGAGACACGTGAAATGAAACCAAACTTGACAGGAAACATAAGCGTTTCCTGTCGGTGCTCTGATATTTTTAGGTCATAAATGAAACATAACTAAAATGAATGAAAAACACGAGGAAGCAATTTTCATTTCTTTAATCCTCCATCTGATTTGAGTCTACAGTGATACTGTTTCAAGGTTAAATCCCCACATATGTCTTGTACTGGTATTTTCATGTCAACATCTGTGTGTGTCTGTATGTCTGCAGAAGGCAGCACCTATGAAGAGAGCATCTGCAATGAGAGCAGCATCTGTGGGAGCGACTCGACTTTCTACTGGCATGCTGAAGGTGAACACAGTTCACCTGTTTTTAACAATGATAATAGCTTCACACCACTAGTTTTCATTTAAACACATCATTTGTTAGACCCTTTAGATCAGGGCTATTCAACAAAACTGCTCAGGGGG
>JARVGS010001968.1:27006570-27017581 GCA_031762315.1 Hypsolebias antenori | reverse complement strand
CTACATGCTCCACCATTATTATTTACAATGCGCGTTGGAGCAGAGATAACCAATCCTACGTCACAGATGACGTATGCAAAGTTCTCGGATTTCCAGTGACGTAAATTTTTAACATACTTTTTCCAGAAACTTTTTTTAGTGCATCTGTTTCCCAAATCCTCAAACCTCTTTAGTTTTCCATTTATTATTGTTATTATTATTATTGTTCAAACTGCTGAGGCCTCTGTGATTATTTTGTTTCTTTGGATATAAGTCTGTGAAACATTCTGCAGCAGCTCTAAATTTAATTTTAATCTATAAACGCTTTCCAAGATGTTCAAGCTGCAGAAGTCTTGGAGAAAACAAGAGGTCTTGACTTTTCTCTCTTATAGAGTTAAGACATTTTTAGTCACACATGCCATTTAAGGACTATTTGAGAGCAGTGTTGGTTTTTTGTGCCCAGATTTAATTCATCTTTTCGCAGCCTGTCAGAGGTCAACGCCACCCGTCTGTTTGTGCTGCAGAGATACTCGGCAGCGTCTCTACGCAGCATCACCACCGAGATGCTGAAGGTGCTGAACGCCACCGAGGACCTCCTGCAGGGAGTGAAGGGAGGAGACGACACCCGACGCGCCACCGTTTCGCTGCCACCCAACTCAGACCCCAAGAAGCTGGATCAACAGCTCTGGAGACTGGAGGAAAATGTGACTTCACTTTAATATTTATTCATCTCTTCATTATCAAAATGTTTTTATTTTCTGTTTATTAGTTGACCATGAACGTTTCCAGGTATGTTTGGCTGCAGGTGTACGTAGCCGCTGGTTCTGTGTACAGTCTGGAGGCGGAGCTTGGTGACCTGGAGGAGTGCGCCAGAGGAATCTGCAGCTCCACGTCCAACATGAAGCTGTCCTTCCTGGAGGAGCAGGTCGCTGCAGCAGCTGCCAGGGTTCAGCAGTCTGAGCTGCAGGTGACACGGACCCCATCGCTCATTTTCTGAACCAGTTTTGGGTCACAGGGAGGTGGTCTCTGACCCCCCAGTATGTGAGCTACATTATAAAATGTGGTCTCTACATAGACCTTTAATTAATTTCTGCCAAGTACTAGAAGAACCTGGCTAAACCAGCAGTTTTTGACAGAACGACTGTTTTTATTTTAATATTTTCGTATTAAAATTAATACTAAAACAAACAGTGCTGTATGGTGTGCACTTATGTTCCTTGTTCGGTTGCAGATCGGCAACATCTCTTCAAGAATCGCTGCTTTGAAGAGCGCCGGCCTCAACGTAGACCCTCAGTCACGCTTCAGTAAGACCACCAGGACCACTGCAGATCCGGTACTCCATACAGCTTTGAGTTCAGAACAGAACATTGAGTTTTATACCAATTAAAAAAAAAAAATACTTCTCACAGGCTGCAACCCTGGACTCCTCAAAACATCTGAGGAGGAGATTACCTGCTCCACCTGTGAAAGGTGGGATCACGTCTTCTTCCTCTACAAACTGCATTTAGTCCGCTGGTTCTGTGGGTAAAACAAACTGTTTTGTTCTAAGAATTATTTATGAATGACACAAACAAGCATTTTCTGGTGTTATTGGTTGGATAAATTACAAATTTTCTACTTGTAGGACAATTAACAGAACAAAAAAACTCATAAAAATTAAAGTTTAAAAGTCCATATGAATACTAGCATAGTATAGTAATTTGACTAGTGATTTATATTTTGTTAGTTCAACTAAGTGCTTGATGTAGTGTTGTAGTACTCAAGACTGGTCTTTGTCTCAAGACCACTTTTTAATGGTCTTGGTCTTGTCTCGATCTCAGACATTGAGGACTCTGGATTTTATTTCAAGACCACAACTGTGGAGATATCACTAAATTGCCAGAGTATTGTCTAGTTTATTTGTCAACATCCTTCTTTGTATTGGATGCAAAACGTACTGGTTCAAATCCAACCGATAACGTGACTCATTGCTAAATACATTTTTTGTTACCGCTGTCACGCCCACCCTCTTTCACTTGCACACGTCACTCACAGTGTTGCCAGATTGGGTGATTTACTGCTAATTGGGTGGTTTTCATTTAGATTTTGCTGGAACTCTGGGAAGATTTTTGTTGGACTGTTTCATTTTGCCACATGTTGTTAAATTATCTTGGCTTGTACTGATGTGCGTTTATGTTCAAACAGTAAATAAACTGCAACAATATATTGATTGGGCGGATTTTTTTGTGTGACGTGGCAGTTTTTAAACAGATTTTGGGCTGGAAAACCTCAACTATCTGGCAACACTGGTCACTCCAAGAAAGTGTTAAATGATTGTCTGGGCACGGGGGAAGATGTCTGCCATATCATCTGTTATAAATTTGGCTATTTAAATCACAAAGAATATACTTGTAACTAATCCATTATGTAACTTTTTAGGTGTATATCTACTATTTTATTGAAACCGCTGTGCAACTATGTGGTTATCCTGGGTGTTGAGTTTGGACTTAGTGTTCTGCCACTGCAGTTTTCTAAGGCTTGGCATGTGATGAAACTGCTTCCAGTTTAACAGTTGTGTAAATTTATTGTTGAATCACATGAAGTTAGGTCACTGAATGTCTAATTTCTTTTGTATGTAGCTTTGAAGATTCATAAAAGCAAACTTAAAGTATGTAACTTCTGCAAAAATATTTTATAACATTTTCATTTTATTTATTTTATTTGAGGTCTTGTTCTCGCCCTCCCTCGGTCTCGGGTTAGGTGTCTTGAACACAACGCTAGCTTGGTGCATAAAATTGTAGTTTTATGGCAAAGCTATGAAAACACGATTCTATAAACTTATTTACATTTACTGTATAAAATTGTGCAAATGTTTTTATTTACTTTCCTTATACAAGTTTTGAAAGGGTATTTGTGTATATCTGTTCAATATGCATGACTTATTTATAGTAGCCAGAATTTTATAAAAATATTTGCATTTGGAGCTTCACTTGTAGAAAAGGACTGATGCTTTTTTGTGTGCAAACTATTCATGCAGTTAGCCTTGGATTTTTTTTTTACTTATATTTCAGATTACAAATTAAAGTTTGACATGTTTTATCGTTTTGTTTTCAGGAGACAAAGACGCCTAAACAACGAGGCTGATGCAGAACCTCCATCACGGCGGTGCCTTCAGCCGGTTCTGGACGATCCATTCACACACCAGCTGCCTTAATTTATCTTCAAACTAGAAATGCATCAGAAACTGAAGGATTGTGTTGTCAGCAATAATGCAAAATAATAATAATAATAACAATTAAAAAAAAGACAGATCACAGTTTGCTCCCAAATAAAACTTTAAATAGTGTACAATTAAATAGGAGCAGCTGCTAAATAAACCTATAAGCTAATGTAGCATGTTGTAAAACTTTCTGTGAAACTTATCAAATAATAAAATCTGCTCTGTAATGTTTTCCTGGATTTTTCGTCCTGCAGAAAACACTGACTGTATGCAGCAATCCAGTCTGTTTTCTGCCTTTAAAGAACAAAAAAATAAAAAGTTGCACACATGTGCTGCAGCGTTTGAGACGTTAACCCTGGAAACACTGACTCAGAGGAAGGTGAGGAATTTAGTATTTTGGAGAGCAGGAAATGACACTCGAACACGACATTCCTCGTTGTGAAGGTGGTGTGGAAAAGGGCAGCTCGGGGGAAATAATGGTGTTTTAGAGTTCAAGCATCCCCTACTGAGCTGAATCAAACCTGGAGTCTCTTCCTTTAAATAAAACTGTTATCAAGTCAAGCAGGTGCTAAAAATTATCTGAGGTGTGATGTTTTTTTGTCTCTGAATTTGTGCATCAGTTTTAAAAAAAAGCAGAAAACCGGCTCCAAGCGTGACAGGATGTGTAGTCAGGAGTTGTCCGAGCCGAGGACGCGTTCCCTCTGATCAGGAACTACAAACCCTTCTTTCTGTTCGCTCTCTCTTCTGTCCGACAAGAAGAAAAACTGTTTGAAGTCGATGACGACCGTTCCTTCTCTGTCCTGACCGGGAGCCTCCACCTCAGCGTACGACGGGCGCCCGGAGCCTCGTCTGAACTTCAGGATTGGCCAAGAAGTTGGGCGTCGCTGTGCGGGGAGAGTTCAGGCCTCGTTTGAGCTCAAAATGTAAAAAGTGATTTTAAACATACAGGGGAAGGCTAGAAGTCCTGTTTACACCCCAACAACTGTAACAAGGTTTTTGTTGTTAAATAGATTGTGTTCTGCTTCTGTTTTTTATCACTGAGGTATTCTGGTCTGTTTAGTTGATGACATCAATAATACATTTAAGACAGAGTGTGTGGATGACCTTAAACTACAAAGAATAATTCAGATATAAGACTCATCACATCAGAGGGCTGAAAGATTTCTGACTTTTGAAGGCACATTAACATCTAAATCATGAACTTACAATTTAAGAAGTTATGCGGATCATTTTCAAATCTTGTAAGAATGTTTGTGAAGCATTCACATATTGTGATCCATTTTTCTTCCGTACGTTTTTCAGCATCTTGTTCCAAAATGTTAATGCTATTCCAACAAATCAAAACATTCAGCTCTTTCAGGACAATCCTGCTATGACTTTTGGTATTGGTGCAACTTCAGCTTTTTGAAATATTTAGCCTTTTCTACCATTTTTTCCCTCATAGAAAATGAATTGAGCTCTTACATCCTTCATATCTTTAGATGTGTTTACAACCTTTTACTGCTCCTTTCACATTTTGTTCTGCTTCAGCTGTTTTGTGATCCTTTCAGATTCTTTCTGCTAATTTCAGTTTGTTCTGCTCCTTTCAGCCCATTTCTGCAAGTTTCAGCTACTATACAGTATATCTGTTTTATGCAAATTTTAGCCTTTTCAGCTAATGCCACATTTTTTGCACTCATTTAAACTGTTTTTTTAGCCTAATTCAGCTAAAAAGTGCTCTCTCCAGTTCCTTGGGACACTTTATAATTATTTCTGCCTTTTAAAGCTACTTTTCAGCTGTTAGCAATTTTTTCCCCCAGATAAGTTCAACTGTTTTGTGCTCATTTCTGCTTCTTTCAGCCTAACTGAGAAAACGTGGTCTGCTTTCTTCTATCAATTGAAGCTCGTTCAGCTACCAGCATTTTCTAGCTTATTTCAGCTCTTTTCAGATAAATTAAAATTTTGGTGGCAATTTTTGCTAATTAACCTGACAATTTCCGCTTGTTATTCTCCTTTCAGATCAATTATGCTAGTTTCAGTTTTTCTTGCTATTTCAGCTACTGTTTACATGTTTTGTTTATGCTCATTTGACCCTTTTCAGCCCATTCCACATTTTCTTAGCTCATTTCAGCTTTTTCTGCTTCCTTCTGGTAGTTAAGCTGCTTTCAGCTACTTTTCAGCTATTTTTTAAAATTAATTCCAGCTTTTTTTAACCTTCGTTTTTGTGCTAATTCCTGCTTATTTAAACATAATTCAGCAAAAATGTGTTCTGCTTTCTTCTACTAATGACTCGTTCTTCCATTTAACTACATTTCCGCGTGTTAACTTATTTATTTTATTTTTATAGATAATTTCAGCCGTTATTCAGCAAGTTCTTCAGCAATAAGCATTCACACTGCATTTTCGCAGGAAATGCAATGTCTCTAGTTTTCTCTAATCTCAAACATGTCCAATCAAAACGTAGCTAAAAAGCCATAACTCTGAAAATATATTTTAACCAAATCTGATGTAATGAGATGACTGGTCACCTATATATTTTTGGACAAACTGTCTAAAAGCTTGCATTTGTGACCGAACGTCCACTTTTGTTGGTTTTTAAAACTCGATATAGAAATTTAAACACATGCAGCAACTAATAAAGAATTCTGATCTTGAGGGCTTTGAGGGGATGAAGTACGAGGAACCCACTGACCTCCATGAGGAAGATGCTGACACTGGAGGTTGGGTGGCGGTACATGTAGATGGACACCAGGAAAGCTGCTACCATGACAACAGTCACCATGACGACGATGCCGGCCAGGAAACCTGCACGACTTTCTCCTCTGCTGTCAGCGTTCCCTGCTATACAGTCAAAATTACGACGAAACATTAGGTGCACCAAGATTTATTCGCCTCCGTTGTGAAAACAATGTGGAGTAAAGGTTGACGTGTGCTGAAAGTACGGCAAAGAAAATAAAATTCTTTAAGACTGACTGCAGGCTTCAATAATGTAGAAACAGATTCCCGTATCATCTAGGAAAAAGTATGACTCAACACTGTTCCTGGGGAAATGATGTAAATTCAGTTTGCACTCATTTTTTACCTTTCAGAAATTACTGTCCCTTTAGTACTTTTAATGTACTTAGTATTCTAGTACTTTAGACGCAGTGCAGTATTTATGGTGCTGGATACGCTCAGCTGTGAGTGAACAGAATGGAAATATCTGATGCCTTCACACTGTCGGACCTCCCTGATGGTCATGGTTGCTGCGTGACTGACTTTTTTTTTTTTTTTAGCAGAGAAAACACCTGCTATACTTTGAGCAATCATCTGTTCTGATGATCCACACTTTCCACAAAATATTTTTTACTCAAAGAGTAGTTCAGTGAGTTACCGTCTGCAGATGCGCTGGTTGACTGCTGTGCACTTGATTTGTTTTCTCCGCTGTGCGACGTCTGGTTGGTGCTGGTGGAGGTCCTGCTGAGGGAGGTGGGCGTCATGTTGGAGGTCCTCTGCAGCTTCCAGGTGGCTGCTACAGGAGTGGACGTGTTCGTGAGGCGCTGCCATGTGCCGTTTCTGGCGTCTGCCGTCTGGGGACATCGCACCTCTCGACTCTAAAACAAAAGTCAGTTTTGCATTCAGAAGTACCTGCTCCATGGTCTGAACTTCTTGAAGTTAGTGACGAACCTCCTCAGGACAGCCGAGGTCGACCCACTCCTGTCGATAATGATCGAAGCCGCTGGAGCATCTGAGAACGAAACAAGCTTATCCGTTTAATCACAAACACACGGCCTTCTGCATTCTTCAGATCATTCACAAACAAGTATTTTATGGGCGATTATCTGCTGAAATTTTGGGAAACTGGTTTAGGAAGTAATAAGACTAGTTTCAAAGAGTAGTTTGGATATTTCTGCAAGTTAAAGGCATTTTATACACAATATATTATCAGTATGTGTCAAAATGTTCCTTGTAACTTCATAACGGCCACATTTTATAAGGTTATAATGATCTTATTTGTTTACTAAATTATGAACCTGAAAACAAGGAACCCTATCAGAACTGGAAGACTTATCAAATATCAAACTGGTGCTAAATGATAAAACCAAAGATGTTTTTTTCATTCAACATATATTTATACATGTTTACAAGAGAGACCTGATTTTAGCAAAGAGTGATGACAATAACGATGACAACAATAGACTATCATTAAAGAGGCATACAGATTTTTTTTTGTTTATGTTGGATGTTGTTTTCAGAAAGTTGTTGCCAGCAGTTCTTCTCTATCTCATCCATGCATGGTGTTCCGAGTTCGTGGACTCATAAATATTTGGGGAGTTTTAATTGATGCACATCTCTTTTAAGCTCCATACTGAAAACCTGTTAAAACTGAAAATGGGTTTCTTTTTCGGAACCGGATCTAATTTAACTCTGAACCCCAGGATTCTCCTTATAGCCACAACTTTCTTACCATTGATTGTGACATTTACATGAATGCCCCTGCCAGCTCCTTACAGGTGTTGGATGCTGTCTAGCACAGTGCACTAATATTCATAACTGGCTGTATCTCCCATATCCATCACTGCACTCTTTACTCATTGGTCAGTTGGTCATCATCTACATGAAGGTTCTCACAATGGTTCATTTTCATGTATAAATCACTCCTTGGTTTGCTGCCTTCATATATCTCCTCCTACACGTCACGCCATCTGTGCAGTTACGGCGTGCGCTCTCAGGAATTCATTACATGCAGGTTCCCCTCATTGTGAACTGAACTTGGCAAACAGCTCTTTTTCTTACTCTGCTCCTGGAACATTGTGCAACAAGATCTGATCACATAAGCGCCTTATGACCCCCATCCGGCCTGCTGGAGAATCTCTGCCTCTCGTTTGAAACTGTCTTGTGCAGTGCTTTTAATTTGAAGGCGAGTGGGCGTTTAGTGCCACTGGCAAGCAACATTTTGAGAGATTTAAGCCATCTTTAAGCCACATGATAGAACAAGCTTAAAGGGTAGCTTTAAGAACAAGAACAAGCTTAAAGGGTCTACTATGATGAAGGGAATTGGTTTGTGGAACAGTTTGGATAATTATATAAAAAAGGAAAAAAATCATTAGTTGTATTTAAGAAAAGAATTAAGAACGTATTTTTGATGAAATACATTTAAATTTGAGAACATTGCGGAATTATAACGAAAAATTGTTATTTAGTTTTGTGGTTTGTTAGTTGTAAATTGTTTGAATTTATTGTTTGTTTTTTGATTTGACGTTGTTAAAAAGGGGCAGAAATGATAAGAAACGTATTCTTCTTCTGCTGCCTTTCATTTTATGGGTATTTTGATGTAATTGTTTTTTTGATGATGTTTTGTTTTTAAATTGAAATGAAATGAATAAACAAACAAATAAATAAAAATAAATAAAATCTTTAAGCATGTGGTTAAATCAGTGACACGAATGTCATAGTTTTAACAAAATATGGACTTCTACGTGTTTAATTACAGAAGTCAGTGCAGCAAATTAAAAATAAAAAAATCAGCACAGAGCAGGCGTGTAGTGTCCAGAATAAAAACCAATAAGACTTTTTAACAAGATTTGAACATCCAGGAACAGAGCAGTTGAAGCTAGTTTTGTGAAATCTCACAAAACTGCAAAAAGAAACACAGAGAGGAGAACTTTCCACGAATGAAGAAGCAGACACCTGGTTTATTTTGTGCCATCTTTCAGCTAACGATGCTTCATTGTACAACTAAAAGTGTTGTTCAGTTTACCTTTGCAGCCGACTGCACCAGCTGCAGTTAAAGCCGGTCTGAGAAGCAACACACGAGCCACAGCTGGAGAACTGCAGACACGCTGAGAAGAAAGGAAACAGTGGGGTGAGCAGGAAGAATGAGACTTTTTCGCTTCCATAGGAAGAGACCGCTCAGTCCGCTCAGTAAAACCAGGATGTTACGCACTGGGAAGAGGAAGAAGCTCCACGGCTGTAGAACTGGAGATCTTTGATGTGGGGATGCTGACTCTGTGGTACTCGTAGATGGTTCTCCGACGGACATCTAAAGCATGTTGGAAAAATTAATTATTCAAATAAAAAGCAACAAAAGGGAGCTGCTAACCATGCAGTGCACTAAACCCAAACAAATCGACATTATTCTAATTACTATTTAAAAATACACAAAAGGGCTTTATTTATTTATGTATAGCTTCCTGTCACTTGTGTACATCAAAATTAAATGGGCTGTACTTATAAAGTGCTTTTCTATCTAATCAAGATACTCAAAGTGCTTTACAACACAATCTGTGCCCTCATTTACCCATTCATACAGCACTCTACTAGATCTCTACAATGATTCATCAGAGCTTTATCACATTCATACACCAATGGGACACACATCGGAGGCAATGAGGGGCTTTGTCTTGCCCAGGGATACTTTGGCATGTGACTACTGGTGGATTCGAACCCCCAACTCTTGCATTGGAGGATGACTGCTCTAACCACTCAGCTTCAGCCAACCTATAGTATCGAAGTATCGTCAGACAATCTTTAGGGGAACTAAACAATCACACCTGAGTGGAAGGTTCTTAAAAATACAGAAAAAAGGATTTGAATTAAGCTTTTGGCCAAAGCAAAAACCAATATAACCAAAGCTTCTAACATTTTACTTTAAAGCCATTTTACAATAATTTAAACAGTTTTCAAATTAAATTAATTTCTTTAAATGATTTTAAACTTTTAGGCTTCTTAGCCATTTTAGTTGATTAAAACCACACTTTTTTTGGGCTCCATCCAGCTGCAAACACTCAGACTGATCACCACTTTTCACCCATTTGAGCTGCTTTGCTGCCTTTCAAACATTTTCTTAGCACCTCTGTGTTTAACATCCTTAATGTACGGTCAGAGCGGAAGCGCGGGGGCTCAGTTTTAAAGCAAAGGGGCTCAGGCAAAAACATAAATGCCACCACTTCCAGTCTAAAGATGAAGATTGTTTTGAAATGTTAAGTTACAAATCCAAAAAGCTCATTACACGTGGGCCCGAACCCAACAGAGATCTCTGGGTCCAAGTAAAACATATAGTCGGAACAACTTGCTGGAAATGGAGGAGCTCGAGTTTCAGCGTTGTGTTTTCTCTGGTGAGTGGCAGGATAAGAGTGTACACTGAAGGCCAACCAAAACAGGTCTCACACACAACCAAAACATGGTCTCACACACAGCTGGCAGAACAGGACATACATGACAGTCTGTTTGACTTTTACACAACCCAAAATATGCAGTTTAACATGAAACAAGACATAATGGCTTTAGAAATAGGTAAAATCTGTACTTACATGCTAAGGTAAATTAGGTGTGCACCTAGAATTTACTGCATTTGTACTTGTTACTTATTGGATACAGACTAAATCCATACTTGGTGAAGGACCTTCTAAGTACCAAGTATGTACCAGGAACATATGAGGTACACACCTACTGCTTACAGGATATATTGCTGGCATGTACTTACTGGGTATGTGCCAGGTATGTGTCAGGTGTAGGACTCTGTAATGTACAAGGAACATACCGGTATACGGAATATATCTGGTTTCTAATGGATTATTACCTGGTATTTACCTATACAGATCTGGTATTTACTGGATGCATGCAAGGTTCATACCTGGAGTAAGACCCTGCAAGTATGAGATACAAAACAAGTACAAAATATGGGTAGTCCTCGACTTACGTTCAAGTTCCGTTCCTACGGGCCGAACGTAACCCGAATTGAACTTAAGTCGGAACTCATTACACGTGGCCAACGTAAGTCCGGATTTTGGCCGTCAGTCGAAAAAAGAACGGTAAACGGCTTTTTAAACACGTTTTTTTCAACGTAACACAACACCAGCGTACATTCTGTAC
>JARVGS010001968.1:26960601-26973135 GCA_031762315.1 Hypsolebias antenori | reverse complement strand
TTGGCTCAGCTTTGCAATCTGCTGTCGCTGTTTTTCTTTCCTCAAATGTAGTTGGCCGGTTGTTGTTTCAGGTATTATGCTAGATTCATCTGTGCAGAACATTCATTGTTTTGTAAGTTTCTATGTTAAGTATGGAAGTACTTTCAGTTATCAGCATTACTGTTTCCTCTCCTGTGTTGTTGCTGTCAATATGTGAACTTTTACACACAAACAATGTGGTGTATAAATACTGAAGCTGAGGAAAAGACAAAATGTTTATCATCAATTGGGACACAGACACATGTCTGTTTTACACAAACATGTAAAATGCAGGGAAGATATTACTTTGTATTTGTAGTTTACAGGTTTTATGGTGTTAGAGTCGTTTTAATTTGTACATGTCAATTCATGACCAGGTGGTTTCAGAGAGTTACACGTGCTGTAAAATCACTCAAAACAATACAGCATTGTACTGATTTTAGAACATATAATTTGTACTTTTAAACACTTGAGTATTTTTTCAATGCATGTATTTTTGAATACTTAAGTATTTTCAAAAGTAAGTACTTCAGTACTTTAACATATGTAAACTTTTGACTGAGCAACTTTTACTTGTAGCTGAGTAAGATTTGACCATGAGTATCAATACTTTTACTTAAGTACTAGAATTGAGTACTTTGTCCACCACTGTGTGTAGTTGGTTTAAAATTACAAATTTGTTGAGTTGAAGCTACTAATAAGTTGCATTATTATGAACAACCCAAAATCAAAGTTTTTAAACAGTTACAACTTCTGTTGAAGCCTGCTAGCATCTGATGGCTAATGTTATTTTAGGGCACCAAACTCAATGTGCAGTGCAAATTAAAGTTGGTAACAAAACCTACTAGGATAAATATCTTCTTACAAGTTGTTTTTACAAGCTTGAATTTACTTTTTACATCCAAAAGTAGAGGTCCAATCAGATTTGATTTAGCTACAAATGGAGGACTGTGAAGAACGACAAAGCTCAGCTTCGATCCAACCACTGAGTGAAACTTTGGGACCCAATATTTGGGCAGGCCAGTGCAATCTACATACAGCAACAGCGTCAACCCATTCAGTTATCAAAAGAAGCCAGCAGTTTTTAGTGTGCAGAATTTATTACAGCCAAGCAAGACATACTGACTAGTACTTATTCACATGGTATCTGCCATATTTTACTTTTGCGTTTTGTTTTATTTTTAGGACAGATCAGCACCTACCATTTTCAGTTCCATACGTGTGATCCCCGTGCTGTTTGGATCCCCTTCTGCGCCCCCACTGACCCATATGATTAACGCTGTTCTCAAAGCCACATGAGCCCGATTCGAATCCACACAAATCTAAAGGAAATTCAGCAATAAATGGCAAATTTTAACAAGTAAATTTATGATTTTTGCTGCTGTTAATAAAGTGTTTACATACTCTGAATGCTGCAGGCTCCTCCTCTCACTGTAACATCATCAATGGCTATAAATCCTTGGCTCTGTGTGTTTCTGTGCCCAGTAAACATTATCTATTATCAAAGATGGAATATGAAAGAGATTAAATAATAATAATAATAATGATAATAATTACATGAAATGTACAGACTTTGTCTTTCTGGGAAAACTGCATTTTCTTCAAATTAATCTTAAAGCTGTCAACTATTTTCTAATAAAATAATAAAAAAAAATCATTAGAACAAATGATCAGCTTTACTCAGTTTTTATCAGTACCAGTAGATCAGTGGATATATAAAATCGCATAAGAGAAAACATTGTTTCCCATGAAAGACAGACAAATTATGCCAAATAGAACTGTGCATTATTTTTAAAGATAATATCAAATATCAGCAGATGCAGTTTGTACTCAACCTGAGGGTTACCTGAAGCATCGTGGCCACGTCAATGGTTACTTCTGCTTTCATCCACTCTGGATTTTGTGTTCCCTGACGAGTCCAGACTAACACCTCAGAGGATTCCTACGTTAAACCAAACAATTAGTGAATGATAAGTAAAACTCTGAGTTTCAACATCATGGTCAGAGAGCGAGTCACCTTGACCACATACATTTTTAACCAGTAGATTCAGACTGGATACTGAAGGTCCGAGCATGTAGTACCAAAATTCAACACAACTTTGTGACCAGTGACTGACGACAGGGACAGAGATGGAAGCTTTCTCATCATCCTTTGATCCAGAACCATTCAGCAGTAAAAAGAAACCTTACAGGTGGGAAAAGATGAAGACCAGAAGAAGATGGAAAAGAAAACACAAAGCATCAACAGTTTTAAATTATGGAAAGTATCACTTATAAATAAATAAAATTAAAAATAACATTAAGAAAATTATGCATGGCTTATATGTCCTAAAACACACAAACATGACTTATTACTGTTATATAAATAACTACTTTGTAGGACATATAATTATTATTTTGTAACGGCAGAGAGAAAGATCAAAATTGCAAGACTGTCAGAACAAATAAAAACGTTATAGGTGTTGAAATTTTGTAGCCCTTTGTTTATATACAAATAATAAATTAAAATGTTTCTTTTCTTTAAGAAAAATAATTAGTAACCAGGTCTGACTTTTACAGGCTGGTAGTTTTGAATGTACATCAGTGTGTGTGTTTATATACAGTACTTAATTATCATTAATATTTAAGACCTTGATTATTTCCGACAGTGTGATCATACAGAGGTCCGTTCCATGGCTCGTCCACTTGAAGTCCATTACTCAGAGTCCAGTTCATATCATTTCTGACCTCCTGGGTCCAGTTACAGAAACCTGCTTCACAAAATACACATTTTACTATAAAAATCTGTAATATGAGCAAAGATAAATGGTAGAATATTCTAAATTATGTAAACAATTTAAGATTAAATGGCTCTTTTGTATGTTTCTTTCCGCAAGCTTTACCTTCTTCGAATGTGCAGTCCATGGTGCAGTCAGGAGCACTGGTGGTGGTGGTGGTGGGATTGGGTGTAGTGGTGAGGATGCTGCCATCACAGGATTGGCCTCGGATGATGTGGACATCATCCAGGGAGAAACTTCCTTCTCCTGAGGCTGGACACCACACTTGTAAAATAATCTGTAAATTTAATTCATTTTATTATTGTGCACCAAGACAGAAGAAAAGTAATCACTGCAATTAAAGAAGGATTTTGTTTGAAGAATAGAATGAAATAAAGAGGAGCATTACACAAATACCTGATGACGACCTGATGCACTGTACTCCACTCCATCTTGGATCCACGTGTTGTTCGTATAACCACTAGTATTGAACAGTGGACGCAGTACACCCGTCTCATTGATAAACACCGTTAGTTTAAAATCTGAGGGCCCTGGAAGCACCAAAAACAATCATAAATGTAGCTACTGAGGAAGAAAGGAAAAAGTTTGTATGATAATGTACAAGATAGCCTTCAGTTACAGTTAATGTTTCCACATGTTTACAACATGCCACTAAATAAATAAAACCTAACCTTGACCCCTCAGTCGTGTTAACTTCAGGCCTATCCCTAGACTCCCATTTGTCTCAGTTGAAATTTTCTTGGAGGATCGCACTATTTTTAAGGTGTTCCAATCTGGCTTTAAATCTCTCTACAGCAATGAGACTGCTCTATTGAAGGTTTTTAATGGCAATTTCATAGCCAGGTGATTCTATGCTGCTTGTCCTGTTAGACCTTGCATCTGCTTTTGACACCATTGACCATGAGATCTTCATTTCAAGGCTGGAGCAGTGGGTGGGCATCACAGGTTCAACCCTCAAATGGCTTAGATCCTACCTCTCTGACAGAACCTTTTGTGTCAGCATTAAGGATTTTAGTTCATCATAGGCAGCTTTTCTGTGGGGGGTACCGCAGGGGTCCACCCTCGGTCCTCTTCTCTTTTCTTTATACCTGCTGCCACTAGGTGCTATTTTCTGTAAACATACCCTTTCATTTCTACACCAATGACTGTCAAATGTATTTCCCTATAAAGCACAGTGGTGCACATTCTATTCAAACTCTTCTTGACTGCCTGGCCAACATCAGAGACTGGATGTCTTCAAATGTCTTGAGCTTTAATGCGAAGAAGACTGAAGTCATGTTGTTTCCTCTTAATGGCAACTATGGTATCGACCTCTCCTCTCTGGCCCCATTAGAGAAACAAAGAATCACTATTCTGGGGGTGATAATGGATCCTTCCCTAAAACTTAACAGTCATTTAAACATGATTGTTAAATCATGGGTTTTTTTCAGCTGAGGCGACTGTTTAAACTGAAGTCCATAGTGTCCAAATATTACCTTGAGATTGTAATACATGTGTTCATACCATCCAGGCTCAATTACTGCAATACACTTCTGTTTGGTATCAGTCAGACATCCATTGCACGACTACAACTGGTACAAAATGCTGCAGCCCAATTTTTCACTGTATACAGGCAAAAGAAAGCACATTACACTAGTTTTGGCCTCCCTGCACTGGCTCCTGGTTCACTTTCAAATTCAGTTCAAAATCCTTTTATATGTTTTTAAATCACTGAACAGTTCTGCCCCTCTTATCTTGCTGATCTGCTGCAGCCATATGTCCCACAGTGCTCTCTGAGGTCAGTGAATCAGATGCTTCTTTTGTTTCCAGGAACCCGCCGTAAGCTCAGAGGTGACAGGGCTTTCTCTGTTGCACGTCCAAGACTGTAGAACAACTTACCACTGCATGTCATTGTTTTTAAGTCTCGCTTAAAAACCAACTTTTATTCCCTGGCTTTTGACACAGTGTGATTTGTTCTTAACTTGTATGTGTTCTACAATGTTAGCCATTTAGTTATTATCTTCTTCCATTCATATCTATAGTTTTATTTTACTTTATTATTTTTTTTTTTTACTGTGTGCTTTGCTTGTTCGTTTCTGCTGTACAGCACTTTGGTTGGCCTTGTTGCTGTTTTGAGTGCTCTATAACTAAAGTGATATGATATGGTGTGATAAATCAACCACACTTCGGTTGTTTGTGAGGAAATTATTTACATCAGGAAGAGAAACAATTACCAGCATTTGGAATAAAAATACTTTATACAGAAAAATGGCAAATTTACATTTATTTAATTTGAGAAATGTTGGCAGAAATAGATGAAATCAATAAAAAATATAGAGTCAAACAGGGAATTTAAAATCCTTCAGAACCTGTGTTAAATATTTTCATTTATTATAGCCTACAATAATAAGAACAACTAATCAATCAGTAAAAGACACACTCGTGATCAGGAGAAATCATGAGTAAGGCTATAACGATAATTGTGTTAGGTGTACTTCAAACCCAAGTCTATGGGAAGTAGAGAGTGCTGCAACACCCCCTGATGAATGTCCATATTCACACAAGACAACAGGTTTCACTGCAAATATTTAGTGTTAAGATATTCTTCACATGGGTGTTTAAGGTTATACAAATTCACACAAACTTCCAGCACCCCTAACTCAAACACGTCTCCACTTCTGTGTTCAAACCTGACAAAACTCCTTTCGAAACATCTGGTTCATTGTGAAGATAAAACAGCCAAACCTCTGGGAGCCACAGTGCACAGATCAGTGGAGAACTAAGTGTAAATGTCAGAAAACCTAAATAATTCATGAGTGAAACAAAGAAGTTAGCAGACGTTTTTTCTTGATTACTTGTACTTTGTTCCTCTTTTGACTTTAGCAAGAATTTAATTTCACTTGGAGGCTCCGTGCAACTGAAATCTCTGACAAGCATTTTCTGTAACTCATTCATAACTCTTTGGGTGTTTCTGGTTAGCCTAACTCTTTGTGTAAAACGTGTAAAAGGTTAAACATTTCTGTTTGTCTGTCTTTGATGTTTTCTGACGCCACATAAAGCATGATGGAAAGATCAGAAATGATGACAGGTCTTCATTTTATGCTGAAGAATTGTCACGTAGAGCACGTGTCTGATCTGATGCCTGCTCAAACAGCTGTTATACAGCACTCTGAATATAAAGATACGCCTTTGATGAAGGCCTGTATCAGTAACGAGGGCAAAGGTTTTCTGATAAACTCCAACAGGTTTAAAAGCTTTCTGTCACATCTTAAGGTAGACAGTCTGACACTCAGAATCAAAAGGTAAAAGATTGTACTCACTATTATAGTACCACCCTTTAGCAAGGTGCCAGATCTTCAGGCACGCTCGATCTACAGCATCCATGACCTCACTCTTCAGTCGGGCACTGGTTTCTTTATTAGACCTAAAGGGTGTAAAGAAGGCAAAGTGGCCTGCGGAGACAAAATGCATCATAAAATATTGAGAGAAAATTTGTCCTTGGGCACGTTCATATTAATAAAGCATGTGTTGTGAACATGATCAAAACGTAACAGTTCAAATTATAAAACGGTGGCAAGATTTACTGTAACAAGGACCTGAATGAGAAAATATTTGTATTTTACTTTACCTGACTGATTTCCTCCCCCCACTGACTCCAGGATTACTTTAGTTTTTAACAGTAAAAGTTTTGTTAAAATAATACGGTTGAGTACCTAGAGCAGAATTTGTCGTGTGGTCCCTCGTTGGAACCATCTGACCCTCACTTTCACCGGAGAACCATTCCCAGTCCACTCCTGTCTCAGGTGGAGGACTGTTCACCCAACCACAGAAGTCCATCTCAAAGTCACAAAAACCTTCAAGAAATACAACAGATACTCCATAAATATACAAACACAGCAACAATCAGCTTCGTAACACATCTGCTTGACAATTACAGAGATCAGTGACCTGTTGGAGGACAGACACCGTTCAAGACTGTGATGTCATCTATGGCAATATCTCTCCTGGGTCCATCTCCAGCTGTTGCTTCAAAAACCATCTGTCAAACAGAGCGACAAACTCACTTGGAGTCATCAAATTAACTTAGAATTCCCCATACTCCTGGTTGACTGAGAACCTTCACCTGCAAATGATTTTTACTGCAGTGTAATATTAGGTTTGCACGACTTTGCAAAAAATACGAGGTTTGTTTTATTGTTGATCTATGGTTTTACTAAAATTAATAATAATTCTTTGAGTGAAACAGTAAATATCAATAGTGTCTTGTGGTTTTACATGTTGCTTATTTTGGATCAGTAAGACTTTTAAACTTTACAAAGAGAGGAAGCTTACAAAAGTTATTGCATATGCTTTGTAATCAAACAAATTATTATATAAAGAGTAAAAGGATCAGTTAACCAACCAAGAAACTGTTGTGTTATAAACCTTTGGGAAAATTTAGCCTTAATTTAAGATGGTTCTTAACCTGCACATTTATCCAGAGATCATGACCAGATGATTTGACCAGTACCTACCCGGTAACTCGTAACAGGGCTGAAAAGCGTCACTCTTCCATGTCTCCAGTTTGCCCCCTGGTCACCTCTTCTGCTCCACAGCTTGGTGGGGCTTTCATAGTTTTCAGCAGTTTGAATGTAAACACTAAGCTCACCCACTCCTCTACCATCCATGAAGTACCAGAACATCAGACATTCCCCATTAGAAGGGGTGGGCCCCATCTCTGCAGTCATCATAGAGCCTCTGGACCCCACAGAGTGCCTCCACAACTCAGCACTCAGGTAATAACCTGCACAGATGAGACACTATAGCACACAGCAGCAAGCACAAATGAGCTGTAGACTGTCTATTCCATGGGGCCGCAAACCTTGCACTGTCCCCAGAGTGTGATCTTCAGTGGGACCTGAAGAGTTGGCTGGTTGGGATGTCCCAGTGATCCGGTTCCAGCTGAAGTCTGCAGATGGTTGGGGCTGCAGGCCACACAGAGAGCCCTGGAAGGTGCACTCCCTTTCAGGTGGACAGGAGCCATTGGTGGACACCACAATGTCGTCAATGGCTATGCTTCCTTGTTTACCCCCAACCACAGCTTCTATAATGAACTGGAGAAGAGACTGATTTAATTATTTGACTACATAATGAGAAAAAAGCAATCATTTATAAGTTTCAAGTAAAAGCCAAGAAGTCCTTCCCAAGTAAATAACAGAAAAATAAAATAAAAAAAGTCATTTGGGTATCTTCCATCAAATTTAGACAAACAATAAAGCAAATGAAATGCTTGTTTTTTAAGTGAAAGATGTAGAAGAAAAAAAACCTTGCCACCATCCAACAACAAACAAATAAAATAACATTCATAATACTTGTATGGGTTTGTCACTGTTGAACGTAAGATCTGCAAATCTCCATTTATTTCCCTGAGTTCCACTTCGCATCCACACAACTGTTTCTGGTTCACCGGAGCGCTTTGCAATAAACTTCAGCGAGCCTATATAGATACATCATATGGAATATGGACATATTGGAAAAACATGAAACATTTGGATTTATTTTGTTTTGTTTTATGAACAGAGCTGAAACACCTACCAATGCTGTTTCCAAAAATGTAGTAAAAGAAGCTCACACATATGGTTTGACCTGCAGGTTGGGGGAAGCTGACAAGCCGAGCCGTTGATGATACATTCAGGCTGTAAGAAGCTTTTATGAACATGAAGTAGCCTATAAAAGAAAAGCAGTTTTCAGTAAACGTAATTTTTAAAATAGTTGTCAAATAAAATACAGCAATTATAGTGCTGCAGATTATAGGGAAACAATCATTCACTTTGCAATACAAGCTTGAAATTTGGCACAAACAATTTGCTAGAACTGTGATTTCCCAAAACCAAGGTATCCACGTGGGAAAAAAATAGCTGCCTTTTTTAAAGATGGGTGTCTTCAAAAGTTATTTTTTTTAAATTTGACCCTAATTGAAACTGTTATTCAAATTGGAAAAAAAATAACAATTAAAAAAAGGGCATGCTAATTTCATTTCTGGCATAAAAACACAAAAATACTGTAAAATTTATGAGTGTGAAAGTATATTAATATTATAAATGAGGGGCCTGAATGTTTTGTGAGGTTATGATAACAGTGTTATTGTTTAAAATATTTTCTATTTCTGACTGATGCAAGGCAATTATGCCCAAACCAGAAAAAGAACAGTTTCTGCATTGCAGTGTAATCTAAAATAAACTGATGGCTTTGTTATCTCAGTTCCTTCATTTATACTGGATTCTTACCATTTCCAGTGATATCATCGTATATCCCATCGCTTCTCTTCCACATCAGACTAGCTGTGTAGTCGTGGTACCATGAACACGTATCTTTTTCAAAATTACACGACAGGTGGTCTGACCCTTCTGGGATGTCTTCCTCTCCACAGTTCTCAAAGCTGATATCGTCCAGCATCACATCCATAGAGTCCATAAATGCAGGACTGAATAAAAACAGCAGCTGTACAAAGAAAAAATATATATATTTCTTCTGAAAAAAAATCAACACGATTTATTTATATATTCCATTGCTTTTGGTGACGTGAACAGGTATTTGTTATGATGCCATGGGGATTAAGTGCATCTCATTTTCCACAGATGGTATTAGGTAAGAATAAAAACTTTTTTTTCCTTGAAACAAGGGTATATCATGACAGTTTCTTTACAAAGTAGCAAATTTCAAGAGGGAAATGTTACACAATATTATGCATATATACATGAGCTTATCTGGAAGAATTACACTGAGATTTATTTGACTAACATAGAGCTGTTAAGGATTATTAACGTACAATCTGAGTTTGTTTTTGTTCTTGGACTACGTAGGTCAAAGAGTTCATCTTGAAGCTTTTTCCACCATTGATAATGTGAAGTCATATAATAAAATTTACTATGCTTTATTGTTGCCTGGAGTGAATATATAATGTAAATGAAGCACAGAAAGCCACGTTAGGAGAAGACAAGATAATTACATGAAATGGAACAAAACTATGAATACGTAAAGACACAATACGAGATACTTCACCAACCTTGTAACTTCCTGGATAGTTACCAACAAACGCTGTGGCGTTTTCCCAACCATTTGTCCTGCTCTTAGAAATCTCCAGCAAGGTTTTCACATATTTGCCAGAGATAATTTTTACATTAAGCTCTGATAATGATATTGATGAAGGTTTGGGGTCATATATGTGGTACCAAAATCTGAAACATACATAAACAAAGATTTGCAAATTTTGTTCCAGCTTACACAACGTTATTAACTGTGAAACAGACACTTCAAATAATAATTTTAATTACCTGATTTGACATCCTAGACCAGCTGTGCGGTTTACAGAATACTCCAAATAAGCTTCGGAAAACATACCTCCTTGTGTACCATCTATATGCATGACGTGCCCTGTGTCCAGTCAACAAAATTCCAGTAAGAAGACCATCACCACTTGGGTCTTACAGATAAGAGGACAATACTTATGATTACCCCAAGAGCTCCCTGTGGTGTGATCCTGTCCTGGTATGGAGGTAATGTTTGCCATCTGCCAGCTCCATTTGTACTTTGAGTCGCTTGTGTCACGCCAACCGCAGGTGTCATCTTCAAAGTTGCATGAGCCTTGATGATAATTAAATGCACACAACGTTGAGTTTAGAAAGTGCTGAAATGCCTTGAAACTTAGAATTCATTTACAGCTGTTGTTTTTTTAAGTACCATATTTTTCGGACTATAAGTCGCACAGGATTAAAAGGGGCATTAAGCGAACAAAAACAGTCAAATAAGTCAAATTTTATTCAATTCATTCACAATAACTCTCAACATTGCTCAGTTGTACCACATAAAATTGGTTTGAGGTCAGTACGAATTCAGTAAATACATAAGGTGCAACGGATTATAAGGCTCATTGTCGATTTTTGAGAAAATTAAAGAATTTTAAGTGCGCCTTACAGTCCAAAAAGTACGGTATGCGGTTTTATTAAAAGGTCACCATGCTCCTCAAAGACATTTATACGTTACTCAAAAAGCCAGAAACTGAACCGCCACCCTTTCAGTTAAAGAGCAATCTACATCTACAACAAGATGGTCACTCAAGTGTTGTGCACTGTGTCATGTAGAGGTTATTTAAAAGCAAAGATGGTGATACTTAATTGGTTATTGTGATGCTAAATGGGCAACCTACCACAAAACTCCTCATCTGAACCATCTTTGCAGTCCTTCTTGAAATCACAAACGAGTCGAGCAGGCAGACATTCTCCAGATGTGCAGCTAAAGTTCCCCTCGGGACAACAAGATGCAATGGCCACAAATACTGTAACAGTAGTGTCATCACAAAGACATGCCATAAGTGACTACATTTTCTATCTTATCCGTTCTGACTGTTGTATGAAGTATTGGAAACTTAAAATTTAACTCACCTGACAGCCACACAACTAACTGCTTCATATCTGGGGAATCAAAACACAAAACAGGGAACAAGAGAAAGACTAGATTCTTAAAACATGACGACTAGCTAACCCTAAGATTAACAGCTTGAGCTTGAATTAGCAGAGTGAACTGAGCCAAGGTTGTGAGTTCTTATCTGCAAGTCCAAGCTTAAAGTCCACCATGCACTCCATAACCTGCCTCCGTCTTTAGTTTACTGTGCCTTTCATTTTTATAGGCAAAAAGGACTTGAGATTTGAATGACTGATTTATGTTCTAGATAAACATAATTCAGAATTTACAACATCCTATTCTAAACATTTATCATTATTTTTACAGTATTTATTTTGTGTTACACGTTTTAAAGCATTTAATAGTAAATGTCTAAGTGGATGGAGTGAATAATCTGACTTTACATTTGATCAGAACTGTCAAAATATAATTGTTTTATTACTGAGGTAAATGCTACAATAGATCCTAAAAGGGATCTTATCAGACTTCCAGAAAGGATATCAAAATACAATGAAAAGTTGATACTTCATGATTCAAAAACAATTTCCAAATCAGACATGTACATAAAATCGCTTACTGTTGATAATCAGTACAGATCCAATGCAGTAAAAAAGTCTGAAGTTCTACAGCTTCTCTAATCATAGTTGCGACAAACCATATGGGTAAAAAAAAAAAAAAAAAAAAAACTATTTCCCCCCCACCCCAAACCAGTATCCGTGATCTCTTTTTCTTTGAGATCATAGCTCTTTTTCAAAAGCTAAATTAGTGCGTTTGTTTTTGTATGTACACCCACACCTGCCTCCATCCTCATTTGCCCCACTCTGGGCCCTTGAGCAAGGTTCTTACCTCCACCATCTGCTCCCAAACAGGTCTCTTGAAAATGAATCCTCGTGACTTAATGAAACTACCTGTAAAAATAAAGGTTATATAATAAATAAATAAAATTAGAAATGTAGACATGACTCCAATAAAACTGTCAGTAATGACAAGCACTCAATAACAGGAGTTTGTCATCAGCATACAGGAGCAAAGTTTTAGTTATTATTGGCCTTTGAGCATATTTTTCCTAATTTTATACCATAACATGGGTATTTTGTGGCCTAATTTGGTATCATTATGTTGACAAAAATTGCTCACCATGTTTCATTTAGTTTTTACAACCAAACGTGAGTTGATTAAAGACCTTTCTTGTTTAAAGTAATCTTGTAAGAGGAGAAAGTTGGTCAGCATATGATATATATTTGTTCATCATCATCATCATCATCAGCTTTATTTATAAAGCGCTTTAAAACAGCCACAGCTGAAACAAAGTGCTGAACAT
>JARVGS010001968.1:26939771-26956439 GCA_031762315.1 Hypsolebias antenori | reverse complement strand
GATGACGTCACTGGGGCGGCGGTCGTAAACGCGAAAATCCGGGAACCGAGCCGGTTGTAAACCGAGGACCACCTGTACTTGCTCTACTCTACCCATTTGTATTTCTTGTTTATATCTTTGATGTGTTTTTTGTCTTTCTTCCTATAGGAGGTACATCTGGACCTGCATCTGGACTAAAGCTGTCATTTCTAACCCGAACCCAGAGCCCGGCCTGACCCGGAATAGGGCCGGGCCATAATAATGTGCTGGATGGGTGGGCTGGGTTGGTGTCAAGCTATCAATTGCGTCAGCAGATGCGCTCGGCTGACAATCCAATTATATGGCTACATGACTTGCCATACATTCACCAGCAGCACGCGACCATTTGACCGTGCACTGACCGACCAAAAAGTTCAGTTGAACTTAAGCTGGAACTACTGCCAGGCAGCGATCCATCAAAGCCCAAATGGACGTTCAGCCTGCACTCAGCGACCCAAACAGGTGAGATCCCAAAACATCCTCGGAGACATGTCAGAGCAGGGTCCATGTCTGAATAATGCAGAATGCTGACAGAAGCAGGGATGGGATGCACTTTGACGGCCATGAAAGGACAAACACCCCCTCAGCTCCCATCTTCTGCCCACTTAGCCTCATACGTCCGCTGACTGTTAATTACTATATAAGCAGCCAAAGCTTAATTAAAAATGTCAGGATGGGGTTTCGGGGTGTAATTACTGTTGATTCATCAGGTTGAGACGGGTTTAGAAATGATGGCTACGGGCTGGGACCTGGTCAGGTCAGGTTTTTTTGGGCCTGAATGCAACTCTAATCTGGACCTACCATTCTGTGTTTGTTTGTTTCTCCTTCCTGTTCCTCTCAGATCCAACCGGTCGAAGCAGATGGTCGCTTGCCCTGAGCCTGGTCCTGCTGGAGGTTTCTTCTTGTTAAAAGTGAGGTTTTTCTCTCCACTGTTGCCATTGTGCTTGCTCAGGATGGGAGACTGCGACGAAGTCAAGATTCAAGCGTCTGCTGGCTTCCTTCATTTAGATAGAGAACTTTACTAATTGGTTTTTTGTTTTATGTATGTGAAGATTTCTGTTCAGTGTCCTGAGATTACTTCTGTTGTGACTTGGTGCTTTTTAAATAAAATGAATTGAAATTAACTTTAAATAATAATTGTGCATATGACTGGTTGTTTTGTTTTAATGGATCCACCAAAAGTAATTGCTGGAAAGTTTCCTTTTTTTTTTTTTTTTTACATATCTTCAATAGACGATGTTGCCAAATGGTGGGAATACAACGATGCACCAGCTCATACTCAGATGTTGTTCATTTATGGAGACAAGACAAAGGTGGTGACTCACCATGTCTCTTTTCACTTAGTAAATGCTAAGTTTTAATTACCCAAATTGTTCTGTTTAACTAATTTGTCCCAAAATACCTCAGGAGTGATGTCCAAAAGGAAGTGTCAAATTCACTCAGCAAACATTCTGTTGTCTGTGTTGGAAAATTTCCAGAGAAACAAGAAGGAGCGGCGGATCTCTGACAGTAAAGTACGATACCTTTAAGCTGGACTGTCTTTGAAAATGGGCAATTCAGCAAATAGAGACGGAGCTGTCAGAATCCATCCATCTTTTATTCAGCCATTTGTTTGTGAGATTGGTACGCAAAGTGGAAGAAGAAAGACGGGGCTTTAAAAAACATGAAGGGAAAAATTAATCGTTCATACGGGCAAACACCTTTAAGACAAAAGGTGGACAACCCTATGTCGAAACGCAGTCCTTTAGAGAATCCTAGGTCTTTAGTTAGTTTGAAGGTAAACCCAAAGCATCATTCCCAAAAACAAGTTTCTGACAAGACCAAAACAGAAAAAGAAAAGAGGCGTGAATTAACAGTAGAAGTTTAACTTGAAATAGATCCACCATTGTACAAATCTGTTGCCATTTGGCTTAAAAAAAAAAATCAACTTTTAACCGGAACAGGTCATTTTTCATGGTTGAATCATAGAAAATCTGCTGAACAGAGTATGAGCCGTAGGATCCTGTATTTATAGAGGCTGCTTGATGCAGTTAATCACAATGTGCTGCTTTTAAAACCATCACACATTATGTTTAGGGTATTGGACGATAGATGGCAGCTTTAAGTATATTTGGCACAATGCCCCTCGTATCCTGCCTCGTGTTTGACACCACGCTCCCCTCCTTCCCGGATCGCATGTGCAGCGCTTGAGGAGGTTTTTACTGCTGGAAGGATCCAACTAATTGGACAGGGGTGCTAGCTTCTATATTAATACCACTCAGAGAGGAGAAACGCCCACGACATCTGGCTCCAGATGAGTACACATTTAAGTAAATTACCATGAACGGTGCACCCTCAACACAAGTAAACCCTCAGGAAAGGAAAAAAAAAGAGAGAATTTTTTAAAATATAGCAGTCAAGATGATGAGAAGACTCCAGACAGACGAGTTTGAACCTTCAGATCTTCTCTTGTCCGGGCAGTCTTGAATCCAGCGTGCACACCTGGCACAGATCTGATGGGCTTTGTGAAGCGGGAACTCGGTAAACACGATCAAGGTGAGCAAAAGGTTTCTGCTCCTGCTGATAAAATATTCTTTTGAGTTTCTCGACGCTGGCAGACTCACGCAGAGAGGGCGTTAACTCGAGCCGGACCGAGGAGGCAGGATCAAAGCTGGGGAGATGGAGGACTGCTTTGGATGGAAGTCAGGAGTGACGTGCGATGGTGCTCATGGGTGAAGGCAGCAAGAGGAGATGGCATTAATAGAGACAGAGAGCCAGGGATGGGTGAGAAGTAAAACGTCCAAAAATAGAACCCTCACTGTGATCTAAACCATCAGGTACGTCTTCTGTCAGGCAAAATTAAAGAGGACATGCTAGGACTTTCTGTGCTTCACAGCTCATAATAATAATCTTTGACGTCACCACTTACATACTTCAGAGAAACCAACAAACCTGGTCCCCTAAACCTCGAGATAAACGAGGGACTGCTGTATTTCTTGTTTCAGTCAGGTCTCGGAGGCAGCAGCTTGAGCATGGAGGTCTGGACATCTCTCTCCAACCACCTCTTCCAGAGGGCTCCAATCTGTTCCCAGACCAGCAGAGAGATGAAGTCTCTGCAGCGTATCATGGGTCTACCCCAGGGTGTGGGAGTTCTGGTGTTCTTCCAGCCACAGTCGCTTTCTCCCACCGCTGCAGTAGATCCAAATCAACCACCACCACACACCTGAACCTGATTTGGAGGACTACTTTGCAGGAGCATAACAGCCTCTGCTAGACACTCCTTCAGCACTGGGACATTATCATATGGTAAAGACACTAACTGTCTCCTGACATTTTGTCTCTTAAGACTTTTTGTGGTCTTCTACAGTGACGTCCAAGTCCTGGACTCTTCTAGCCTTCCAAGGCCTGCTTGCTCCTTGAGACCTCGACCCGTCCTGACTGTGTCCCCTGATCCCCTCTCCAAACCAAGGACCTCCTGGAAACGAGAACCTCTCAACCCTCTCCTCGGACTCCAACTACAAGACAAGACATTTTCACTAAGACCTCCTTACTTCTCTGGATGAAACATTATTGAAGACTTCTCCAAATATCATTGTCCCTCCTTCCTTTTCCATCCAAAAAAACCCCTGCGCCTGTAAATAAAGATTTTTTTTGTAACTCTGTCTCTTCCTCAGTCTGCCACTTGGGTCAAACATGAACTAAAACCATGTTACAGGGTCTCCTCCTAGTTGGGCAATGAAAAGTTCAACAATTTTCTTGCTATCATCCGAAAGACTTCTTTAGTCTTTCAGTCAAGAAGTCAGACTGAAGAAGTCTTTCAGATGAAAGGCTTCTTCAGTTTTTCAGTCAAGAAGTAAGACTGTAGAAGTCTTTCAGATGAAAGACTTCTTCAGTCTTTCAGTCAAGAAGTCAGACTGTAGAAGTCTTTCAGTCAAGAAGTCAGACTGAAGAAGTCTTTCAGATGAAAGACTGAAGACGTCTTTCAGATGAAAGACATCTTCAGTCTTTCAGTCAAGAAGTCAGACTGTAGAAGTATTTCAGTCAAGAAGTCAGACTGAAGAAGTCTTTCAGATGAAAGACGTCTTCAGTCTTTCAGTCAAGTCAGACTGAAGACGTCTTTCAAGACTGAAGACATCTTTCAGATGAAAGACTTCTTCAGTCTTTCAGTCAAGAAGTCAGACTGTAGAAGTCTTTCAGTCAAGAAGTCAGACTGAAGACGTCTATCAGATGAAAGACGTCTTCAGTCTTTCAGTCAAGAAGTCAGACTGAAGAAGTCTTTCAGATGAAAGGCTTCTTCAGTTTTTCAGTCAGAAAGTCAGACTGTAGAAGTCTTTCAGTCAAGAAGTCAGACTGAAGACGTCTTTCAAGACTGAAGACGTATTTCAGATGAAAGACGTCTTCAGTCTTTCAGTCAAGAAGTCAGACTGAAGAAGTCTTTCAGATGAAAGGCTTCTTCAGTTTTTCAGTCAGGAAGTCAGACTGTAGAAGTCTTTCAGTCAAGAAGTCAGACTGAAGACGTCTTTCAAGACTGAAGACGTCATTCAGATGAAAGACGTCTTCAGTCTTTCAGTCAAGAAGTCAGACTGTAGAAGTCTTTCAGTCAAGAAGTCAGACTGAAGAAGTCTTTCATCTGAAAGACTTCGTCAGACTGAAGAAGCCTTTCAGATGAAAGACGAAACATTTCTACAGTTGTTTTGTTTTTTGAACTTGTCCAGAGGACCTGATTTCACTTTTCTTAGATCTTTCTACCTGGATTATTGAGCATGCATCAGGATAAAGGATGAATGAATTTTCTTGCTAATTTAAGCTGCCAACTCATCCTCATCAGTTGCGCTCTAGTCCGATTCTCCGTATGGACCTCGCCGCATGTGTTGGTGATCCCTGTCAACTACCAAAGTGTGCTCTATACCTATAAAACTGTAGAAGTTTAGTTTGTTTTTGTTTTTTCTGAGGTCCATAAGCTGACTGGGTTGACTCCAAGAGGTGACCAGTTGTAAATACGTCATGCGTTGAAAATAAATCCTGTTTATATTGTGAAACTAATATTTTCTGCTGACGGTCGTCATCCCAGTCAGGATCTCCAATGTGAGGGTGCTCAGGCCACCGTGGCAGATTACGGCTCTCTGACCATTTAGTCCCGTCTTTTAGTTTATTTTCACCGCACAAACAAAAGGCTGCTGGACCGGTTAACTGCAAACCAACATGTGGCGTGGATGTTGACAGATGGTCTGAGCGATTTGGCACCGTTGCGTTCGTTGTCCCACAAACGCAGCTCCCTCCCACACAAATTCAGAGTGCCGATAAGTAAAAAAAAAAAAAAAAAAAGAAAAAGGTTGGGAGATAAAATGCGGAGCGCAGCACAAAGCAAATAGATGCTTATGGTAGCACATAGAGGGAGGAAAGAGACGGTGTGAGACTAAGGAGGGGAGACAAGTGGAATGACTTATTCAAGGGGGAAGTGGGCAGCAAGAAACATGAAATTAGCACAAATAGATTATCTGTCAGCTACAGGCAGGGCTAAGAGCAAGCCAAGCAGGAGGAAAAAGAAATAGATCGACCTCTTGTTTGTTCCTCCCTTAGGGGAGTTCCGATGGAGCCATCACTCGCCAAATCGCTGATGTTTATTGGGAACAGCTGTATCCAAATCGCACGCACTAAACTACACACCGATTAGGATGCACCAATAATAGGAGCTCTATGGGAGCAATAAAGCATCTAATCCCTTACAGATGGTGCAGTTTTTGTTCATGCAACGCACAAAAAGGTTTCATTTAAAACACCTTTGATTAATAACATTAAACGTGTTTGTTGTAAAAAATATGTCCCACGTGTTTATTTGGAAGTACTGCTGTGAAATAAAATGGGATGAAGTGAGTAGAGGTGGCGCTGCTGAGGAAGTCACCTGAAGTACACAAAATAAACACAAGATTTATGAATGAATATATAAGACAAAAAATATAGCATTATATTAAAACGGTTAACGTCAATACAATTAAATAACTCTTATTATTATGATCACATTTACAATATGACAACTATTCCTGTCATGAAAATACTGCACTATAACACTAGAGCAAATTTTCACTCCTTTTAATGTGCAATTAACTAGAGAAAATGCATTTCCTGTGAAAATGCAGTTAATGCTTATTGCTGAAAAACAGCTGAAATTAGCTAAAAGCATGCTGAAATGTACAAAGTAGCTGAAATGGAAGAGCAAGTCTAAGTTAGCAGAAGAAGGCAGAAAGAACACCCGTTTGCTAAATTTGGTTTGAAAAGGCCGAAATGAACATAAAAATAAGAAAATTAGCAAAAAAAAAAAAAAAAGAAAAAAAAAAGGGGCAGAAAGAAGCTTAAAGTACTGTACTAGAAGGAAGTGGAAGGAGCCAAAATAAGCTCCAAAAATGTGAAATTAGCTGAAAAAGCTAAATTCAGCATAAAACAACTAAAATAGCAGAAAAAGCTGATAGAAGCAAAAAAATAGCTGAAAGGAGCATAACGAGCTGAAATTAGCAGACATAAGTTAATTAGGCTGAAAGTAGCAGAAATCACTGCAGAAAACTTGAAATGATCTGAAAACAGCTGAAATTGGCTAAGAAACATGAAAAAAGTAGCTGAACATATAGAACAGGCTTAAATTAGCAAAAGAAAGTAGGAAAAAAACACGTTTGCCCAATTAGGCTGAAAGAAGCAAAAAATGAGCACAAAAAGTGGAAAACATATGAAAAAAAGCTTAAATGAGCAAAAAACCAGATGAAGAGTAGCTAAAACCAGCAGAAAGAAGCTGAAATTACAAGAAGGAAGTTGGAACGAGTGCAAAAAATGTGGAACATATGAAAAAGCTTAACTAATTAATTAAATAATTAAAAAGTAATGTTATTAACGATGTTCTAATCTCTCTAAACACTAAAAGAGCAAAGTGAAAAAGAGCAGACAGACTGATGCTATGGCTACTGAGCCAATCAGTGCCTGGGGGTGGACTGGCCATCGGGAGCGCCGGTTCAGTTTGGGTCGGTTCGGGTTACGGCTCGATTTGGGACGCGCTTGATTATTTTCAATAAACAATCCATGCCGCTCACTCTGGTATCCGCCTCACTGAAGCTCCCACAACAGCGACGAGGAAAGACAGAACCCAACACCTCCTTTTTCTTTCTGAGGCTGTCCCCTCCTTTCTCTTTCTGAGGCTGACAGCCTCAGAAAGAGAAAGGAGATGGACCTTCAGTAATCACTGAGCGACCAGGCCACTGGGAAACAATGCACAATCTTACATTGAAAACCCACGAAAGAGTGAATCTGCAAAAGTTGAATGGCAAAGTATGAAGAGACTACTGTAATGCAAACACCAAAATGTCTATGTTTGAGCTATCCTATATGTCCTTTCCAAAACGGTGCAGTAAATATTATCCACCCACCCCAAACGTGTCATATGCGACCTTAGAAAACAGCCGAGGGAACAAAACTTTCAAGCTGCTTTTGGTACTTTATCTCCATCAAACCCCAGAAAGCTTGACTCCAGTGATAGCTTTCATTCAAACGTGATAGAAGACTGAAATAAACCTGACCAGGGAATAGTTACACTAAAGCAATGAAACAAAGAGCAGACGAAAAATCAAAATCCCACAAGGCAAAAACCTTCGGACTTCTTCCTTTTATAATGTTTCCAATCAGTGATTTTATGAGTTTGAGTGGTGGAGACAGAAACATTTAAATTCAGACTGTGGCGATGTTCGTGTCCATAAGATTGAAGAACATTTTGACCAGACAGGGATGATTGAACTGAATCCCCCGTTTGCCCGGGTCCGGCTGAATTGCTCATCTCACCTGCAATCATCCAAACTAAACTCCTAGATCATTTTCTTTTGTTCTGAGACAGTAGCGCAGGAATGGGTGAAGGTCTTTGTAGTAGCAAGACAGAGACGCCCGAGTCCCTTCTGATAGAGAAAAAATGGAGCCTGAAGGGGAGGGTGGGCAGAGAAACGGAGCCAGAAAGAGATCCGTTAGGTGCCTGAATCTCCTCCAGCTTTAATTACACCGTATTGATCATGTGCAGGAGCAGGGAAAGGATGGGGGGGGGGGGATCGTGTGAAGAGGGAGAGACAGTTGGTGAAATTGCAGACTGGAGTTACTGTAAAGCATTTGGAAAAAAAAAAAAAAAAAGAAAGAGCCAGAGCAATTATTCGAAAGTCATCCAGCAGATCATTAGAAACTCGTCTCCTGACCCCTCCGAGCCTCTTCTGGCTCCGCTCGCCCATTTAGCACCGTTGATACAATGAACCAGCCGGGGTGTCACATTCATTTAGCTCAGGCTGGTGTTGCATTGTCTGCATCTACCTCACCGCTTCATGCCAGCTTTAATTTGAAAGTCAAGGTATCGATTTTCTTTTTTTTGTGTGTGTTTCGCCTCCAGCACCTTCACGGGCCTCGCTTGTAATCATGCAAAAGAGAACGGCCGTGATGAGCAACCTCTGGCTGCCTGACAACAAACTGCTGTACGTGACAGAAACTTGGAGCGCTTCTGCTGGTTTTGCTGATATTGCCTGTCATCTACATGGTGAATGGACTGGACCAGGGGTCTGCAACCTTTATGATCAAAAAAGCCATTTTTACACCTTCATTCGCTAAATTAAATGTGCCCAGAGCCGCAATAACCTGTGATTATCAACTGGTGGCCCATGGGCCATTTTAGGTTTGTTGGAGGAGATTTTCGTGGCCACTAGGGGTGACATTATAAAGCTAAAAACATCTAATGATTTTTAACATTTATTGATATTTTTACAATTTAAGACAAATGAAAAGACCAGATTCTTGTTAAAAAAAGGGGGGTGGTGGTAGTTTTTTTAAAATAAAAAATAAAAAAAAACCTATGAACTGTGCAGACCTATGTGATTTTTTTTTAATTGTAGAAAAAATAATTACCATGTTTTCTGGACTATAAGGTGCACTTAAAATCCTTGAACTTTCTCAAAAATCAACAGTGAGCCATATAATCAGGTACACCTTATGTATTAATTCTGGTTGTGCTTACTGACCTCGAACTGATACACGGCGCTCAAAAATCTGTCTAAATGAACTTGTTTCGCTTAATGCGCCTTATAATCCGGTGCGCCTTATAGTCCAAAAAATACAGTAAGGATAGAAATAAAGCAAAACGCTGAAGAGTATTTGCAAAATAAATGACAGGAAAACAGCTAAAACGAGTACTTTTTTGTTGTCTGTATAACAATAAAATTCAGTTTTGTGTTAGATTTGTTCAAAGCTTGAAAGAGCCGCTGCAGAGTGGCCAAAGAGCCACAGGTTGCAGACCCCTGATTTAGAAGATCAGATGTTGTGCACAGACAGCAGACTATCTGCCACCAAGGCATAACAAAAGTTTCACTTTGTGCTTTTCTTTGCAGATTCTCCGTTTACACTCATGAACAAGGCGACTGGATTTTGCTTAATAAGAAGAGCTTCCCGTTGCCAAGACATACGCTGGACAACGGGCGACCGTCTTTTTGTAACGTCCAGCAAAAAGTGCATTGGAGCGCAGGGCAAGAGTGTGGGGAGTGAAGTGAGCCAGTACGACTGCGACGAGAAAAGCTCGCTCCAGAAGTGGGAATGCAAGAATGGAACGTTGCTCGCTCTCAAAGGCCAGCAGTTATTCATTGAAGTCAAAGCTGATGAATCAGTCATGCTGTCCAGGACTGTCGGGCCCAATAACTACCTTACAATCTCAGGGACAGCTAGTGGTGCCTGCACGAGAACTTATAGAGGTACAGCGTAAGTTTTGTGAGTGGAAGTGTGCGTTAAGAAATGAAAAGCACAAACAAGGATGGAAACGCTTTGGTTCCTGATTTTAGTAGGCTGCCGTGCAACATAATCACTTTTTTTCTCATGTCATCTGTCTGCACGCCTCCAGAGCTAAATGTTTGAATAGAAAAAAAAAAAAAATGCATTTCTCCCAAGTTTGATCCCAGATCCAACTAAACTTGGTGAACTTCTTGTCCCCCCCTCCAGAACACTACACCATAGGTGGAAATTCCTTTGGTAAGATCTGCATGTTTCCCTTCATGTACAAAGACCGATGGTATGGAGACTGCACCACGTTTGACTCCAAAGTGAAGCGCAACTGGTGTGCAACTGAAACTAAATACGAGCACGAACAATGGGGATACTGCCCAACTTCTTGTAAGTTTGCTTTAAATCTCACGAGGTCTAAAGGAAATACAACCTTCTGATAAAAACACACAACAACATGCACCTTTATACCACACATTAAGTGATTAAAATGCTATGAACCTATTATATTAACATGCAGCTGATGATTAACACAAAGAAAACAGGAAGGTTGTTGTGAATCACCAAATGATTTGGAAGGTTCATTTATTTCTTTTCTGTGACTACACAGCCACTGACCACTGGACCCCAAACGTTGTTACTGGAGCGTATTATCAGGTGAACATGCAGTCAGCTCTGACCTGGTCCCAGGCTGACACCAGCTGCAAACAGCAGGCTGCGTCTCTGCTCAGCATCGTGGATCCTGCAGAGAAGGCCTTCATCACAGGTAAAGTGCCGCCTGCTGGATGTTTGAGGGCGCCACGACTGGCACACAAACATGTTGCGCGCTTGCTTCACGTGGGTTGAATCAAACAATGCGCGACGAGACAACCTTTTTCTGTAAACATCTCAAATCTCCATAAATTATAGATGCGTTGGGATAAATACTTTTTGTTTGGACTTGTTCTACTTTTTTGCTTATCTTGAAACTCTTGTAAAAAATATTATGAACGTGCTTCCCAAACCCTGGTGTTTAGCTGATAAACTAAACAAAACACTACACACACAAAGCTCAGTTAACTTTTATCTTAACAGAATAACTGGAGCTTAACGATTAATTGCTTATCAGTTCATTTCACACGTAAATCTAAATTTTAATATCTGTCCACACTGAAAAAAAAGAATAAGATTAGATTAAACATGTAAGATTACTTTTTTTTTTAGGTCCTTTGAAATCCTAGATCCCATTCACAGTTTTTGTAAGTAGCTCATTCTAAATTGCAGCTCAAAGACAAACTTTGTCTTAAAACTCCCCCTCATATTTTAGGTGCTTATTAACATCTCAGGGCAATTATCAGCTTAACGTGCAACAACAAAAACACTGACAGTTACGTCAAATGCTGTTTAGGGTTCATTTTTCCTTAAAGTGTTCTGAATCCTGATCATCTTTGCATATCTTTTTAATATTGCAAAACACATGCTTAGAAATGAAAAAGAGGAACAACTTGCTTATTCTGGTTTCCCCCTTTTTTGTGCCCTCTATGTGACAAAAACACAAACATTCAGCACTGCTGACCTCAGGGAGGAACCGACTCTGGATTGGGTTAATTCTGGACCAAGAACACGGCTGGCAGTGGACTGACGGGAAGCCTGTCCGCTATCTGAGATGGGATACAGGTACGTTTTTACCCTGAACATCTAAGTTGTGAAAAATTTAAAAAAGTAAAGCAACTATTAAGGAAATCCCAAAAGGCCAGTGTGAAGTCTGTAAAAGTGAAAGTTTTTATTGAAGCAGCAATTTTAACTTTATATGGGACATAAACTGTTTCTGCCAGAGACGAAGACATATAAAAAAATCTACAAATAAAAAACAAAATTTGAATGTTGAGCACAAACATGACAGTAACACTGTGCTATAAATAGATTGTATTAATCAGAACATTCAGATTTATAAACTCCCATCTCTTTAGCATCATTTTGCTGACCGTTTTGGTTTAACAGCGGCTGTTTTGACACTTTGTAGGGTTTCATCTGCAGACACATAAAGTTTCTTCTGAGAAAAGATACCGCATAAGCATATTCTAAGATTGTTAAAGCTGAATGTGTAAATTTGTATGACTCATAAAACCTATTTGAACAGTATCATATTGCCAAGTGTCTGTGAAATGCACGTTGTCTTATTTGAATTTGGACATCGATCAGAGAGTTCCAAAACTAAATTTACTATTGTGCATTTTGTAATTAAAGTGTTGAAGTGAAAGTCTTTAAAAGGGAACTCCTGCAAAGTGTGAATCTTGAGTGAAAGCATCATTTTATTTTAGGACATCCACTTCCTAATCCGGGATACACCTGTGCTGTTATCGACTCTGCTGGCCAGTACAAATGGCAGAGTTCTTCCTGCTCCAAGAAAATGGGCTACATTTGTTACAAAGGTGGAACGCTGCCAGCGCCTCAGCAAAGTACAGAACACATTTCTACTTTTTTTCATCTTTGATTTTGACTTGCTGCCGTAACCCTTTTCTGACACTCAGTGTGTAATATCAGTGTACGTTTATTCTTTTCATTAGTTGAACAAGGGTTTTGCTCGATCCATTGGATCCCGTACAACGGTCACTGTTTTTATCTTCAGCGCACTGCGCAGACTTGGTCTGATGCTCAGAGAGAGTGCCGCAAGGAGGGAGGCGATCTCGCGAGCCTCCGCAACGTGGAGGACCAAAGCTTCGTCATTTCTCAGCTTGGATATGGTACACGACAGTCATGGCAACTTAAAACTTCAACTGCATCACAACGCAAAACATGAGTCACAACAAATGCACACAGGAAAATTATTCCGTGTTTACAGACGTTGAGCATAGTTTTGCTGTTAGATGTTTCCTGACAACAAACAGGTCTAATTGTCGGATTCCCAGTTTATTAGTTGTTTCTGGTTTGACATTTGCATTCAAGATTAATGTGGACTACATTCATTTATTGACCACCAACTAGACTGCTTTTGTACCATCCATCTCCTGTTGATGTCTTAACTGTGGCTACTTACTCAAAAGAAGCTGTAATCCAGTCAGTGGTTTGGGAATAACATGATGAGAATACACGTGACACTGTGCTTTTACGTCAGTGCTACTTAATTTGTTCCCCCCAGCTCAAACCATGCCACAAGTTGGAAGGAAAGGGAAATTTCACAGATGCCAACTTTGAAATTATTGTATACATCATTGATTTTTGCATGATTACAAATCTAGAAAAACAACAGAGTTTAGCTGCGGCATGCACGTTTGTTATAACGAGGGCATTTATTTAAGTGAACTTTTTCCACAGCATCCAGTGATGAGCTTTGGATTGGACTGAATGACAAGACTACAGAAGGCCTGTTTGACTGGAGTGACCACTCCACAGTCACCTTCACCAGCTGGGAGTATGAAGAACCAAACTTCTCCACTGAGGATGAAGACTGTGTTCTCATCAGAGGGGAGGTAAAAAAAATAAGTATTCATCTCAACATATGATAAATAACATTATGTAACATATACAAAACTGAAAATGAATTGTGCTTATACTGTGTCTCCAAATTGTTCACTATCTTTTTGAAGCAATTTGTCCAATTATTGTTGAGTTATTACACTATAGATAGAAATCAGTCCACAAATGTATTTTCTATGTCTTTCAGAAAGGGAATTGGGCAGACCGCTCATGTGGTGAAAAACATGGATTTATTTGTATGAAGCAAAGTTCTACAGAAAGAACTGAAGATGAAGTGGAGACACACACTGGCTGCAAAGCTGTGAGTGCATCATTAATGATGTGTTTGACAAGATCCTAAAGTTTACTGTACATGTACAAAAAAATTTAGGAGATTGTTTAAAAAAACGTTCTTTATTTTCAGGGTTGGATAAATCATGGTTCCTACTGCTACTTTATAGGAATTGAGACAAAGACCTTTGACGAAGCTAAAGAAGACTGCAAGAGCTCAGGCTCCTACTTGGTTGATGTCTCAAATGCGTAAGAATACTTTGTGCTTTAAAAAACATGAACCCTTTAGCAATTTTATAAGAAACTTTGGCTAAAAATCCACACATAAATTTTCAAGGATACACATTAGTGCCTGACCCCCGCACCCCCCAATATTAACATAAAAAGAGACGTGCTACCCAATTATCTTTTAAAACTCTCTCCTTATCTTCTGCAAAACAAACAAACAAACAAAAAAAAAAACTGTAAAATGCAATTTATTTGCTAGATATGAGTTGTAGACACAAGAATTTTTCAAAGTTTGCTAAATATATCTACAGTGTGGACAATGCCTTCCTTGTGAGCCTGGTTGGACTGAGACCAGAGAAATATTTCTGGCTTGGACTCTCCAATATGAACAACATTGATGTCTTTGCATGGACCAACTCAGACTCTGTCAGATTTACTCACTGGAATGCTGGGATGCCGGGTACAGTAACTTTTGCAACCTCTACCTTCCATTTATATAGAAGCTAAAAGTATCCCATCAAATAATGGTTGACTGTTGTTTCCCCACAACATTAAAGGCTATCAACAGGGCTGTGTTGCCATAGCAACTGGGATTTCAGCTGGACTATGGGATCTGCTGCCCTGCACCAATAAGGAAAAGTACATCTGCAAGCACGTAGCTGAGGGGGCTGTTGCAACAGTGCCACCGCCCACCCAAACTCCTCCCCAGTGTGCAGAAGGTTGGAATCGAGTAGGAACAAGGAACGTCTGCTCCAAGGTGAAAACAAATCACAAAAAACATTCAACATACCAACAAAACAAGAACCAATCAAGTTGTGCTGGTGTCCTGCCCTGATCTGTAGGAGTCAATGCATTTTGAATAACGCAAACCCAAAACTCAGTTTACTGTGTATATTCACAAACCTACTACTAGTATCCAATTGTTTCTACATACTGTATTCCACAACGCTTTTATCCCATATTTTTTTTTATTTCAACTGAGATTCATCTTGGCTTGTCCTGAAGTTTTTCACAGGTCCTCGATCTCACGAGAAGACCTGGTTTGAGGCTAGAGATTACTGCAGGGTCATAGGAGGAGATCTGCTGAGCATCCACAGTGCAGCCGAGCTAATTGTGAGCCAGTAAGTATGGGTTATTATGTGCTACCAAAAATTGCAGTTGCTTAAAAATACATAGGAGTAAGGGTTTGATTTGTAAACCAAACAATGCAGAAAGACAACGGGTTGTTAAACATCCATATTTACCTACACAAGTAAACACTTGAAGCAATAACTGTTTTAGAGAAGCCTGACCAACAGCTCTCCCTGTGTGAGTATACACTCCGCTTCTCTCACGCATGTAACTACCCCATCTGCAATGCTGTTTAATTATATTTTTTGTGCTTTTAATCAAATTGACCATGACTGAACTTTTAGGAGCAGTGATTTTTTTTTAAGGTAGAAGCAGACTGGGGCAGCTCTGATATGACATTAGGAAGCTCGTAATTGGATGTTGTGTTTAAAACTAGTGTTCATGTAATTATTTTCAGGTTACATAAACAACTTAGGTTACATTAATTCAAGGCAGTCATATTTGTTCATAACTTTATTATTAGAAAGCCTGATACTTACCGGATCCAAGCAAACAATTACCAGAACGCACCCTGTCAAAATGAGGTAGTTCCCGGATCCTGTTCTGGCAGGATCCAGCTCAAATTAAGCACTGATAGAAGTATGTTACAGCAATGACACCTTTGCTCCCACCAGATGAAATTTAGAGGGAAACAAATGGTTGTGAGTTTAAGTTTTAGAGGATTCCCTGCTCCAACACACCTGATTCAGTGGTTGAATTACTTTGTGATGTTCTGCAGATGCACCCATTGAGTCAAATCAGATGGAGCAGAAACGCTTTTAGAATGTGCAGAGTAGTGGCCCTCTAGGACCAAGATTAGACACCTCTGTTCTAGAGTATAAAACATTTACGGTTAGGATAGATCAAATACTGGTGGCCAGCCATTTCACAGTTTTTTTAAGCATCTGAAGTTTCTCCCACATGCCTGAAAAGGAAGGGAAAAGTGAGAAATTTTCACTTTGTTGCCATCTAAATCCATCTCCTTGTGTCTTTAATCCTGCACACTTTAAACAAAGGAGAAGGTCAACATTCTGTTTGATTTTGTTCCTGCAGTCGAGGTGGAAGGGGTTGGATTGGACTTCACGTTGCAGATCCAAACTCTGGTTACATGTGGAGTGATGGAAGCCCTGTTAGTTATTTAATTCTTAAACAAATATTGTTCCTCCTTGTTTTAGTCTAAGAATAAAATAAGTTTTTTTTTTTTGTTATATTTCCAGCTTAACTTTCAGCACTGGCAGGAAGGAGAGCCAAACAATTTCAACAATGATGAATCCTGCACTGAATTCACATTACACAACTGGGATGAGGCTGGTTCTTGGAATGACCTGAACTGTGAGAGTTTCAACGACTGGCTGTGTCAGATTCGTGCAGGTACAGATGAGAAAACATCAATGCACTTTCTTTGAAACAGAAAATGTTTTATACATGTACAGTACTCATTTCACTGCTTGTGGTGTGTTACAAAAACTAAATAAATGTTTAAGCCTTGCATGTTAGTTTTGATATACAATTTAAAGGTCAACAAAATACTTTTTGACTCTTATGTAACATTTGATGTAAAGTCTCCCACCCATGCACCACCAACCTCTGATTCACTTACATATTTTTATGCCACTGTCCTTTTATATGCTTCTAGAAAATAATAAAACACATATATTACAGTATTTCCCATCAATTAACTGTAGAATAGACTTTGCAGCTTAATGACAACAAGAATCTCTGTTTATGATTAGTGTATTATTGCACACATTTATGGTAAATGGTAAATGGTAAATGGAGCTTACTTATATAGCGCTTTCCAGCCCCCTATGAGGGGCCCCAAAGCGCTTTACA
>JARVGS010001968.1:26903151-26917405 GCA_031762315.1 Hypsolebias antenori | reverse complement strand
TCAGTGATTTGAAGACATACAAGAGCATTTTGAACTGGATTAGAAGGTGAACCGGTAGCCAGTGCAGGGAGGCCAAAATTGGTGTAATGTGCTCTCTTTTGCCTGTCCTGGTTAAAAATTGGGCTGCTGCATTCTGGACTAGTTGTTGTCTAGCAATGGAGGTCTGACTGATTCCAAACAGGAGCAAATTGCAGTAATCGAGCCTATATGTTATAAATGAGTGTATTACAGTCTCCAGGTTGCCTTTGAGGGCTTCAGCTTAGACAGTCGCCTCAGTTGGAAAAAACAGGATTTAACAATCAGGTTTATCGGACTGTTAAATTTCATGAAATTATCCATTATCACTCTCAGATTTGCGACTTTGTTTATGTAACGGGGCTAGGGAGGAAACATTGATGCAGTGGTTCATGATCGTGTCGTTGGGAGGGAACAACATGACTTCAGACTTCTTCTCTTTGAAACTTAAGAAATTTAAAGCCATCCAGTCCCTGATGTCAGCCAGGCAGTTAAGCAGAGGTTGAATAAAGTGTGTACCACTTTGTATTAGGGGGAAGTAAATTTACAAAAATAATCAAACTAAAAATCAACAACAAAAATAAACAAACAATAATAATGACTCAGTCAAGGCTTAATTCTCTTATCTAAGGCAAAATTCACTCTGAGCAGGAATTATTTCAGTTTTATACACGCATGAATTTAGACAAAGTTTGGCTATTTTAATAAATAATTTACTTTGGATTTTGGTTGAAAGAAGTTATTTAATCTGATCAGATAAGTCATTTATTATCACTGCAAGCCAAGAAATGATTTACCAAGTTGCATCAGCTAAAATAGCATAACCATACCGAGGCATTGTCAACAGGTTTTGCTCTTTAACGGGTAAGTGTTGAAGGCACCAGGTCACTCGTCTTTCTGGGATTCTCTGGTGGATCAGACCAGGAACATCATGAGGAGGACTTGCCGGGGACTGCCCAAAGGTAGCTTACCGTCACTGTGACAGCTTCAGGGGTCTGTGCGGGCAACAGCTGATGAGAAGGTGCCATCCATCGTAACCTTCAGTCAAGAATGTGAGTCTTGCAGTGAGAAAAGGCTTCATCTTCTGTGGTTATTCAAACTTCTAACAACTGTAATTTGAGCAACATGTTTATCTGCTGAGGAGTTGAACGCATGGACCTTGGGATGGCCACCAGGATTGGGTCCAAAGACAAATCACCTTCTGGTTCAGGGTCAGAGACGATCTCTCTGCATCGGGAGCCCAAAAACGAATTCTCCAGTTCGGGGGTCCAAGATGAACTGCTTTCCACAAAAAGATACTTAGTTTAAAACAACAGCTCTGAGAAGATTATTTTGACTACTCTTAGGAACATTGTGACTTCCCCGCTGAATTAAACAGCTTCCAGCTCAAAGAACATATTCAACAGGTGTCTCTGAAGGAATAATCATTTTCTGAAAAACAGAACAGAGAAATATGTTAAACATTATATTTCACATTATTTCATTATAATTATTGAAAATACCAATCAATATTATTCATGTTCACACCTGTCAGTCAAATAAAACAAACTTCACCAATGCTTTGCTCCTCATTCTTAGAAACATAGAAAAAAATAAGGTGAACATTAATCAGACTTTAGCTGACTCTGTGGCCAAGGACAAGAAATGTGTGGAAAAACATCAGACATTATTGAAGTCAGAGGTAACTTTAAAGAACACGTTTCATAGTGAGTCTGAAAGATAAATAAGGGTCAGAGGTCATAGTCAGAGCAGTGCAGCTTCATGCTACAGTTAACTTTTTGCTGTGCAGTATCCCATACTGTGCCAATCATGTGAGTAAAATAAAAGTTGACAATCACGTGCTGTGTATAATGTTGTTCATGTACAATCTTACTTTGAAAAACTGAAAAGAGTCTGCATAAATCGAAAGTAATGAGGGACTACTGAATTTCCTATATAGACAGACTTTGCATTTTCCTAAATACACATTTTGACTTTTTTTCTTGTTGTCATTTTATTTTGAGTAGTACCATGAAGGGATTTTTTTTTTAGCTATCGTGCAGCAGTTTATTTTTTTTTTAAATAAGTACAAATATTCTCATATTGAACAAAACTGCACAACAACTGCTATGGATTTTAACATTTTAATTATTATACAGGCTCTTTAAGTTAGATGGCTCTTCCAAACTCCTCTTTAACTGCTAGATAAAGCCCGTTTGTCAGTAACAAGTTAAAACAGAGACAATTTCTCAGACCTAGAGTATGCAAGAGGCATTAAAGGCAGAATTGAAACTTGATTATTGAATCAACTGACGTACAAATACAGTAAAAGGAACTGGGCCGAGCTACTCTCTGCCCGAGAAGTAAAACCTTGAAATAGATGTCATGAACAGACTTTTTAGGATGATTAATCAAAAAAAGAAGAAGTGGCAAGAAATGGCAAAATGTTTCAGTGTATTTAAAGCAGCCCTCTCTTCACAATCACCAAGACAAAGCTGAGATTTTCTGCAGGCGACAGATGGATTTGGTGTTTGACTGTTAACCTTTCAGAGGCATCATAACAATGAGGACTGTATGTTTGGTCCTTATTTTTGTCCTACAAGCATTACAATGCTTGGCATCAGATGGTACAGTATTCCAGCCTTTTTTTTTTTAACTAAACTTGTTTCTTGAAATTTAAAGGTTAGGTCTCATGCAAGACAAAAATAACCTGGTAGAATACTTTATGTCTGGCAAACTTTAAATGGTGAATTTTAACAATTGTTTTTGAGGTGGAGTGGTTGTACGTTAGAAATTGTGAGATATGTTGGTTTATTTTAAGAACAAAACAAATATTTTTTTTTTAAATTTATTTACATTTTCTCTCTGCAGATTCACCGTTCCAACTAACCAGCAAAGCGACTGGATTTTGTTTGGTCAAAACTGGTGTCACCTGTGACGACATACAATGGACAACTGGTGGACGGCTGCTGGTCGAGGGGAAGAATAAATGCCTCGGAGTCCAGGGGAAAAGTGTGGGGAGTGAAGTACACCTCTACGATTGTGATGAAAACATTGAGCTCCAAAAATGGGAATGTAAGAATGAAACGGTGCTCACTCTCCAAGGCCAGGAGCTTTATGTTGAACTCAAGGCAGATGGCACAGCTGTACTCTCAAGAACGATTGGACCCAACAGCCACCTCACAATTTCGGGAACGTCGAGTGGAGCCTGTACAAGAACTTACAGAGGTATAAAACACGCATTAAATTCAAACTTTGAGACTGAAGTGATCAATATGACATAAATATTAAAAAAAGTTTGGGTTTATTCGTTTCAAAATGGGATCCAGGTGTGGTTAAAAAAAATATTCACTGCTGTTCTTGTTTGTTAATTTATTTTTCAGAACTTTACACTATTGAAGGAAATGCAGCTGGAAAGATGTGCATGTTTCCCTTTATGTACAATAACCAGTGGTACTCAAGCTGCACGCTGATTGACTCCAAGGAGCGTCTTTGGTGTTCGGTCGAAACAATGTATCATGAACACGAGAACTGGGGCTACTGCCCAACAAACAGTGAGTACTTCAAAAATGTTAGCATATAATTTATGAAAAAAACGTTGACCTCAAAAAGGGAAAATAAACAACAGAAAATTAAGCTCAGAATATTCTGCAGCAAAGGAAAACTGGAACAAACACCGAAGTGGAGCAGTTTACCAGCTGAACACACAGTCAGCTCTGACATGGCTGCAGGCTGAAACCAGCTGCAAGCAGCAGGGAGCCTCCCTGCTCAGTATCACCGATCCTCACCAGCAGGACTATGTCACAAGTAAGATGACACACACATTCAAACATATTTAGAATGAAATGGGCATTAAAATGAGTTATTACATGTTTTCCCTCTCAACAATGTAATTAGAAAGATGATAAGAAAGGTTGGTGGAAGTGAGACAAAGTATTTTTTTTTTTATATACAGTATATATTTGTGCTTTTTAAACACAGTCACAGTGTGCAGTGGATTGTTCCAAACATAACTTAAAACTTTTATTATTAAACTAGAAAAACAAAAGGCTGACTTGACAGCATACTAGAAAACTAACATGCATAACTAATCAAACTCAGAACTGGACCATGAATATACAGGAGACAGAGAACTGGACAAGTCTGCTGGACTGAGAAAATCAGGATCACAAAAATAACTAAACTAAATGAACAAAACAAGACAAGGAAGTTCATGCTAAATAATCCAGGTACCAATGAACAAAACTGAAATGCCTGAGCAGATAACAACAACGGTAACTGGTGCAATTGGGCGTGGCAGGACAGAGGGACATCATCAATGCCGAGAAACTCTGAACTGAAAAGACCTGAAATAGAGACAACGAATCAGACAATCAACACAAGTACATGAATTAAACACACAAGATACAGAAAATAAAACACACGGCCAAAAGGGGAACTGAGTATGATCTAGAGACACAACAGAACTAAATGCAGAATAACAAAGGGGTGAAACCTGATCACAAACCTACAAACCATCAAATACAGTAAAATGATCAAAACACACAGATCCTAACATACACACTCTCAGCCCTGCTAGATCTAAGAGGCCATCAAGGGTACAAGCTTTGGACTGGGCTGACTCTGGACTCAGAACATGGCTGGAAGTGGACAAATGGGAACCCTTTCCGTTACCTGAATTGGGACTCAGGTAGGATTTACTTTAATTTTACTAATGTACAAAGTACTGTTGTATATTTAAAGTGACTTGTTTCTTTTTTTTAAATGATTGCACAAGCAGTTGTTGATTTTACAAAATATTTCTTATCATCAACACAAACAAGTTACCCTGTTTACCTCAAAATCTTCTAAACTCATAAACTAAATAACTTCTAATGGCTTAACAGCCTAAATATTGTCTCAAAAAGCAGATATTAATTAAAATATTGATCATTTTGTTGTTTTTGTTCACAACTTGTGTAAGTTTTGTTACTAGGCAACATGATTGTATTTACAATATCACAACATTTTTGGTAACACTTTACAATAAGGTACACAAAATTTGCTTAACTACTAGGGAACGCCTAAGGAACAAATCATGAGCTAATGAGAAGTTAACTAGTCCTCACTGGGGAACACACATACAAGCCTTATTAGGGGTTAGCTACCTTGTTAATGAAGAGGAACTAATCAAGAACTAATGGGTCGTTACCAAGAAAACCAAAGAGGAACGAATCAGGACCTAATGTGTGCTTGACCAGTACTTACTGGGGAACACACAGCCAAGTCTAATTGTGGGACTACTGGTTTGTGAGCACAGAAAGAGAGGAGAAATTCTCCATTTGGGTTCTGAATGAATGCTGAACCAATGAGGTCACAGCTCGTAATTGTCAAAAACCTCTTTCCTAGTGATTAATGTTTTTATTACCCATTAGCTCCTGATTTGTTCCTCTTTAGTCTCCTTGGAACTACCCATTAATTACCCAGTGGAATGACCTATGTCCGATATTGAACTTTAATGCTAATATCAGCTAACACCGATACCATGCCGATAATATTGTGCATCTCTAAAAATAATTTTATATAAATGAACAACCCATGGCTCATCCATCAATCAGCCAATTGTGTCATGCCCAGTCTTACTTTGAAAAACGGTGATATAGCAAATCTGCGAAAAACGAACCGCGAAGTAGTGTGAGACTACTATATATAAATCTTAGCATAACACAATACAAAACATAAAACGTTTATTAATGGATATCCATATTAAGAGAAAAGTATCACTGTACAAAATACCTCTGTTTATCTGCTATGTTGTTTTAGGGTATCCAATTTCATATCCAGGACATGTTTGTGGAATTATTGATGGGTCTGTGGGGTACTCCTGGCAAAATTCAAAATGCGACAAGAAACTGGGCTACATCTGCTACAGTAAAGGAGTTTTGCCTTCTCCTACTGAGGGTAATGAAAGAGCTTTTCTCTCTTTTCTGAATTTAAAATTAGTTTTAATTTATATAAATTGTTTACTTCTCAAATGACCTTTTTTTATAATTCTTTTGTAACCAGTTGTAGACACAGGATTCTGCTCAGCGCCATGGATTCCATACAACGGTCACTGCTTCCACCTTTATCGTACAGCGAAAACATGGTTTGGCGCTCGATCAGCTTGCCTTAAAGAAGGAGGAGATCTCGCAAGCATCCGCAATGTGGAAGATCAAAGCTTTGTCATCTCTCAGCTTCACTATGGTAAAAACAAAACAAATTTAAAGCTACTGCTGCAAAACAACAATAAAATCAGTGGTGGGATACCAAGTTGTCAGGTTGTTTTAAAGTAGAGAAAATAACATATTATTTTTGTGTTGTCGTATATTGAACACCATCTTAAAATGAACTACAGTATTTATTATTTAATTTGCAGCAGGTTTTTTTGTCAGATGAATATGTGTTATTAATTTTCTTGTTTGTAGCTTCCACAGACGAGCTTTGGATTGGACTCAATGACAAGAAGACAGAAGGCCTGTTTGACTGGAGTGACCAGTCCACAGTCAGCTTCACCAGCTGGGAGCTTGGAAAACCAGCTGCTACTCCAGGACAAGAAGACTGTGTTCTTATCAGGGGAGAGGTATGGATCATCACATAGTGCTTGTTCTGTGACTAAAACTAACCAGGTCCAAAAAATAATCCATGCAGCTGATACAATATTTTATTGAGCACACCTGTTCTGCTATAGATTTGCTTACAAATGTTAATTCTACATCCTGTTTTTGTGGTAAAGACCACATTTTGTTTATTTAGCTAAACACATGTTATACATTCAGTATACACATTTTCTGTGCATTTCTCTATTGCAGAGTGGAAATTGGGCCGACAGTGAATGTCAGGAGAAACATGGCTTCATTTGTATGAAAACAAGTTTTCCAGAACCCTCTGGAGACGACGTGGAACAGAACCCAGGCTGCAGGACTGTGAGTGTCTCTTTCAGTATTTAGAGTACGAAGTAAGTTTGGATATTCTGCCTTGAATAAAATAAAAATTAACATTTTAACAAACCGGAGTCTAAATGAATCCATTTTGTATAGATTTTTAGAACAATAACGAAAACAAGACGTCATCTTTAAAGGTCCTATTTAGGTGATTTAGCCATGCAACATGACACAATTCCCTAATTTTTCCTTTCAAGGGTTGGAAAAGACATGCGTCTTACTGCTACTTTATTGGGACTGAGACAAAGATGTTTGATGAAGCGAAAGACCACTGCAGGGGCTCAGATTCCTACTTGGCTGATATTTCATCAAGGTAAAATCAATAATTATTCATCATAAAATTGTAAACAAACTACCGGTATTGTATATCTGATTTTCAAGATAAGGAATTACAGCCATGGTAAATATTTAGGTCTAAGGTTTATTGATCCACACAATATTTTTATTGAACACAGCACACCTCTATTTCTGTCTTTAGAGTTTAATAATCATGTATGTATCGTCCACTCAGCATGCTGGTGAGTATCCTGCTCAAAGGTTTATAAATCAGGACATGATATCCATCCATCTATTTTCTTCCACTTATCCGGGGTTATGTCTCGGGGGTAGTAGCCTAAGTATGGAGGCCCAGACTTCCATCTCCCCAGCCACTTGGGCCAGCTCCTCCAGGGGAATCTCAAGGCACTCCCAGGCCAGCCGAGAAACATAGTCCATCCAGTGTGTCCTGAGTCTTCCTCTGGGTCTCCCCCCAGTGGGACATGTTTGGAACACCTCACCAGGGTGGCATCCAGGAGGCAACCTAACCAGATGCCCGAGCCACCTCAACTGGCTCCTCTTGATGTGGAGAAGCACCAACTCTACTCTGAGTCCGTCCTGGATGACCGAACTTCTCACCCTATCGCTAAGGGAGAGTCCAGACACCTATCCACCTATCGAGCTCTCGCTCCATTTTCCCCTCATTTGTGAACAAGTCTCGAAGATACTTAAACTCCTCCCCTTGGAGCAGGACCTCCTCCTCGACCTGGAGAGGGCACTCTACCCTTTTCCAGCTCAAGACCATGGATTTGGAGGAACTGATCCTCATCCCGGCCGTGTCACACTCGGCTGCAAACCGCTCCAGTGAAAGCTGTAGATCACAACCTGATGAAGCCAATAGGACCACATCATATGCAAAAAGCAGAGATGCAATCGTAAGGCCACCAAAACAGATCCCCTCAACACCTTGGCTGCACCTAGAAATTCTGTCCATAAAAGTTATGAACAGAATGGGTGACAAAGCGCAACCTTGACAGAGTCCAACTCTCACTGGAAACGAGCCCGACTTACTGCCGGACCAAGGACCAGTACATGACAAATTATTATTATTATTATGAACCTTCATTTAACCAGGCAAATCCCACTGAGATCACAGCTCTCTTTTGCAAGGGAGGCCTGGGCCTGAGCTGTCAAGCAAAGTTAACAGCAAAGCTGCAGTAAAATCACTGAAAAGTAAATCAATTCAAAACTGCTCCACATTTCAGACCTTGTGTGTTTATATGGCAGGATCTTAAGAAAACTGAATTTCAAAAGGAACTTCTAAAAATCAGGGGTCATGTTTAAAAAAGGAGTGGGCTAAAATATTTTACATCTACTTGGAAGACTAATAAAGTCAAACAGAGGTAAAAACAAGTTCAGATTTTCTCAAATTACCTCTATTTTTTTTTCCTTTGTTTTGGCACATTAATGATGATAGACTGTTATATTGTGCATTGTTTGTTTGAGGTTGTACCTTTTTAAACTGAAGAGACATGGGCCAGAATTTTTGTCAGATGTGCCCTGATATTAAAACTGTGAAGTTTAAAGAGGGTGGACTTGGTTTTCCCAGCTGTTTACCAGTCATGGCCGTTGTGAGTCAGTCAATAACAAACACTTTATTTCTCTTAAACACATTTCCAGGATGGATAATGCCTTCCTTGTCAGCTTGGTGGGTCTGAGACCAGAGAAACATTTTTGGTTGGGGCTCTCAAACCAGAAGGACAAAGATGTTTTTGAGTGGACCAACACAAAATCTGTGAGATTTACTCACTGGAATTTTGAAATGCCAGGTAATGTATATATTTAAAAATCTTAATTAAATGTACAGTATGTGAAAGGGACTTTACAACTGACAAATTACAATTTTGTGCTATTACAAAACAAGGGGACATCCAGGGTTGTGTTGCTATGGCAACTGGGAGTTTTGCAGGCCTCTGGGATGTGTTGCCTTGTACCAACAGGGAGAAGTTCATCTGCAAACATCTGGCAGAGAGGGCTGTTGTAACCCCTGCCCCACCGACTGTTCCCTCCACCACATGTGAATCAGGCTGGACCAAATTCAAATCCAGAAACTTGTGTTATAAGGTAACATACAGTACTCTTACCTCTGATATTTATAATAACACATTATTAATGGTTAATTATTAAGCAGGAATAATTTATGTCTGTGTACACCATGCTGTTCCTAATTGTTGAGACCGGTTATTTACACACCGTTAACAATCACTGCTTTTTTGTGTTTTATTTTTACTCAGAACTGAACCATAACAACAAACCAAACTTTATTATCTATTTAAAGAGCTGCACATTAAATGGTTAGAAACAAATTCACTTGAGATTGTAGTCCATCTGGGAGATAATCTAATTAATCTTTTGTACTGTAAATGAGGAATAGTGTAACTTTTAAATAAGTTACTAGTTTGCTGAAAGTAAAAATTATGATAAACTTGTCATTTAATAGTGAAAAACGATTGTGATAAAAGAACTTTGCCATGTTGTTAATCTCTACACTGTACAATGCTTAAAATATTCCATTTCCCTCTTCCAGTCAGATGTCATATAACGTTCAACAGGTTTACCTTGTCCAAATATGTTCACTGAAAGTCAAGATACTGACAACTAGTTCCTGAACTTGAAGCTTGAAAAAAGTATTGCATAAAACTACTGTAAATGGTGGCAAAGTTAATATGTTCACTCTTGAATGAAGAATTAAGGCACTTCCAAACAGGTGTATATTAATAGTCGAGCTCCATGTGTTAAAGATGTATCAAGTTTATTCAAAACGGAAGACTTGGTATGAGGCCAGAGATTTCTGCAGAGCGATTGGAGGAGACTTGGTCAGCTTCCACAGCGCTGAAGAACTGAATACGGAGCGAGAGAGGTACAAAATGATTTTCTATACTGCATTCACAGCAGCTTTTCAATGTAAGGCATGGCAAATCAGTAAACTCTTCTTGTTGCTTACATGACATGTTTGTTTAACATAAACATCTAGGGTGGCCAACAGGTACAAAAATGCTGCAAACAAACTGATTTTAATCAATTTGTTTGCATATTTGTTTTTAATATTTCTGTTTTGGGCTTACTTTAGTTTTCATTATGAATTATGACTGCTGTTAGTTTTATTGACTGTAAATGTACAATACTTTGTTCCAAATGTTGTTAAAATGCTTTTCAAATATAGCTTGTGTGGTAAGTGCATGTTTATGCATGCATATATGTATATGTATGTGTATTTGCATTAACCTTTATTTATTCATACTTTTAAAATGTACAACATGCACTGTATATATATATATATCCCTTTTAGCTCTGGACTTTATTGGATTGGACTTCATGCGCCTGACCGAGGAGCCGGCTTTGTGTGGAGTGATGGGTCACCAGTGAGTTTATATTTTTCTCCCTTAATATTTGTATGCCAAATCATCATGTAGTTCCTGGAAGTTCAAAGTTAAAGAAATGTATTCATCATTGTATATTTTATTTTGCTTTCATTATTAGGTCAACTTTAAGCACTGGCATGCTGGAGAGCCAAACAATAAAAACAATGTGGAATACTGTGTTGAATATTTTGCTTATGACCGGCATAAGGATGGTTCATGGAATGATAATTATTGTGAAAAACAAAATAGCTGGATTTGCCAGATCCCTACAGGTAAAATATGGTTATATCACTGAATTGCTTGCTGTTAAAGTCATGATAATTTTTTTAAACAATATTATCTACTTTTTATGGTGCTCACCAACAAAACAATAAATAGTTAATGTAGTACAGCATTCAAACACTGTTAATGATTCTTTCCCAGGTGTCTCTCCAAAACCATCTCCACCCCCTGCCACTCCAGGTGAGTGCATATTGTACCAGCATACAGCTACAGAGTACTTTAACATAGGAGCAAAAAAACTGAACTGATGTATTAACCAAAGTTTTTAAATAAACTTTGCAAGCATTGTAGAGTATACAGTGTACAGTATATGAAAAAGGTAATGTTTAAAGAAAAATCTTGTGTGAACAAATTCAGACTTGAACCTTAAACTATCACTATTACCAGATACCATTTAGGTAATCATTCATGCTTAAAATTCAACTCAGTTTTTTTTATTTAAATAAAGCTAGTTTTTGTTAATCTATCATGTGGGCAATGACAGAATTATCTGGAAAGTGGGCATTAGGCAGAACGGTACCTCCTGATTTGAACCACTCTGGTGTATTAGTCTTAGACCTCTATACTAGGAATAGGCTTTTCCTTAACAAACACCATGTTGGAGCATAAGGTGGTCCATAAGTGTACTTGGCATTGTATACATTTGGGTAGGAAACTGCTGACAAAAACTGGGGATATTGTTGGGTGATGAAAGGAGGCTGTTCTTAACCCATCCACCATGTCCACGTTTGAGGAGACAGTCTGAGGTCATGGGGGCAGACAAGTCCAATAACATAGCAGAGATCAAAAGCACCCTGGTGGCAGGGTGCCAGGGTTGGACAAGTATCACCATATGATGCTGAAGGCTCTGGCTGTTGTGGGGCTATCATGGTTGACATGTCTCTTCACTATGCATAAACATATGGGACAATGCCAGTCCAGTTGCAGCCCGGGTGGTGTTTCGCATTTTTAAAACGGGGGGCCGAAGAATGTGTTCCAGCAATCTTAAAATCAAACCTCTTCGCCTCCCTGGTAATGTTTACTCCAGGATGTTGAGGCTCAGATGAATTACTGAATCTTGTATTCAGAAGGAGTAGTGTGGCTTTCATCCTGTTCATGGAAAAGTGGACCAAATCTTCACCTCTGAAGAGTTGCTAGGGGTGCTACGGGAGTCTAACTCTCCAGTGTATGTGTTTTGTGAACCTGGAGAAGGCTTGTGATTGTTTCCTAAGGCATTCTGTAGTGGGTGCTGTGGGATTATGGGATGTTAGGGTTACTTTTACGGGTTATCTGAAAAATGCTTTACCAACTCAGGAGCTGTGTCAGCATTCCTGGGACAAAGTACAGTAAAGCTCTTTCTCAGTGTGGTTAGGACTCTGCTAGGGGTGTCCCTTGTCTCCAACACTGTTGTGGTGTTCACGGACAGGCTATTAGGGTGCAGTTGTGGAGAGGAGGGTGTTTGGTCTGGAAACAGCAGGGTCTTGACTCTGCTTTATGCGGATGATGTGATTATGGTGTCTGGAGCCATGAGCTTTAGTGTGCCTAAATCAAGATTTGAGTTTTAATTACAGATGCAGAAATCCCAGGCAGCAGGAATAAACTGAAACTATCAGTACAATCTCATGGAGAACTGAAAACAACCAGGCAATACTGGGGCAGTGATTATTGAGTGAAAGCAGGTGTGGTTATGACAGATAAAACAGGTGTGAAGAGCTAGAATCAAGGACTATGCGGGAAGTTTGTAGCTATGGCAATCCAATAACAACTCACAACTGAATGTCTTAAAAACAACACATCTAGCATTATTACCGGTACACATATTAAGATGTGTCATCTATACACAAATTTACAGATTATAACACCACTTCAGATGGGTGGCTAGAATGGAAAGGGAATCAATATTTTCTGAATAGGCGAGACATGGCCATGGAAGACGCTCGACAGTTCTGCAAACAGAGACATGCTGACTTGGTGACCATCGACAGTGAAGCTGAATGGGGCTTTATATGGAAACAGGTGAGCACTGAAGTTAATGTTTCATTAAAAAACAAAGCAATATACCTGTATATCCTGAGGCATTCTCAATAATTCAGGTAGATAAATCTGATGGATTTTTTTTTGTTGTTGTTGAAATGTTTCTTCTTTTATTAAAAAAAAAAAAAAAAACTAAATGTTTCAACAAAGAAGAATCCGTCCAAAGGACCTGACTTAACCTTGTTAAAACAGTATATGATTTACAGTAACTACAGAAACCAAACTCTGCAAGAATGTCAAAAAACTACACCCCCCCAAAAAAACAAACAAACAAACAAACAAAAAAAACCAACACTTTTTGTATACAGCACATTGCTGATTTTATATACCAAATATCATAAATCGTTTTTTTAAATCATCCGTACTTGTTTCAGGAGTGAAACAAGTAACTACGGTAATGTTTTACTACTATGAACTGCAGTACATAGTTCAGTTTACAATAATTGTTTGATATTAAGGTGGCGCGGTGGATCAGTTGGTAGAGCTGTTACCTCTCAGCGAGAAGGTTGCCACATCAAATCGAGGACCTTTCTGGGTGAAATTTGCATGTTCTCTTTGTGGGGGTGTGTTTTTTTTTTTTTGGGTGGGTGGGTGGGGGGGGGGTTACTCCATTTTCCTCCCACAGACCGAAGAGATTCATGTTAGGCTGATTGGTGACTCTTAATTATCCCTAGGTGTGAGTGAGAGAGTGAATGGTTGTTTATCTCATTTGTCTCTATGTCCCTTTGATGGACTTGAAACCTACTGCCCCCCGCCTCTCACACAGTGACTGCTGCATATGAGAAACAGTGAGCCCTGGGTCCCAAAAAGGAAAATGTGGGTAAAATGGATGTATGGATGGATGCTTGTGATCAAAAAGATATGGCTGCAGTTAGAGAGGACATGGAGGTAGTTGGAGTGAGGACAGAGGATGCAGAGAATAGAATGAGATGGAGGAGGATCACTAACTATGGTGACCCCTGAAGAGGGAAAAGCTGAAAGGAGAAGAATGAAGCAGCACATGTGCCAAAGTAGTCACGTAAAATAGTCATGTCTATTTGCCTTTGTTTTACTACAATTCAGTGTCAGTCTTTCAACTGCTGTTTAATGGCTTTCATTTTCTATCCAGCCAGCCATTATATTTTACCTGCTTCTTCCATTTTGGGTCACGGGGGTCACCGATGCCCATGTTCAGCAATCACTGTGCGAGGGGTGGGAACTGGTCGCAAGTCCATCACAGGGTCACATGGAGACAAACAAGACAAACAACCATTCACTCTCTCACTCACACCTAGGGACAATTTAGAGTTACCAATCTGCCTAACATGCATGTTTTTGGTCTGTGGG
>JARVGS010001968.1:26811435-26827693 GCA_031762315.1 Hypsolebias antenori | reverse complement strand
CATAACAAAGTTTAGTGTTAGATTAGTTCATTGTAACAATGATTTTTAGTAATAAATCTTATGCCTTTGAAAAAACTGGTTGTTTATCTTTCAGTAGTGCCACATTTGTTAGGAAAGTGCATTTATGTGTTGAGCAGCAAAGGTCCGTTAGTAGGTTGCACTCATGAAAAGTTTACAAGAAGAAATTTGTGCAAACTGCTTCCAAAGCACTTGCAAATAATCCTAATTCTTGACAAGTCCGATCCTTACATTTGCCCATGAGCCTGCGGGGTCGTATCCTCTCTATGATATCCACACAGATGAGCGAGAAAAACACCAAGGAAACAGGCAGCTCAGAAAAATGGTTGCGCTTGATTCCCCTGTCCACCTGGACCTGCAGTTCAACAACAGACACATCAGACCTGTTCACAAAGAAAAAAAGCTCTTAATGTGCTGAATGGTATTAAAACGCAGTTCATTGTCACATTTCATTTCTGTTTGGGAGCGAGCTGTTCCTGATTTTCTTTTGCAGCACATTTAATAGACCTGCGATTAAAAATTTATCACCAATGTCAAACAAAATAATTTACAGTTTGAGCTTGGTGGAAACAAATATTACGCATCAATGTTGCTAGCTTGGTGAGAAGGATGAAGACTCTGTATCTCAGAAACATGTTCAGGTGGATTTTTAGTCATTGGTCATAGTAAACAGGAAGAAAGAATAGAAACTCGTCATAATGACTTTGAGTTTCAACAATCCAGGTTTTATTAGATATAACTGTCACTCCATGATGCATGAACTGCAGTAAAATGAAGTCCAGAAATGTTAGAGGCATTAATATACCGGTAGTTCAAGTCTTTGCACACAGAATGTTTGTATTCTGTCTGTCTCAGAGCAAACTGACAAAAGACACAGTGTAATGTGTTAGTAAAAGTTTCTTTAAATACTGTTAGAATAAAGTTTGGGTTAATGGCCAACCTGTTTTGATCGCTGTTAGTTACTGAGTATCTAAATTAAGCAGCAAAGTCTCGTGACGGCATTTTCACTGCCCTCTTGTTTAAAATATAATGGTGCTGAAGTCCATCTCAGTGCCAGGAGAGAAAATTGTTGTTTTAAGTTGATGCAGTTGCAGGCTCTTTCATTTATCATTACTGTGACACAGATCCAACTTCACACTCTTTACTTATTTTTACAACTATGTGAGTACGGTATTTGAAATAGTCCAAATAGCTTTTTCTTGTAGCCGTAAAAGTACAGTTAACCTTATGGCAGTGTTATAAAACTAAAATAAAGTGTAGGACACATTCTTTCTGTGTGAAACTTGCATCAAACCAACTGAAGCTGTGAAAGCTGCTTTATTCAAACAAACTCAAAGAAAATGGAAATAAATTAAAGGCAGGATGATCAGATAACAAATTCACTGATTGACTAACGATGTTTGACCCTACAGTGTTGGATGTAAATAACTGTTATTGTCTGTGAATTTTAACATGGACATGGACAGTGTTTTTATAAGTTAATGGCGCAAGAGCAAAAGCAAAGAAATCCTCAATCAACATTAAGAGACATATTTTTTATATTTATTAGTAATGCTTTTTGCTATGCAAATGGGGTCTTAATCTGAATTTGTGCCACAGATAAGAGCTTTAAAACAAATATGTCCTTCTTCAGGGGTCATACTGGAGTGTGATAGAAGAAAATGTCTACTGGTGCACCTTAGTGACAGGATCAACCAGTTTTGAAGGTGTTACCTTGGAGCTGGCTATCAGAATGGCAAAACATGGCAGAGTACACAGGATTAGATACACCAACGCTGTTGGTCTCCTGAAAGACAAAACACATCTTTTAATATGAAAGTTCATTATCAGTAATCCAGATGAAGAAAGTTCAGTCAGATCCTCTGGATGGTTTCTTTTTTTGTTTGTGTGTTGAAACATTTGGTCATTCACTCAAAGGACTTCATCAGTCCAAGGAGCCACAATCAACTCAGTCCCATAAGCAGCATAATGATCATTCAAACATTACGCTTTGCTATATTATCTTGTCATTATCGAGACGACAGAAAAAAAATGTGGTGTGCATTACACACACTAAGTCCTTCACCATACTTCATCTACACTGGAGGTGATTAATATTTATTTAAACCTAGTTGGTGTTCACGGTGGCTCAGTTGGTAGAGCGGCTGCCTCTGTTGCCGGCTCAAATCCCACCTGGGTACCTATCTGGGAGTTTGCATGCTCTCTCTGTGCATTAATGGATTTTTTTCCAGGTACTCCGGTTTCCTCCCACTGACCAAAAACATGCATGTTAGGCTGATTGGTAACTCTAAATTGTCCCTAGGTGTGAGTGACAGAGTGAATGATTGTTTGTCTCGTTTGTCTCTATGTGTCTCTGTAATGGACTGGAGACCTGTCCAGGGTGTCCCCCGCCTCTCGCCCAGTGACTGCTGGACATGGACACCACCCCCACAACCCAGAAAAGAAGAAGCGGGTAAAGATGATTGCTGGCTAGCTAGTTGGTGTTATTTCTCCATAAAAAGAAAAAGTTTTACTTAAAGTGTATGTGGATTAAAAACATAATTTTGCACATACATTCATAAAAATATAAAAATTTAATATAGCTCTAATCAAATGAAATAATTATAACTAATAATTATAACTGCTAAATGTGCTTTTACTTCTAAAATGTGAGCAGATTGTCTTGGCATGACTAAAACAAGCCTTTAATTTACTTTATATCACAACAATTTGATGCATTTTGCAGTTTTGCTGCTTTCAGTAAAGTTTAGCATTTGATACAGCTTTTGTACATGGTATGCACCAAATACGTACATACTCAGCATGTACCAGGTAAGTACCCAATAAGTACCCCGTATGTACCAGGAAGGAACCCTGTATGTACCTGGTAAAGGAGCAGTTATGCACCCCATTTAATAATTGCATTTTTGCATAATCTCCGATTGATTTTAATTCAAAGTGAGACAATCAGAGAAATCAGAGTGAACTTACTGAACTCACCACTGAGAGATCTCTGTGATGAACCTCTGCTGCTTCAGGATCACATATTTGAGAGGAACCCACACCAGCAGGGTCAGAGAGGTCACGTAGGCGATCGAGACCGCCACTACAAGCCAGTACGCTGTCACACCGTGTCCCTCCATGTCCCGTATGAGCCTGGCGAATCGCTCCATGATCACAAAGACGGGCACGACGAGAGCTGCGAACTGCAGCCCCTCATACACGATGAACTTTATCGTCTTCCCTGATGGCATGATCCCTGAACGCTGGTGGCCGCTCTGAGCTCAGAGCAAATCATCTCCCTCAAAACGAGCCGGTTAGGATGTTGGACTCTGCACACTGCTTACTCTGCAACGTGGGCTGTATAATTGTTTTATTGCTGAGCTAACGAGGTGGTCACACTTGTGTTTTTATAGCCACAGGAAGAAGAACAATCCCATCTCATAATTTTAAGGATCATCTTAAAGCTTGAATTGTACACATAAGCTTCAAAAGGGCGGGTTGCTTGCAGTCATCCTTGACTTAACAGATGTTTTACATATTAACAAAAGAAACCATAAAAATACTTCAACAAAATAAAACTTTATTTCAAGAGGATGCTATAACAGCAACAAAAATGTCAAATGAAACCTCATGGCTTCCCAGTATACCATCCATCCTGCACTGTGTTCACATAAACACACATCTCCATCTAGAGGAGACGATAAGAGCAGCTGTCACAGCTGAAAACCTTCAAAAAATCTTAAATTAGTTCATTTTTATGTGAGAAAATAGATTTTTTTTTAGCAGTATATTGAAACATTATCAAATGCTGAGCTGTTTTGACGTTTACCTTTTTAAGAGGAAACATTTATTTCATAATGTTCATTTGTAGTCAGATGATGAGATGTAAGAACATGATGTATTTGAAGATACAAGATCCTGAAAACCAGTAAAAATTAATTCATAAAGTAATGGACAAAATCGGCATAATATTTGTCTACATCACTGTTTAATGTGTATTTAAATAAACATCTGAATGGCTGACTGCTTCCATATGTTTGTTTATATGGAAACAGCCAGAATGACTGAAAACAGGTGAACAACGGAGATCCATGGAAGAGCCGTTCTAAGGAGTCAAACAGTTTTGATTGTTTGCGTTAGTACAAACTTATGCTTATATTTGTTAAGTAAAATATGCAAATAAAAGGGTTTTGCTTACATCGAGTGCTGATTCACCTTTTAGAATTGCACAACATTCAGGACACCATTTTGTGTGCTTGACTTCATGGCTCGGTTCAGTTTATATAGCACCAAGTCAAACCAGAAGTCATCTCGGGACACTGAACAGAAACATTCATATATTTAAAAATAATTTAACAACATTTATCTCCAGAGCAGAATGCTTTGAATTTAATTTCATTGCAAAACTCTAATCTTGAGCAAGCATGAAGGCAACAGTGGGAAGGAAAAACTCCTGCAATGAGTATTTTTAACGGATTCTCACTTTTCTGATTGAAATGTTTTAAGGAAAACATTTAGTGAGAATATTGTTTGTGGAAAACACTTAATAGACAAAACAACTAACTAAACCAAAACTGTAACATCTGAGGACTGAATGAATGACTGATCTGCTAAAACTGAGCGAGCAAAACAAAAACACTTCACCTTTTGCCAGATTTTCATTTATCCATCCATCCAGCCATTATCTTTACTTGTGTAATGTTGGGCAGCACGGTGGCACAACTCGTAGAGCTGCTGCCTCTCAGCGAGGTCGCCCCTGTTCAAATCCCAGTCGGGGGGCCTTTCTGGGTGGAGTTTGCATGTTCTCTCCGTGCATGCGTGGGTTTTCTCCAGGTACTCCACTTTCCTCCCACAGACCCAAAACATGCATGTTAGGCTGATTGGTAACTCTAAATTGACCCTAGGTGTGTGTGAGAGTGAATGGATGTTTGTCTCTGTGATGGACTAGAGACCTGTCCAGAGTGTCCCCCACCTCTCACACAGTGTCTGCTGGATATGAGCACTAGTGGTCCCCACTACCCAAAAAGGAAGAAGCAGGTAAAGATGGATAGATTTTAAGATTGTACCAAAAGTCACAAAAGTAGCAACTTTTCTCAACTTGAACAAATTAGTAATTTAGAAAGTGAAAAGTGTTTCCATTTTTTTTGCACAAACAATGCCGTTCATCATTTCACAAACACAAAATATTATTTGTAGCATGTTGACAGGTTGTCTATGCTGCTGACCAGTGCACATCGAGTGAAGATTGATGGCTTTAAATTTAAACTAAAAACACTGACCGCCTCGCTTTGATGCTGAAACTTTGTGCAACTCACCTGGAAGTTTCTCTCAGCGTACAGGATTTGTTGCTGCAGCAGACTCAGGCTTGACCTCCTTCAAACTAAAATCCTACAAATCTACCACATTGTCATTTCTCAGGTTGGCGACTGTACAGGTATGTGGTGTCTCTGTTGTAATTGAACTGGTTCATAACTGAAGCCGCACATCGATGAAGATTAATGAACAGGATTGATGGACAAATAATTTCTACAATGAACATGTAAAAAAAACAAAGCCGTGCATTTTACTCTGTACACTTGGCCTGGTTTTATTGTGAATATCCATTAGATTTGGTTAAAAGAATACATAGAAACAGCAGAGTACACGTTTAGACAGAAGTGTTACGATAACGTTGATAAAACTTAAAAACAGGTAGCGTGTCAACCTCGCACAGAAAAGTTACACCAGGGCTGCAGTCCAACACAAGGTTTCATTTGAATTACTATTAGAGAATGGCCCCCATGTCTCACCATCCTGTAGTAGATGCTACTTTGATGTTTTTGACCCTTTTGAACTTGCACAATACTGTGTTCGGAAGGCAGCAAAAATAATGACTCACCAGCTTTGACTCAACTACATTAATGATTAAAGCAGCTTTTCGAAACTGTAAAATCCCAAATACCTAGCTTAACAAGTCAGAAGATGTGTCATGTTCTCAAGGTGGTACAGGGATAAGATGCAACACAAAACAAAATGTTCGAAGAAATAAGTGACAGCAAAGTTCTGTTGAATGAGCACTGAAATTTGCCACAACTGCTGATATTCACAAGTTTTAAAGTCCTCCGTGAAGCATCCTTCAATAATATATACACCAGCTTTATTAACTTATTACAATTCTATCCATTTTTTTAAAGATCAACTCTTTCCCAAAAACTCTCAACATGTAAAAGTCATACAAATTACTCAGAACCAGAAGTACACTAAATGCAACATCATATGCAGGACGAGAAGAGGCCACCTGATCTTAAATGCCTCAGATGTCACTTTAGGCTAGAGAAACAAGATTCAGTAGAGTTACGAGTTTTGTTTTTACATATGCTGACTTAAACGGACTACAATCACAACAGCCATTTTCAGTTCTGTTTTAGTGTTACTGCAGGTCTGAGAAAAAGAAAAGAAAAAAAAAAGAGTTGGGATTCAGTCAATTCAAACTTTAGTTGTACAGTACATTAATCATGGCAATTTAAATAAACAACTAAATTAGGCAGAATATCGCACATCCCTCTGTTCTGTGAATACATACAGCCTACAAAACTTCATTTAAAATATAATAAGTATAAATTAGAACTCACTACGCACAAGAATGAACACTTTCAAAAATGATAAAAGAGGTGTTTAAAGCAATGATTCCCAACACTGGTCATTGAGGAACACCATCCTGCAAGTTTTAGTTGTTTCTCTGCTTTGGCACATCTGATGTGATGAACAGGAAGTAATTAAATCACTGAATCAGGTGTTGGAACAAGAAAACTACAAAAACATAAAGGATGGTGTTCCTCAAGGACCTGTGTTGGGAACCACTGGTTTAAAGATACTGAGGGACAGAGTTCTCCTCTTAGGAGTCAAGTTGCATATACTGTATGTTGGCACAGCTCTATTAGAGACAGTGATGCATTCAAACGAGGTGGGAAAAAAAACACTCAGGTTGAAACTTGCAGTATGAAAAAGCAGCAGCATCGCTGAAATAAAAACTTTTTTTCTTCCCAGACATGTGTGGATAGTTACATTTCCAGCCGACTAGGAACATGCACCAACTGCAGACACCCAGAGCTGTGCCAACATACAGCCCACCTACTGAGGTCATCGTGTGGTGTCACTATGACTTTAGTACAGTTATTTACAAGAGTGACACTCGTGCTTCAGTCCCTCTCATCTCTTTACCCTCCAGAAAAACAAAGTGGCTTCAGTTCTCAGTACTTCGGAACATTGATGATGTGTGTAGAAGGTAGCAGAAAAGTCCTGTTCAAAAACGCCCTGTTTTTGATTTAAAATAAAGTGAGCACATCTTACTGTAACATGATTAGCAACACGGTTGGTTTTAGAGGCTGAAATGACCATAGACTGAAGTTAACTGTACCTTTGTGTATTTTTGCCTATTAAAAATTCAAAGTGCACCGAATGCCAGTGTTAATCTACTCTGTTTGCAAACTTTAAATCATCTGTTGCCTCATAATATTAAAAAAGAGAACTATTTAACTGAGTGCGGTTCACGTGGGGTTTTTCCTTTTCCTTTAATGTAGAGTATCCAGGATGCCCTATAGTAAGGCTTTTTCTGAGTAGGGAGCTTGTGGGGCGTCTGAGGGAGGTGCTAAGCTTGTGCCGGTGTGGGCGCTGTAGTTTGGCGTCTGCATCATGCCTGCAGGTGTAGTGCACGGTACGGGGACTGCAGTGCTAGCTGGATTTGGGTAGGACTGAACATCTGCTGGGGCCATGGAGCAAGGAGCTGCAGAGTAAACTGGTGGCTGGCCCATGTACATGTGGCCATCACTGTGAAGAGTACAGAGAAAAGTTTGTAATACAGTATAATTAGTTTAAACATAAATAAGTAAATAAAAGAAGAGGCATGTAGTTAAACAGTTTTGATAGCGCTGTTATTTAATGACAATTTTTGTGTGAAGGAATGAAAAAAAAAATTTAAGAAATGAAAAAAATAAAGTAACAGCTACTGAACTAATTTTAAGTTATTGGATCATTTAGTGCACCTGATGCTCACACTGGGGGCTTTAAGCGACCTTTCTCATAACTAGAAGTATGATTTAGTAGCTTATTTTGTGCACTTTTAACCACTGAGACCTACAGATGGAGTTCAGCTGTTACATTTAGATCCATCTGAAGCACACGGTCAGAAAAGTCTCATTCTTTTTGTTCATCTAACTCACTGTAATGTTTTTTTTAATGTTTTACTGTAATAAAAAATATTTTAACCGTCTCAAGATTTTATTTGTGGTAAAAGCATTTTGTTATCCTTGTTTTTAAGGTAACTGTCCCCATACTCAGAAACTATTTAAAGTCTTTTTTTAAGTACACAGAAAATGGTATAGTTTGTATCAATTTATGATGCAAAAAAGTGAAATGTGGACATTTTTTTAATTATAAGAAACTATTTCAATATTAAAATATGCTAACTTGTTTGAACTAGTGGAAAACATCAAAACAGTGCACCAAAAACTAAGCAAAAGGCGACATAACTAACTTTCTCAAATACAATGGAAAACAAAAAATAAAGTTCTTTCATTCATTCATTCAACCTTTATTTAAACAGATAAATCACACTGAGCCTCGAAGACTCATTTACAAGTCAGACCAAAACCAAAGTGTCTACAAACTTAGAATTATCAAATGAGACTATCAAAGAAGTTCATTATCAAATAAGAAAATTGTTTCAAATGAGAGAATAAAGTTTTTTAATCAATGTAAATTACAGTTAATACTGAAATAAGAGAGACTAACATTTATTTGGAAGCTAAAGATAATAAGATAATGTTTTAGTGCATTAGGAAACCAAGGAGTATGAGAATGTAAAACTAACCTGGGAGCTTGCTGAGCAGGCATCGGGGTTCCCGCAGGAAGCTGCTCCACAGGAACAGTATAACCTTGAACCCCAGTACTGCTCATGGCATATGAACCCGATGTAGGCTGACCAGGGTAGACCTGCAAACACATGCAACACACATTGCACTTGCTAAGTTACTGAGTCACTGTGGAGTGAAGTGCTATTGGTTTTTCCCTGATCAATGCAACATTTCTGTTCTACTTAAAAGTCATCTATTAAGATTTAAACATATTAGACCCAGGATGAATCGACTTTACCTGCTGCACCACACTGGCAGGCTGCTGCATGTAGTACTGCTGGCTCTGCAGCTTGGCATACATGGCATAGACTGGATCGTCATTCATCAACTTTGCATACAAAGACAAAGCTTCCATCACCTTCACGTTCAGCTCTGACAGCTCAGAGTGCTTCCTGAAAACATAAGGCCCAAACCTTAGAAAGTGGATACGGTCTCAGTGTAACTACATCTGCCTGTATATTTACGCCCTTCAAACAAATGTTTTGCTTTCGGTTTAGAAGATTTTATGGTTTGCACTGAGCTAAACCGGTCACAACACAAATGCACCTGTCTATATCCTCCAGCTTCTGGTCAATAAGGGGTCCCATTTGATTACAGGCACCTGATGAAGAACAAAAATATTGTTGCGTCATCGCTTTAAAAAAACAGTTCACAACTGTAACTTTCTAGTTTTTCATATTTTGTAGTTATATACTGAATTCAGTTAACCTTCCAGCTGTAGTAACTCAATACTGTCCGACTGGTTGTCTGTTGGATCTGCACTTTGGATCATCTGCAGTAACTGGTCCATTTTGTCCTAAAGCGGTCCACAAAAACAGGCAAATGTAACAGAGTCATTTTACACCATTCGTTGAAATCTCATACATGTGCATCAATAAAGAGCTCTGTTCTGGTGACAGAACGTTTACCTCATCTATAAATACAGGCTCCTGTTCAGGCTCTATGGTTTCCACCTGGATCTCCTCACTGAACTGTACGGTCTTCTTCTCTGTCTTCACTGCACATTTCCAAGTTACAGCAGATAAACAAGAAAGCAAGTGAGAAACCATCAAGACGTTACACAATGCAAAAGAGGTTAAGGTAAACAGATTTAATAAATATAATTCATAATTCACTGTACTGGTCATCCCAGGATCCATCAAACCATTTTTATCATGTCTAAAAGTGTACTCACTCATCTCAGGCTCTGCTGTGAGATCAGCAGTGACAAAGTTGGATGGGAACAGCCCGACACCCTGGTATGTTTCTCCTTTCCACCAGTTGGGGTCACTAAGACACAAATAGCAGAGCAAAAGTAAAATGGTAACTGTTACATCGTATTAACGAAGCAGAATACTGATGCAATCACAACTGTAAACATTAATTTAGGAAATAGAGGAATCTCTGTGACATCATGGTATTGTAATACAACTGTGAAGTTAATTTTAATCATATTGGAACAGAATCAAAATAGTTAACAGATTTGACACCATTTTTACCTCAAGTACATTTTATTTTCAATTAACAGATATAATGCATTTTCAACAGATGTTTCATGTTCGTAAACTAAGGTTAGAGCATAAGATTTTTTTTTCAGTAATTGGAAAGATTATACTCCTTCTCATATATACTTGTTCAAATGTTCACCTGTCGTCAAGAATGGTGATGATTTCTCCAGATTTAAAGGTGAGTTCGTTGTCCTCTGCTGCCTCAAAGTCATAGATGGCTCGGACTTTCCTGCCGTCTGACTTGTGTGTGGAAAGCAGGCTGGACGTGTTCGGGTAAAGGCTCGACAAGGAGGTCTGCAGCTGCTGGCGCTGCTCCTTCAGCGACAGTTCAATAGCTGCATACAGCGAGGACAAACATGATTAACTGTGTCTTTAATGGCTTTGAACATTTAAAACTCACTACCCTAGTTTAAATTAGAAAAACTAATAAAGAATGAGTAAAATCACTAAATGTGTAGATTTTAACTCCATAGCTACAGTCGCATCTGATAAATGGAAAATGTCCTGTTATTACCTCAGTCATTAGCAAACATTGGCTCATGTTTGAGCATTCACTTGAAGCCTCTTTACCTTTGGCTAAGTCCTCCTCTTCTTTTTTGTTTGTGGAGGTGGAGGGATCCTTTGCCACTAATGCTGGGCTTGCTTTTGCTTGCTCTGCAGCCTGTGAAAACATAAGTAGAGATTAGACAAGCAAGGCTTATATGCATGACTTTGAGGAAAAGGACTGCTGAAATTAATTTGACATTAGATTAAATTACAAACTGAATCAGATGGAACTGAAGGCACAGTAAGCACACATTAAAAATAAACCTACCTGGGAACCCACCGCAGGGAAGGCCACACCTTGCTCGCGTAGATTCTTTATCATGGCTGAGATCAGGCTGAGCTGTGGGTCATTGCGGAAGTCCTCAGCCCACTCCACCATCAGGGCCTTCAGCTTCTCACACACTTTTGGGTGACCCTTGATTCAGACAAATTAAAAATCATGTCCTAATGTACAGACACAATAATATTGCACAATGATTAAGATAAAAAAAAAAAAAGCTGCATACCTTGTTTAAGACATTACTGACTTCACTGGCAAACTCTCTGGAGCACACCTCCAAGTGAAAAATTTTCCCACAGTTTGAGACACAAGCACCGAGCAACTGTAAGGACAAAAGAAACGGCTCATTTTAGCAGTTCATCATTAAAGTAGTTCACAAAACAAACATGAAAATAATACCCGTTTAGCAAATATGACGGAGCTTTAAGGCCACGCTAAGAAAAAAAAAGTAAAATTACATTGTCACGCTAAAAAAAATTAAAAGCCATAAAATTACGAGAATAAAGTTGTAGTATTAAGAGAATAAAGTCGAATAAAGTATTAATATTACGAGAATAAAGTCGTACAAGTCTTTTTGCAGCTCTGTTTTTTTTTCCCCCCACGAGTCGGATCTACAATGCGACCTGTCAATCAATCCAGCTGGTGTGTCAGCAAAAGAGCAAGATTTGCTGCGTTTTAACTGTTGTAAAATGAAGATTGTTGAGCATCTTGTTAAGTTATACTTTGATATTGGTTTTATAAATAAGGAGATAGTTAATCTGTTAGCACATCAGCATCAGATTAGTATCAGTATCAGGACTTTGAACCTGCTTACAGTAAGGTAGTATGCTCTGATGGGCTGCAGCAGCTCTGCAGGTAAGGGGCATTTAGCTTCGGATTGATTATTTGCTGACACGCCTACTGGATTGATTGACAGGTCGCATCGTGGATCCGGCTCATGGAAAAAAATAATAAATAAATGAGCTGTTCAAAAAAAAAAAAAGTCTTGTATGACTATTCTCATAATACTACAACTTTATTCTTGTAATTTTATGGCTTTTAATTTTTTTCTTAGCGTGGCCCTAAAGCTCCGTCGTAAGTAAAGATCTAGTTGTCTAATAAACATTGGGATAGAAGAACAGGTTCTCAATTTTACCTTAATAGTCAAGGAATATGAGCTTACCAACACAGATGCAGGTTATTTCAAGAACACATTGGGGAATGGTTCTTGTGCCAGTCTGTTATGGCTATTTATTTTTAACAAGCAAATAATCAGGCTTCACTGCAGTCACCTTTAAACGTTGCTAAGTCTGCTGGTCTTGTTTTAGTTTTGAGAGACTATCTGGTGCACTAAAGGGCACAGAGGAAAACAGTCACTATGGCAAATAATCCAGAACAAACCTAAAGACCAAGATAACTCGAAGCAGAAAATATTCTAGCTGATTGAAAGCATCCCCTTTTTACTGGTTTTTAACGGTTACTCTCAGGCAGAAAGTACTGCTATCCATCACTTTCAATCAACTGGAAAGAACAGCCCTTCATACAAACAGCAATTAAGTTTCTTTTAAAACAAACATTAGAAAAATAAAGATTTTTCTGCTCAGCTTGCTTGAACAGAAGAAACCACTTATATGGTGTCGTTTGAATGAAGTGTTTTTTTACTTGTCTGAAACATGGTTGTTTTAACTGTTGCTGTTTTGTGAATCTCCACTCTTTCTAAGGAGAAAATGCGTTTTAGATCATACAAATGTAGAATGACATGCGTAAAAAACAACAACAACAAAAAACTATCCTATCACTCTGTCTCCGAGTGTTAGATGTAATGTTGTTTTCTTTGAATCATGAGCAGCTCCAGGTCTTCTCATCCTGTCATTTTGGTACAGCTGATTACAGTTTTATGCATTCAAAAGACAATGTTTCAGAACAGATATGACTTTTTAAGGGGTTTACTGGGTAAAGTCTGGTTTGGCATTTCTTTCCCAAAGGTTTCTGAACAGTCTTCATCTTGTTGTGAACTCTGTATTTGCTGTGATAAAACCTTATTTTCATATTAAATATGATATTAAAGTTTCTACCTTCTGAAAGGGCAGCTTCCAAATTGAGATGTCATAACTTAAGTCAGCTATGTATAGTTTATTTATTTAGAGAATACATAGGAACATAACATGGGTATCAAAAAGCTTTTGAGTGATTTTTCTTTTCAAAGACAGTTCTATGTTGATGTGTGGAGATATAAGAGTTTTAATTTCAAAACTCTTCCATCAACCTGGATGTGTATAGCCTCAAATTAAAGTTTGAGAGTCTGCACTTTAGGTAGATATTCCCTGTAATTTCATTGTGTTTACAGCTGAAATTGCAAACATTGTATCAGCCTCCAAATATTTCCGGGCCAACCTGTACACACAACATGTCTGTTTGTGTTCAGTCTACTTACGGTCAGTGCCTGCATGGCTACGTGTGGATCCTTGTGGTTCACTCTTCTCATTATAGAGCGGAGACATTCTTTTGGCCTGGAACAGAGGAGCAGAACCCAAAGGTCTTAAGAAATGAACTGCAAGCTAAAGAACAATCCAGCTTTGTTAAATCAAGTATTTATTTGTAAAGGGGGTTTCTGAAAACTGTTTGAGTTTGATCTCCAACAACAATGATATGTTTAAATATATCAAACAGCTTTTAAAAAATTAAATATGTGTATTTTTTTGTAGTGAAAAGGTTGAGATACCCAGTTCGGGACTGTCCTATCTTATCACATATATCCAGGATGAGGCCCCAGTCCTCAGCTGTGTTCATCTCACTAGTTGCTTTCTCTGAAGGGTGAAAAAAAAACACTTAATACAAGCAGAAGTCTTAAAGTGAAAAGAAAAAAAAAAGATACATAATTTTGTCAACAGCAATCACCCATAGAAATTAAGCTTTTAAAATTGTAATACTTCACAAAGAAAAAGAACAAATGTATTTATGAATCTTTGTAAATGAACATAAACATGTCATTTAAGTGCCTCACAATACAACCAAAGCTTTTTAATTCCAGTGGCACCGTGGCAAACAGTGTTGTTCAATAATTTCTTAAACACTTATTAGAGATAGTAACATGAAAATTATAAAGTGAAACAATTAATCCAGCACTGGTGAGACTAATCAAATGTATTTACTTTTTCATTTTCGTGCTCTAATGTATCTATACAATATGTAAGATGAGTCATAATCAGTGTGATTAAGCAGTAAAATATAAGTTATTTAACTGAATTTAGAAATTAAGTAAACAATGAACAAATGCCAAATGAATACTTTTGATATTGAACACGAAAAGAACGAATCGACTAACATAATCTTTAATCAAAAGCAGTTTATAAAGTCTGATAATTATACAATAAACTACAGGGTTTGGTGTGTTAATGGTGTTTGGGGCATGTACAGTTTCCTCTGAAAACTGTACATGTTAATGATGTGGCTAACCACACAGGAAACAGCATCACTTATACAGTATTTTCATATCACACCGCTTCCTCTTTCACTTCCACTTCTTCTGTAATTTCAGGCTCATTAATAACAAAACTGACGGTGAAAATGCAGAACAGCAAAGCTAAATGGGTTAAATGGGGCACAAAGCTGCCAGCTAGCCGATGACAGCATATCTCGTCATTTTACAGCTAATGTGACGATGAATAAAAACATGCACATATTAGGACTTGAAAAAAAAAACATTTTGCTAGATTTGAGCCACTACTGTATGCATTTTAGTTCGAGAGTGAAAGGCTCCGAAAACCCAAACAAAGCTGTCTGGGAGCTACTTATGCTAGCCCCGATGCTAACAGTTCAGATTACTCACCAACATCTTGGTCAAAAGGGTTGGTCGTGAAAAGAGGCATCGCTTGAGCGTTGGCAACAACAGATTTCGCCTTCCCCAGATATTATTATTTTTTCCTCTTAGCCTTATTTCACGCAATAAAACTGCATCGCAACAACAACTAAATGGGTGTCAAACAGAGCTAGCCCACTCTTTTTCTACACTGTCACCGCTTCTCGTCAGACGGCAACAAGCGAAGCATTCTGGGTAATTGAAGCGAATTGTTGGGTGTCGAATAAACGTATGACACCGATAAATCGCCTATCGCTATGTCAAAGTCTTATCTGCATTCGTAAAGCCGACAAAATCGTTCACTGGATACTGTATTCTGAAAAAAGAAGAAAAAAAAAAAAAAAAAAAGAATATACGCATCATTGTCAGGTGATGGTGGTCACATGACGCTTGGAGATGACGCTCACTGGAAGTTGCTCCCAAACCGGTGAGTTTTGTTTTTATTTATGATACAGGCCTCAGAATAGTGTCAAATTTGAAACAGTTATTTGAATAATCACGTTATTCACCAGTGGAAACTGTGATATAATGGTAAAATACAGTGACATTATATTATGTTTTGTTTGTATTTTATTTTTTATCTTTAACCTGCAGATGAAGGCTGGGAAAAATACAGTAACTGTCAAATAAATTAATGATGGGAAGTGTTACCACTGGTAAACAAAGGTAGAAAGTTAAAAGCTTAAAGGTCTTCAGATTTAAAACGACTGATCTATATGTTGATTGTTTTGCTTTTTGATCTGAAGTGAGAGGAGTTATTTATTTTAAAGAAATGTTCTTCCCATCCACTCATCTTAGCCAACAGTCTGCTGTTTGTAATGATATTTGAAACATTAAGAAAATAAATCCTTGATTACTGATTACTGTATAAAGATTTCTTGTAATGTTACAAAATGTACATAAAATGTTTGCACTTATACATAAAAAAAAACTAGTAAAAAAAAAAAAAACTCACCAAAACAAACAAATGAATACACAAAAAATAACCTAAAAACTTGTGTGAAAAAAATATGGCATTAACAATGTGAAATTATGTAGGAACTCAGGATTGGATGCTGATATATATATATATATATATTTTTTTTTTCCTTTTTTTTTTTTTTCTTTCGGCTTCTCCCTGCGTTAGGGGTCACCACAGCAACTAGTCGCACGAAGACTTGGCAATTGTTTTTACGCCGGATGCCCTTCCTGACACAACCACAGACCACCGAGCTAC
>JARVGS010001968.1:26767457-26785774 GCA_031762315.1 Hypsolebias antenori | reverse complement strand
AAAATCAAACTAAGCCAAATTGGCTTAAAAACAGATATTCTGTAAAAAAAAAAAAAAAAAAAAAGATCCAGAGCCAGTTAAGTCTTGAATGTGGAACAGATTAGATCTCTTTTTGTCATCACATCTGTGCTTGGTTAAAGAAAGACAGACTATGACAAATGGGTCATATACTATAATCTGGAGGGACAAACATCTGAGCATGCAAATGGGCATCTTTACCAAAGCTGGGCCACCATATACAAAAACTTTAAGATGTAGTGCTGAAAATCAAATGTATTTTTAATCTAATAAGCAGCAGTAACCTACAGTATAAAGCCCAGGCTTTTCGCCACAAGCTCTTATGGCACATGATTAGAAGATATATATTTTTTGTCACATCAGCAGTTTAGGTTAAAGAAATATTATGTGATGAAGTTCAGCCTGTAATGTTAGCATGCAGTGAGCTAGCAGCAGAGGTAGTGTTGGCAGGTAGCACGTTTATATTTAAAATGTTTTTTTTTCCAGTGAAGTTGCAAATCAAACAAGATCTGCAACTATCTGCACCATTTAACATGATATTTTTTGACAAACATTCATATGCACACAAATGCTGAATACTTAGATTACCTTGTACTAAACTGCATTCAACTTTATTTACACCTCTTCTTTCACTGTCATTTTGGATAAACTGTCATTTTTGTAACAACAAGCCAGTGCCAACATGGAAGCCATAAACCAATTTTATTAGGCTTAGTAGAACCCAGAAGACCTCCTGGTCCTTTCTGCTCATGTTAGACTGAGGTCATTTCAAGTCCAATGGGATCATGTGACCCTCAACAAGAGAGAAAACATGAAATATATCCATACCTTTAACCTTTACACTTTGAAGAAAAAGGGGTCATTTTCTGTGCTTTAAATAGTAACTTGGACTAATATATCATTTACATGTTCTACTTTTAACATAACCACATTATTTTTATTTTAAAGAAAAAAGGAAATCATCAGTTGCATTCAAGTTTAGCTGAAGAATTGAAAGCAGCCCACAGTGGCGATTTTAGCCTCTTTGCACCCATGAAAAATAAAGTAAAAAAGGTAACAGATCACTGTAATACTTAGTTTATTTACAAAATGACTAATTGCTGGATGTTCGGCCCCTGAGCTTCTGGCTTTCCATAACTGGCTTCCTGAGTAGTTTAGTTGAATATCCGTGCTTTAGAGGGTGGAATACAGTTTATTCCATTTCCAAAACCTGAACAGAGTCTGGAAAATGTAAAAGATGATAAAGCCCTGCGGCCGACCTCATGATCAGCTGAATACAACAGTGATAAACAGGAAGTCCCACACGTTCATCTGTATGAAGGTAACTGCAAGTCCATTTTCTGTCATAATTGCATTGTATTCTTAATGGTTAAATTAAAGATTAATGCTTATAGCTAGTTGTGCCTGGTTTTGTATGTAGATATATGTTGTATCTTCTGGTTGCATAAGTTTAGTATTTGCTTATTATGATGAGTTAAAACTATAATTTTGTACAAAGCATGTAGGTTGTGCAATGTAAAACAGAGCGCTATGTCTGCATCTTATCAAGTGCATATGTATTGCACGCCACTAGCTTAGCGCTATTTCTTGTTGTGCCGAGCTTTCTATAAATGTTATTGAATTAAGTGTGTACTTATGTAGGTAAACACAGATGTTTAACAACCAGTTAAAATACTGTACAACAAAAAGCAGGAAATGGAATTTATTCAAAGATTTCTGGGGCATGACCCCCAGGCATCACCCCCACACACATCTGACACCAATGGCCACCACCTTGTTCAAGCCAAGAGCCATTGTCAGCAGTGGGGGCTATGCACCACTAAAGGTCAGATTCTAGAATTGCCCATGACAAAATTATTGTTGGAGACTATAAATTAGCACATTGCAAGACATCATGGACAAAAAGTAGTTGCAGTGTTTCCATAGCCAAACTAAAACTGAATAAAATATAACAAATTCACATAAGATTCACTGACGGTTGAAGCATGTTTGCACTAAATGGTCCAAAATGAAGACAAACTGCAAAAATATTGATGTTTCAAAACAGGATGAAACTGGCTGTGACTGTGTCTTTGGGGGAAAATAACTTTACTTCTGTCTACATTTATATTGTTGATGTGAAAACATTGTTGGGTTTCTAATTAAACCCTACAGCCACTGATCTGAACCATTAACCTAATGCTTGCCTTTCTATGGAATCATTTATTTAAACAAATTAAAATAAAAGTTGCAGTCAGGATGGAAACAGTTCAAAGTTAGCAAGTTGGCAGGTCACAGTCTGCCTCTTTGTGTAAGCACATCCCTGTTTTTATCCGTCTCGTGTGGGTTCTTTGTCAGCAGTTCAGTAAGAACGTGATCAAGCCCAATAATTAATAGTAATGGCAGAGTCTTGCGATTTTTACTTTTAACCCAAAACATATTCTGTTTGAGCAGCTGACATGAACAAAGCTCAAGGAAAAGCATTTCAAAATGTCAAATTTTTACCACTAAAATAATTACTGAATAGTATCAATATCATGTTTATGTCTATCTTGATAGTTTATGAACATATGCTTTACAGTGGCGTATATGTCTTTACTACTGTGATGATGGTGTGGCAAGAAGTGAGATGAGAATGTATTAAAGGCATTCAATCCACAGTGGAGTACAACCACTTAAAAACAGCAATGTGATTGATTTAGCTAAAAAAAAAAAAAAGTCCAATAGATCAACAGTGAACGTTACTGCATTTGCAAGACATGCAAGTTTGGAATAGGCTAATTCAAATTAGCAGCTGTGTTTGGATGAGTTTGTCTCTTTATAATAAACAGAAAATAATAAAAATGAGTTGGAGGAGTAGAGCTTCCACACACGGTGCATTTCTTACATAAAGTTGTGCAACTCAGTTTTTGTGCGGTAAATTGTTTGTTCTTCTAGTTTTAACTATTCAGACTTAATATTAATTTTAGCTCCAAAATTACACAACAACAAAAGATGAACTCAAGCCTTTAAAACTGCTTCTGCCTTGTGTTTAAGTCATTGAAAGATTTATGCAGAGTGCACGAGGATCTAGTGTTTTTTAGCATCTCATCTTCAATGTGCTGCAGTTTTTCTTATTGCTTGTGTTTCAATGGACCTTGACTTTTTTCTTGCTTCCAGGAAAAAAAAAAAAAAAACGGTCAGTCATCAGATAAAAAAGCGCATTACACAAGTGTGATTGATATCAAACAGCTCTTTAATTGTATCCATGTAACGCTGGTGAAAAAGAAAGTTCTTTCAGTATTTATAATGAATTCCAGAGCAAAGCCTCAGAGACGGTTTATCTGTGGGCTGGAAAACTTAAAAAAATCAGAACCCTGCTAATCTCAGTCTCACCACCACAACATGAGCATAAATAAACTGACATATTTTGTTACGCGGGTTCAGGATACTTCATTACACTTTCATGTAAGCCCCAAACCGCCGTGTGCCGAACACCGAACTTAACTCTGTGCATCCATTCGTGTGAGCAGCTGCTTTTTCTGTGGTTGCAGGATGGTCCGCCGTGAAAGCACGTACAATACTGAAGCAGCAACAATCTGCTCAGCCTGATGTGTGCACAGTGTGCGCTGTGCTTCATTGCATCTACACACGCAGTTTTCAAACTTCATCAGCCAGCAGAGCTAATAAAACCTCATGGTTTGGACCAGGCAAGCTATTCAACCGAGTCTGACTTTACTTTTGGGGAAAAGCCGCTGACCACAGAGAAAATAGTATCTAACTTCCTGTTTGGATGTGGCCTACTGGAAGGGTTATGTAATGTAGCAATAAATTGTAATTGTATCAATATATACCATAGCTAATGCAAATTACAAAACAGAAACGTACTAATGTTTTTACTGTGTTTCCCAAAAGAACCAGATAAAGCAGCAAATGAAAAATGGCTACAAATATGGTAAAACTGTGAGAACGTTTTATGATGTTACTTGTTTATTTCATTATTTACTCAATAAACAAGGTTGCCACACATTTGTTTGCAAAGTATGGTGTATTTGGTAAATTATGCAACATTTATTGTGATTTACTGTACGTATGATCTAATGAAAAATGCAATGCAACCGCCTCTGTATTAGGGGTTGAATCAACTACTGTAGTCGATTCTAGGACATCTCACAAGTTTTTAAATTTCACGTCAACTAGTCGCAGTCACATGATTGTGTCACATGATCAGCAGAGGAGGAGGATATGCCCAATAATTAGAGTGAGCCAGTGACTGGGGAGAAAAGCCAGACTCTAGGAGGATTTTGTGCAACTTTTTGGGCCACATTTCCAAAGTAACAGGAGATTAGCACACTGGTCCACTGCTGCCGAAGAGGTCCGTGATTGTTTTTTGTTACTGCAGATTCCCACATGAACCCGCTGCAGTGGTGGGCCAGCAATCAGGACAGATTTCACCATTTGGTAAAACTCAGCAGAAGGTATTTAGCTGTTCCGGCAACCAGCTCTCCCAATGAGAGAATTTTCTCTCTTGCTGGGAATACCATTACGTGAAAACGGGCAAGCCTTCGTCCTGCTCATGTTGATGCTATTGTTTTCTTACATGTAAACCAGGATCAAAAACCATAAACTGTAAACAAGGAGACTATAGACAGCGAGTGAAATTTATTTAATCACAGGTGGATTAAGTAAAATAAAAATGTTTCTTTCACTTTTGCAGATTAATAATAGTTTCCTGTGATTTGCAGTATGAGCATGCGTGTACACTCCCAATGTTTTTTTTCTGTAATAAATAATAATTACTTTTTTGCATATATGATATAGCGTCTTTAGTTCCTATGGCGTTACAGCGACTAGTCGACTCGACTTTTATCATGCTGAAGTCAACTTTTAAAAATATGAAGTTGTGCAACCCCTACTCTGTATGCATGTGGGCAATCTTGGTTGTACTAGCTGACTCAGCAGAGATTTACTATCAGATCTCACCAGGTAAGCAGTCAGGGTTTATTGTTACCACCTCCTGTAGTTCTTCAAAGTTTAGCCTAATATTTCACTTTTTCATAGAAAATCTAAATTTCTGGTCTTTAAAGTGGTTGGTGCACTGTAAAATACAGTATGTTGACTCTGGCTTCCAAATGAGTTGTATTTGCATTGCATTGCAAGCAGCGATAAGAAGCAGACAATCTTGTGGAGCTTCTGTGTGAGGTTGAGCGGTATCAGCTACATAAAGATGGGCTCATGTCCATCCACAGCTTGGGCTCTGAAAACCAACTCCTGGAGAGAGGTTGGACTCTATCTTACTCTGGAGTTGTCCGGGGAGAGAGACCCCCGGCTAAATGTGTCAGCATTGGAGTTTTCCCCGGTGAACGAGAAGTTGTCTGCAACTTCGGGTTACGGGAGGGAAGGTTCTGACTGTTGTTTGTGCTTATACACCAAATATCAATTCAGACTGTGAAGCAATTTGGGGATGAGGTGTGCTGCCCAGAGACACCACAAGGTATGCAGTGATCGGGGATCGAACCTGGGACTTTCGGGTCCCAAGTCGGCTGCCCAGCCTCTACACCATGTGCTTGTGCGTGATGTTTTTTTCATTTTCATTCTTTTACTCTTCAGCCAAAGATTAAGAGCATGTTAGGATTTTTTTGTCTCCAAAACCGATGTTGTCAGTTTCACCACTTTTACTGTCTGTCCAAACAGATCTCACTTGTAAATGAGTCTTCAAGGCTCAGTGTGATTTATCTGTTTAACCAAAGGTTGAATGAATTAATGAATTAGGCCTCCTGGACACCTTCCTTCCGGGCACGTCCCACTGGTAGGAGGCCCCTGGGAAGTCCCTGTCATTGGAGAGACTGTGTATCTTCTCTGGCCTGGGAACGCCTTGGGGTCCCCCAGAACGAGCTGGAAAGTGTTGCTGGGGAGAGGGATGTGTGGGTTTTTCTCCCAGACCTGTTGCCTCTGTGACCCAAATATGGATAAATGGTAGAAGATAGAGATGGAGATAAATTACATTTCTAATTTTAACTAAAATCAATTACATACATCCACTTTGCTTAGGTGAATTATGATGAAGACTGTAACATTAGTATGTTGGAATACCTAACTGAACTGAGGCCTGTGCAGTTATTCCTGCAAACATAAAAGCTGCTGTCAGTGTGCCCTGGCAAAGTCAGTGACTCTGATGTTGCCCTTTGCAGCGGTTGTACAGATGTTGACACACAAACACACATCTGACTTGATCTTTTAAAACACTTGAGAGCCAAGTAAATGGAACAACTCAACGTGACAGGCATTTTGCTGCATCTCGAAAATATGGTTAGAAGAACAGAACTGCACAGTGCGTTGGTTGGAAGCCAATGTAAACAGACTGAGTAACAAAAGCTCTAGAGTCAGGTCTGAGCAATGGAAAGTGAGCAGCACTGTAACTCACAGAAAAACAATTAAAAAAAAACATTTTCATTTGTATTTTCTACAGTTTTTCAAGAAAAGGAAGGAGAAAGATTGATGTTGACCATCTGGGGCCGAATAGCTTCCATTAAATTAACACTGTACTGAGATGCATTCAAAATGTCTTTGCTCAGCCTGTCTGAGAGTGTTCACTGAAAATTGAGTTAGACACCAGTAATGTGCGTTCTGTTTTTGTAACCAAGCCAAAATGGGCTGTGAATGTAGCATTTGAAAACCATCTATTATGTGAGAGAAGAGACCCTATCAGATGACAGCTGGTTACAGACGTGTCATTAAAATTGGCCAACTTATCCCACAAGAGTGTGATGAGGCGGTTTGGCTGATTTCAGTCGAAACAACTGCATCTATATATAAAACCACTGACAGACACAAGCTGCTGTGAAACCCCAAACTTGTCATATTTTAAGTCTGAGATCTTTTCTCATTTAAAGACCAGTCCTCCGCCAATATCTGAAACATCTGTTTTAAAATGGACTGCTATAGAAGCCACATCAGTTGGGACACATTTTATTCCCCCCCAAACTTGAAAACAAATGATGTTTTGATGTGATGCCATACAGCAACATAAAGTCACATTTTCTGTATAATATTTGTACTTTTATGGCCATGACCCATGGTGTCAGTGAGTAAATGGACTGTACTTATATAGCGCCTTTCTATCTTATTTCAAGATACTCAAAGCTCTTTACACTACATCTGTGCCCTCATATATCCATTCATACAGCACTCTACTAGATCTCTACAAAGCTAATTGAGCAAATCATTCTAAAGAGACTAATCAGTGCTTTTAGATCACATTCATACACCGATGGGACACACATCAGAGGCTGTGAGGGGTTCAGTGTCTTGCCCAGGGACACTTCAGCATGTGACTGCTGGTGGATTCGAACCCCAACTCTTCCACTGGAGGACGACTGCCACAGCCGAGTCTATTTACATTGAATTAGCAGTGTCATTTATATGTACAAAGAGGGGCAGTTGGGGCAAGGCAGCTAAAGAAAACCTAACATTATTTATCAGTCTACACCAAAGTGTGACTCTAGGTTTAGGTATGAAAATCAGATATACTGCCTTAGGTAGCATAGCTGGGCCAACAATGTTGTAAAACCTATGAAATGCATCCATCCGTTATCTGTATCTGCCTTTTCCTTTCTACATTGCAGGGGTCACATTTGTCAGTTTATCCAATACACTGCACTGGTTCGCATGAGGTGTGCTGACTATATTGTGACCAATCTTAACTGTTTGCATTTAATTCACTAAGAGTTTGGCAATGCGATGCACATTTTGTGCATCGTAACAAGTTCTAAAATACTGCCGTTTTAGTTTAAGGTCATTCCATCCTGCCTAATTCAAAGTTTTGCAAATTTTGGGATGACTTAACTTGAAGTTTTCAATATTCTAGTCAGCTATGTCAAACAATGTAGTATCAGACAGAAATCATCTTAATGGAGACAAGCTAATGGCTACTCTAAGCAGAGCCAGTTCCAAAGCAAACTGCTGCTGTCTAGAAGTTAATCCAAGCTAAAAATAAATACAAAAAATCAAGATTCAGGCAAATCTCTTGACTTTACATGGTTATTTAGTGTAGTTACTGTACTTACACTATTTGATAAGCACTAGGTATGTACTTCGTTGTATGATATATTGCTACCAACAAAATTTAAAAAGTAAAAGTAACGTTCAGCTTTTCTGTACACGTTTCATGTGGAACACTACTGATAATGCACCAGTGACTCTGTATTCAACGTAAATAACCATAGATTACGGTAAATGAAATTCCTGACAGTGGGATTTGTTGACTAGTCAGTAATGGAGCGCACTACACTTTTTTAAAAGTCTTTTTGAATCAGTCCCTGCGATCATCAAACTAATGTTGTTCCCTAACAACAAAATATGCCTTAAAGCTTTCTCTACTATAAATTTGTGAGATATGTCACGTCTAAGAATATAATAAAACAGTATAGACAATTATTTAAATATAATATACGGTATTGTTGAATGAATAGGTACTGACTGGCAAAATGTGTATGAATATTTTCGCTGCCTATGTCCAAAATGTCTCCATGGCTGAATTCAGTCTCATTGACTTTTGGTTGTTGGGCTCTATAAAGCAAGTGAAGTAATGGTAACTGTCCACTTCCCCAGCAACACAAAACCAAATTCATTTGTGCCTGTTTCACTGAGCACTGGTCCCTTTTCATTCCCTGCAGTTATGTTTTCCCTCATACGTCTGCAATCCTTTAATGTCTTCTTTCTATCTGCCTGTGCTCTTTATTGAAAACAAGGGTTGGTAATCTTTCATTAGGCTAACAGAGCATGCATGCATGCCCTAGAGGGGGGTCATAAGTACCAGGCAGGCATTCTGAAAACATTCTAGTCTCGTAATAAAGTCCCTGTAAATTAAAACCACTTGCTGTTTTGCTCACCCCCAAAAATGTCACGCCAGGAATGTGACTCCTCGGTCCAAAAAATTAAAATAAAGAAAAAAATGTAAAAACGGTTGACAAATGCCTGCCTGCTGAATCAAACACAAAATAAATATATACTGAAAGTACTACAGAACACAGACATGTTACAAGAGTAGCAACAATTAAAAATAAAATAATTATGGGAAACTTTGAGAAAAATACGTTCCACTTTCCATCTCTTTCCCTCTCTTTGGCACTTTGCTGACACAGCACAGCACGGAGCTGGACCATGAATATGCAGACCCCACCTCTCTCTCATTCTGAGTTCGCAGTTGTGGATTGAATAAACTTTCAGTATGGAACAGGAAGCAGATCAGCAACTTCTCAGGTTTGAATTTGCAGAAGGAAAATAAAAGCCTTATGGGAAGCAGATGCCTAAATGAGTCATGGACTGCATTCCTCTGGTTGCTGAAGACAACCTGAGGATGTGTGATAGACAGATTCAGAAGGGTTCATTCTTACTGAATTTGTAACTACTATTAAGTACTTTGGAAATCCATTTAGGACAATGCCTAGTGCTCCTCTCTTGTGAAAGTATTAATGATACTCCAAACAGAGGTATTGTTTATATTCCATTTGAAAGAGAGAGGAAAAAAAAAACTTTTCTGTGCCTCTCATTTGTGGGGTTCTTCAAGGAGCCATCTTTGGCCCCTGTTCGATTATATACCAGCAAAAGAGACACAGGAGATTGGCCAAAAATAAGTTCTAATTTATTTACAAAAAAAAAACAACTCAAAAATACTGCAGTTCTGGGCCCCACAAAAAAAGGTCAACTGAACACAATGTAACTAAACATAGGGAACTAAAACACCAACTGACCCCTTGATTAAAACAAGCAGGGAACTTATAAAGTGGCTGATCAGACCATTCTGACACACTACAGCGGGAAGCAAATTAAAAAGACTAAACTACCAGTAGTGTCATCAACAAAACGGATCAAAGTGGTGCTAAACAGCAACCTAAAAAAATACATTTACAACAACACATCCTTTAGCCAAAAATTTAAAAATTAGATTACAGTACCCACCTTCTCCCTCTGCTGACCTACAACATGGCCCAGCCCAGCCCAGCCACACTGATCTCCTGATCTGATGCAGCTGGGGCTGCTTCTGGTGAGTGGCAGGAAAACTCCAGCAGCATCGACACAGGAACCATCTGCACCTTTATTTACTGTGCAGGTTCTGCCATCAGCTCCACTGCTATTTCTCTCACATACAGTACGTTTCCCATCAGGTCTATTTTTAGTGAACAGAAATGTTTGTTTCATAGCTATGTCAACATTATCCATTTCAAATCTAATTTAGTCATTAATTTTTTTGACGCTCTTGGCTTTTTGACTAATTGTTGCAATGATTTCAAGGAACTGGATGCAATACTTTCCAGCTCCTTTAAGCTGATGAGTGCAACATTTTCAAACCCAAGCCTTTATTGTCAAGGTGAAACCATATCTCCTTTTACAAAACACTAAAAAGTTCATTTATGTATTTATCCCCCTTGACTTGAGTACTGAAAATACATTTTATGCTGGCCTTCTTTGCATTGTTTGAATATACAGTAATTCAGAATGTGAGGTCATGGTCATTTATCTAGCCCACAATAAAGCATGATTACAAAACTGTAGTCTTGGCATCCTTTCATTAACGTCATGTCTATTTTTTTAGATAGATTCTAAGAGTGCACTGCTTACTTTAAAATTATGAACGAAATGGTCTCAGCGTATTCAACTTGCCTGCTCTGCAGCTCCAAACCAGTTGGAGCAGTATATGAAACATTCAGTTTTTCCTCAGATTTTACAAGATGTGTGTTTAAGCAACAAGGTAAATAAGCTTTTGTAGTTTCTGCACTAAACTTATGGAATAACTTTCCCCTCCTTTAAAGTCCAGTAAAGATATTCAAATCTCTGCTCAAGACTAAACCTCAGTTCTTTAGCTTTTTGACTTGCACAGAGACTTTAATATAAATGTGCATGCCCTTTACTATTTTTACTATTTGTATTTTACATTTTATTGTATTTTTAGGCCATACTTTCTGTATGGCTGAACTGTGAAGTACTTTGGACGTTTACAATGTACTGATTAACCTACCTTTTACAATGACATTATAAAGTAAATATAGTATTTAACATGTTGCAGTATATGGGTCTACGGTAGCTTGGTGGTCAGTGTTGCGGTCTTGGAATCCCAAAGTTGCAGGTTCGAGCCCAGGTTGCTTCAGGAAGGGAAGGCAATCTAAAACAATCGCCAAATCTTTCATGTGAGTTTGCTCACTGTGGCAACCCCTGAAGAGGGGATCAGCTGAAAGAAACTTACCAATATATTGCAGCATACAATATGAATGTATATAGTATAAGTAGTTTCTATAAAATAATTGAGAAAATTAAGATCTACTTTCAAAATCATGGTTAGCAGATACGAAGGATTATTTTAGAACATGTTTCTTTAAGTGTTTTAATGAATCAACACATCTGTGTGGCAGCCAGAAGTACAAATTAGTACAAATGACAGATGGTCTAAATAAATGATGGGCTGTATAAATATTAGCTGAATGACAAAAACAAGAAAAATGTTTGGTTTGGGCGCAAGAAAATCTAAACCGTCCTCTTGTAACACCCTGCCCCCCCCCCACACACACACACACACGAACACCCCTTAAACCACATAACCTCAATTGGAGTAACTTGATCTCTGCTGTGGGACAGGAGTTATCAATAAATCACACTAACATTTCAACTCCTCATAACTCTGTAATCACAGTGAGGCCAGAAACAGAAATAGTAGGAAAAAGGTTGTGTAGAAATATTAAGATTTCAACGTGAGCACATCATTAATATTTTAGAGATGCACTGTGCCCAGACATTGAGAAAAACCATTAGTATTAGTAAACTACACTTGATACTAATGATAATCACATGTTATTAGTCTGAGAGCTGTCATTAAAGCACAACATTCAATAATTCAGTCAAATGGTAGATGTTCAGTGCATTTAAATGTAACAAGCACCAGTGTGGTATGGATGTGCATTAACTGACTGGACCTTTGGCATAGAGGCAGGATATTTCAGAAATGTCCAGTTTTAGGTGCAACCATCTCTGTGATTGAGCCACAGTTAGCTCAACGAGAGACCAGGGATCATGTGTCATGGCCGCACTGGTTCAAATGACAATAACTTTGATTAAAAAAGCTTTCTGCTATGTGAAGAAAAAGCATCTGGATGTTCAAACAGTGGAAACTAAAGCTCAAATCAAGCTACTTTATGACAATGGAAGAATGGGTTTCAGGTTTTATTGCAAAAAAAAAAAATGGACTGAGAGTCCTCCTTCTATCAACAGTTCAGGCTGATAAAATTAGTAAGGTTGCTCTGGGTGACTTTTGTCTACAGACTTTAAGTCTCCTGGAAACTATGGGGGTATTTGCTCATAGTTTCATGGCTACACTTATCCATTTCCTGATGTCTACTTTCAGCAACAAAATACTTTTATCTGCCTTTTTTTATTTATTTATTTATTTATTTTTTACACAACTTCTTTGTACTTTAATGGCCTTCACAGTCATCAGATCTAAATCCAGCAGTGCCCCATTTGAATGCAGTGAAACAGAAAAGTGTTGCTGTCCAATCTGCAGCTAAATCAATATGGAGGAAAACTTGTGTGGAATGTTATCAGTGCCATGTTGAATGGATGACAAAAAGAAATAAAGGTCTAAAAAACAAAAAAACAAAGCAGTGGGTCACCAGGAACAACTAATTTACCCATAGTATATAGTCAAAACTAGAAATTAAAACTGATAATTAGTTGCATGATAATGATTCAGTCTTTTTTTTTTTACTTTGATGAATCATATGTAATCAACCTGAATGTTGTGGAAATCTCTAGTATTTGTAATCTGCTCTCTGGCTGTTAATCCTATCACCTGATAGAAACCAAACAAATAAAACTATGAGTTTTTAAGTGTTAGATTTCCTATAGGCCAAGGTTTACTTCAGCAAGCACACAATATGAAGCTTAGGCTCCACATGTAGATCACTGGTATAAATCAGTGGCACCAATGTAAAATTCCTGAAGGTTTAGGCAGATATAAAACATTAAGAACAGTTTTTAAAATAAGATCAGGTTTTAGACAAAGTTTAGTTTTTTAAACTTTGTGCTGAGTGGAACAGAAGGAACACCCACGATTCAGTGGTTTGCTTTTCTACTGTACAAAGTTCTGTTGTAAGGAAGAGAAATAACAATAAAAGGAGCTGCCAAAAATAGGACTGTTTCCGTAAAAAGAGCTATAGCCGTCTTTTAACCTTGAGAGTAATTGTTGGAGGGCTCCAGCCCAAACAAAACACTACAACCCTTGTACGTACTAGAATAAAATCACTGATAACTTTATTTTACAGAGAAGCAGCAAAATAATGGCTGCAACTTAATGTGCCATTTACTTACCAAATCTTTTATAACCAAAGGACTGCACCTCCTCTTCATCGGTGAATTCGTCTGGAGGAGTAAAAGAAATAAACTGAATCAGGAGTGAACTCAACATAATAAAACATTAGCAGAAACAAAAGCGCTTGATCTCGTTACAATGAGTCGAACCACATCGACTATAATAATAATAATAATGAAAATCTTAAAACATACCAAACCCCATCTGCTGGCAAAGATTATGGAATTCAACTAAAGTTAGAGAATGCATGAAACAAATGTGAATAAAACTAGTACTCCTAAACAGAATGCATGTCACCCGCTGCCTTGTGTGCCAGCATTTGAAAAAAATATCTTCAACAACCTGTGAATACTCAGAATATGTGACAAATATGTTTCTTACTATTCCAGATTTTAGCTCAATATATTCAGAATTGAGCAACTTATGGTCATTTTGGTTTTTGTTAAGGAGTTGTTGAGTGAAGGAGTTGAAACTAATGAAAGTTTGTAGAAAAAGTATGAACTTCAACTTGAGCTTTATTTAGAAAAACCTGTTTATAACCTTGAAACTAATTACTGTGACCTTTGATCCAATGCCATGAAAAAGACCAAAGTAATTTAGGATGTATAACCAAAATCTTCCTGTAATTATAAAGAAACCTCATCTTAACTTAAACAATTTGGATTTCCCAGCATCCCCAATAAACACGTTCCTGTTTAAAGACAACATGATTGTGTCTTTCAAACATAAACACACTCGGCTGTTCGATAGGGATTTGTGGAAAATAAGTTTCGCATTTTACTCGAACCGCTGATTTGAAACATACAAACCAAAGTGAGAGTTCTTTATAAGTTTTGGAGGTTGTACTTCAGAAAGGTCGTTCATCTTTATTATCTCGGAGAACTTTGCGAGAGACAACGATGCATCTTTGAATTTGGTTGAAAATATCTGTTTTATTAGTCTAAATTACATAAGAGATGTCTTTATACAACTGCACTGTTGGGCTTTACTTCACACTCACTCAAGTGAATTTGAGCAAAAAGTTGATATTTAATCATGTTAAACTAATAAATATACAGATTGCCTTATATGTAGAATGGAACTCAAAATCCTACTTCTAACCTACAAAGCCCTCAACATCCTAGCTACATCTCATATTAGAGGTCTTATTGTTCCACATTATCCTAACAGAGCACTCCACTCTCTGACTGCAGGCTTACATGTGGTTCCTAGAGTTCCCAAAAGTAGAATAGGAGGAAGATCTTTCAGTTCTCAGGCTCCTCTCTTGTGGAACCAACTTCCAGTTTCTGTCCGTGAGGCTGACACATCATCCATTTTTTAGACTGGGCTTTCCTTTTTGATAAATCCTATAGTTAGGGTTGGCTTGTTATGCTGCTATAGGCTTAGACTACAGGAGGACAACTTGACCTAATTTCCTTAAATTAATTGTAAAAATTGAATATTTTTCATTAGATACCTTTTCTATCTTAATGTGATTCTTGACCTGCCATTGTGTATCTGTTCCTCTTTCCTGTTCCTCTCAAATCCAGCTGGTCAAAGCAGATTACTGCGTGTCCTGAGTCTGGTTCTGCTAAAGGTTTCTTCCTCATGAGGGAGTTTTTCCTTTCCACTGTTGCCTTCATGCTTGTGCAAGATGAAAGTTCTGTGATGGGAGTTAAAGCAGTCTGCTCAGATAAATACAGTAGTGTTAAATTATTATTTTTATGAATGTTTCTGTTCAGTGTCCTGAGATTACTTCTGTTGTGACTTGGCACTATATAAATAAATTTAACTGAATTGAATCCTCTGCTGTTCACTAGTTTCACCTTTTTTAAGTTAATGTGCAGAAATCTGGGGTAATGATAAAATAAAACTAATGGTAAAGGGGTGGGATTAAATATGTACTTCTTCCTGCAAGGATGGCACCCTCTGGTGGGCTTTCCTCGTCTGGACTCCCTAGTGTCTCTCTTTAATTATCCTCTGATTAGTTTCACCCTTTTCTCATGTCCTGTCTGCGTATTTAAGCCCATCTGTTAGTCCTGTTATTTGTCGGTTCATTGTTGGGCATAGCCCTTGTCCTGTCCTGGTCTGTCCTGGTCTGTCCTGTTCCAAGCCTGTTCCTAGTCATGTAAGTTTGCTGTCACGTCAGCCTCTTTACGTTAATATTAAAAGTATTTGCCATCCTACCTCCCGAGTCCTGCCTGCACAACTGGGTTCTTCCCCGCTCTGCCTGAAAACCCTAACATTACGAACCGACCAACAACAAAACCCAGTAGGCAGGTTCTCCCAAGCTCCGCTCACCTGCTTTTTCCTAAGCTTGTCCAGATGGAGGGATCTGTGATCTGGTGCGGCGCCTTCTGGATCAAAATCATCCTGGGACTGGGATACCGCAGCCAGGCAGTGGAAGTCCTACCTTTGCCTCTGTTGCTGCAGGAGGAAAAAAAAAAAAGTGCAGTTATGAGGTAACCACATGGTGCCCAGGTCCAGTTTCTCCTCCTCTCCAGCGTTTCACTCACCAGTTTACTCTGGGTGGACATCGGGGGAAGATACTGAGTCAGAGGACGAACTCTGGCTCGACCCCATACTCCACTCGCATTTTCGCCGTAAGAGAGGCAAAAGACACAACCAGAACCGGCCCACTGCTCTTCTGCCAACACCACCTGCATGCCCAGATGCTAGCGCTCAGCCCGGCAAGGCTGAGTCTCTTGGTACCTGTCCTGGTGATTCAGTGAGGGCTGATCCGGACGCCTCACGTTCCATGGTCCCAGTGAGGGCTGGATCTGGCAACTCACCCCTGCTCAGAGCTCCTCAAGAGACAAGTTCTGCCTTCTCCTGGTCCCAGCCTCCACCCTGCTCTCCTCAGGCACAACCTGAGAAACGGGAGAATTTTGCAGGGGCAATCATCCACCTACTCGTCTATAGAGCAGACGAAGGGAGGCCAACCCAGAGAGCACCTTGGGCAGCCGTTTCCTGCTTCGGTGGAGTGCAAACAGATCCCAGAATTGCCTCCACTAGAGGACCAGGTAGTCCATCATCTCATTCTGCAGCTGTGGCTGAGTGGTTAGAGTAGTCGTCCCCCAGTGCAAGAGTTGGGGGTTTGAATCTACCAGCAGTTACGTGCCCAAGTGTCCCTGGGCAAGACAGTGAACCCCTTGTTGCCTCCGATGTGTGTCCCATTGGTGTATGAATGTGATAAAGCACTGATTAGTCTCTTTAAAATGATTTGTTCAATTAGCTTTGTAGAGATCTAGCAGAGTGCTGTATGAATGAGTAAATGAGGGCACAGACTGTAATGTAAAGTGCTTTGAATATCTCAATAAGATAGAAAGATGTTAAATAAGTACAGTCAATTTGAGGTACAATAATGATTCTCTGAGCCATGCCCAGAGATAAAATCAAAAACAGAACATTTTTAGTTGATGAACTCTTAAGGACCTTCACTTCCCAGCCTGAGCTGCTTAGCACACATGTCCATCAGGTGATCTTTACCTTTACCAGGAAATTAAAACTGAGCTTGATCTTATTATGGTCCCTGTACACAATGACATGGCTGTAGAGTCTGGGAGCCTCTCATGGGGGGGAGGTACCCAAGCCTCGGCACTTGCGAGATGTCCAGAACCTGCAGGGTGTCCACCGCTTGCAGGAGGTCCAGAGCCTGCAGGAGGTCCTCAACCCATTGGTCCCAAGTCTACTAAGGGTCCCACACCTCAGCCTGAGAGTCCCGAGTCTTCAGAGGGATCCACTCCTCAGTCTGAAGGTCCTGAGTCTGCAAAGCGTTCCACACCTCAGTCTGGGGGTCCCAAGTCTGCAGAGGGTCCCACGCCTCAGCCTGAAGGTCCAGAGTCTGCTGAGGGGGCCATGCCTCAGCCTGTGGTTCCTGAGCCAGCTGAAGGCTCCACACCTCAGGATGCGGGTCCCGCATCTAGTGTTGCGTCTTTTCCTGAGAGTTCCACATCTCCCGAGTCTGTTCCTGAGAGTTCCACATCTCCTGAGTCTGTTCCTGAGAGGTCCACGTCTCCTGAGTCTGTTCCTGAGAGTTCTACATCTCCTGAGTCTATTCCTGAGAGTTCCACATCTCCTGCTGATCGTGCTGCAGAAGAGTTTGATCCTGCCGCAGAAAATTTTGGTCCTGCCACAGAATATTTTGATCCTGCTGCTGGAGAACCCGATCCTGCCGCAGAAAAACCCAATCCTGCTGCAGAAGAAACTGTGGTTCTTCCGCTCCTTTCTCCCTGTGCTAGGCACTCATGGGTCCTTAGGGTGTCCGTCTCCATCGGCCACCCACCTGAACTTTAGCTCAATGTCAGATGGCCTTTCAGCTCCCACCTGAACTTTGGCCCTGTGATGGACGGCTTCCCTGCTGCCCACCTGACCTGCCCCAGCCTGCTGGCCTGCCACGTCAGCCTCTTTATGTTATTTTTAAAAGTATTGTATTTTACGTCCTGCCTCCCAAGTCCTGCCTGCACAACTGATTTTTTCCCCACTCTGCCTGAAAACCCTGACACTTCACACTGCTTTTCTACATGAGCTAAACAAAAAGTGGAGCAATACTTGCGCCCTTTTTTGATTTTATGTAGGGTTTTCTTTAACTTTTTGTTTATTTTCTTCGCTTTAAATTATTGTCTGTTTATAATTAACATGTTCAATACAAAACAAACAAATTTTCTTTCGGCTTCTCCATTCTTTGGAGTCGCCACAATGAGGGGACTTAAGCCCCCAGTATAGCTCTGCGAACGACCGTACGCAGAGGTACTCCGTACGTACGCAGCGGTACAAGAGTACCCCCGCAGGGCATGTACGAGCAAAGCTCAATTTTTACGACCGCGTACGCAAACGCAGTGTCGCACAATAAACTGACCGGCACCGGACTGTTTAGTATGCGACACCAATGTATTAAATTCCCCCTTCTTCATCCCTGATCTGGCCTTTTCTTTTGTTTTTTTGCCAAAAGGCAGTGATCGCTTCCTCCTCCGTTGACTCCATGACTGAAATGATGAGAAAT
>JARVGS010001968.1:26753087-26763896 GCA_031762315.1 Hypsolebias antenori | reverse complement strand
CATGGACAGAAACTGGAAGTTGGTTCCACAAGAGAGGAGCCTGATAACTGAAAGACCTTCCTCCCATTCTGCTTTTGAAAACTCTAAGGACCGCGAGTAAACCTGCAGTCTGAGAGCGAAGTGCTCTGTTAGGAAAATATGGAACTATAAGATGGTAAGCAATACCAAAAGAAATACAGATTATAATGTAAAAGTTCAACCTGATTTTCGTTTTCTTCCTCTGCAACGGCGTGCTAAGTTCACACCTTCAACAAAGAAGCTGTTTAGTGTCGGCTGCTTCATGTTTGGGTGGACCATGGGAGGACATGGGGGAGACAGTTCTGTCTGCAGCGTTATATGAACCAGGCGCTGGAGGTGTCGGAGAGGCTGAAGAGAAGAGCTGTCTGCTTCCAATTATCTTCCGGTAAAGTCTATTTTCTGGGTCACACAACACAAAGAGGGCACATTTATTTAAAGGGAGGAGGCGACCAAACAGAAGCACAGAGACTTGAGATGCAAGATGAGAAAATAAAGTATGTGTTTTGAAAAGAACTCTTGCTGTACAGTCATCTCTTTGATTTTCTGATAACTGATTGAGATTAAACACTTGTCTTTTCCTGTTTTAAACATTTATGATTCGAAACCTTCTGCATACTTTGTGCTACTTTAGCCTTCCATACATCGAAATGTGCAGCACAATCAGGAAATGGTTGCAAAGAATTTTAATTTCTGTACCTTTTATTGTTCAGAATATTTATATATTTTTCTCCACAGTATTACATTAGGATCATTTCCATTTCTCCTGAAGCATTGTTCCTTTTAAATTCTGCTTAAGCTGCTTTTAGCTAGCCTTTTGCTACATAAACTTTGTAAAATAATTTTCTTTTAGATAGCCTTAGTTAACTTTTTACTGCTATTGGCTTAATTTTTGCTCTTACCTTTTAGCTAGTCTTTTGCTGCTTTTAATTTTTAGCTTTTGCCACTTTTAGCTAGCATTGTGCTACTTTAAGTATTGGGCTTGGATTTAACTTTAGTTTTTATCCAGTGTTTTGCTTCTTTTAGCTTTTAGTCACCGTTTTGCTTATTGCAGCTTTTAGTGAGTATTTTACTTCTTTTAGCTTTAATAAGTCAATTTCAGCTTCTTTAGCTAAGTTTAGTAGTCATTTTAGACATTACATTTTAGCCGAAATCTCAAATTCAATTTTTTTTAGTTATGCATTTTATTTTTTCCAAAGCTTTTGTTTGACCAGTTAAGCTGATATGTGAGCGTGCCCAGCGTTGGATTAATGGGCATCAACCTTAAGTAAAGACAGTAATAGGATAAAGTTGTGGCAGGACGAACACAAATAGAACCAACCAGGTCAAGATAATCTGAAGATCTCTATTCCCACAGAGATCTTTGTTTACGTCTACGAACGAAGAGGCTTCTTCATTCGTCTGCTGGTGAGTTTTACTGGTTCTGTTGGGCCGTTTTAACCCTCCTTTATTTTAGTAACTTGTTATTTGACCTTCCATTTCACATGAACTTGATATTCTACAAACAAAGTAATATCTTAAATATTTTAAGTATTTTTTTCTTATCTGCTCCTTCAAATTTTGTAGTCAAGTCAACTTTATTTATAAAGCACATTTAAAATAGAAGCGGTTACCAAAGTGCTTAACAGTAACATCAATGAGAGTAAAATTAATGGAAAGAATACTAATGATAATACTGAAAAATTAATTAAAAGCATTAAATAAATAGAACACAGAAAAAAAAAAAACTAAATCAACTCACACTGTGTGAAATTCCAGAGAAAACAGATGAGTTTTTAGCTGAGGTTTGAACACAGGAAGGGAGGTGACCTGCCTAATGTTGGGAGGGAGTGGGGTGGGGGGGGCGTTGTTGTTCCAGAGTTTGGAGCCTGAAAATGACTGAAAATGCCCGATCACCTCTGAGCTTCAGTCTTGTTTTTGGAACAGTGAAAAGCAGCTGATGGGATGATCTCAGGCCCCGAGAGGGAACACATGGTTCCAGTAGCTCAGAGAGATAAAGGGGTGCAAGGCCATTTAGGCACCTAAGTCCATGCTCTGTGATCCAGGTATAAAATCCAACTATGTTCAGTCATGTCTTTCTTTTTATTGTGCTGAAAAACAAACAAACAAAAATATTTAGGCACTTATAGATCAACAGGATAATTTTAAAATCTATTCTGGTATGCACAGAGAGCCAGTGAAGGGAGGACAGAACTGGTGTAATATGCTCAAACCCACAAGTTCCAGTTAAGAGCCGAGCAACAGTATTCTGGACGAGCTGGAGATGTGAGATGGAAGCCTGGCTGACCCCAACATAGAGTGAATTATAGTAGTCCAGTGGGGTCGTGATATGGACTAGTTTCTCGAGCTCGAATTTGGACAACATTGGCTTAAGCATTAACTGGAAGAAGCTTTTCTGCAGAACAGAGTTGATTTATTTGCCAAACTTGAAGTCAGAGTCTAAAACCATCCTGAGATTTTTAACAATCTGCTTAAGATATGGCTGAAGAGAGTCCAGGTTTAGAGGGATCAGAGTGACATCAGTCTTCTGTTCTGATTGTTAAAACTTCAGAAATTTGAAACCATCTATGTCTTCATATTGTCCAGACATTTTAGGAGAGGGTGAGATCACTAGCTGGTTTCAAAGGCAGGTAACTCTAACAGTCATCAGCATAACAATTAAATGAAAGGCCATGTCTTCTTAGGATAAACCCCAGTGGGAACAAATAGAGCAAGAACAGAAGGGGTTCAAGAATCGAGCCCTGTGAGACCCCGCAGGAAAAAAGCATTGGAGCAGATAGATAATTTCCAACCTTGACACAAAAACTAATGTCACTCAGGTATAAGCGGAACCATTCTAATGCAGCACCTGTAATCTCAACCCACTGTGCCAGCCGTGATATAAGAATACTGTGGTCAAAAGCAGCAGTAAGGTCCAGGATTACAAGCACCACAAATTAACCAGAATCATTTGAAACCAGAATATCATTACAAACCCTCACTAACGCTGTTTCGGTGCTGTGAAAGTGCTTAAAACCAGACTGAAAGAGCCCGAAAATTCTGTTCTCATTCAAAAACTTGTTTACTTGAATAAAAACTATTTTCTCCAGGATTGTGGACAGAAAGGGAAAGTTTGAGATTGGACTGAAATTTGATGAAGGGATTAACTACATGCACTCACTGAAAATCCTTTTTATTTGTTTGACATTGTCCTATAACACCAAACCATACTTTTACGTATCACTTTAGTCATTTTTTTTTAAAACATGAACATTTTTAACTAATATCAACAGTATGTTGCCAGTTGGATCGAAAAGTCCAGCATTTAGAAACAGCTTGAACTTGTAAGATATGTGGGCACATCCCCATGCACTGTAAATCTGTGCTGGGTGTCAACTTATATAACTTTGCATTTTTTAACTTTGCAGACAGGTTCACCTGCTGAAATAAAGTTCCAAGTTAATCAGAATCCTCAGTTTTCTTTTTTTTGTGTGTGTTTTTGGAGCTTGGCCTGTTGGCACAGCAATGGCCCAGACATAAACACGTCCTCCCAGCAGAGACGAACCCATGATGACATTTATCCATTTACGGCTGTTAGCCTCTTTGTGGTGAGACTCTCAATAAAAACAAAAATCTGCAGACTGAAGAAAAAGACAAATGAAAGAAACAGAGACATCATGGCGTAAACTATTCAGGATGGAACCTTGTAATGAGAGTAAATAAAAAGTTTACATCTATGCTTATTATTAATAAGGCATATATCAATAAATAAAGCTTAAAAAGTTTTTGTGAAATTATTATTTTCGTCCAAATAACTTGATTTGCTGAGTGGTACAAATAGTGGTTTTGTAAACAGTGTTGTAGCACCATCTAGTGGCAAAACTCCTAATGACAAGTATTCATTCATTATGTTGAATCAAGTTCAAATCTATTTAATTATTTGGATCTGATCAAACAGAAAACAGTAATTTAATTATCGTCAGCCACCAAAGATAAAAGGTGGTAATGTTTTTGCCCATGTGTGCACGCTCGTTTGTCTGTGATGTTAGCAAAAGAACTACTGGACGATTGTTGAATGAGTCGACGTCTGATTACCTCTTGGAGCCAACATATTTCAAAATGACCGCCACAGTTAAGTGCACATAATCATTTAAAAATGTCTATTACTCATCAATTTTACAAATAACCATAGAAATTGCATTTCTTGTGAAAATGCAGTTTGAATGCTTATTGCAGAAGAACTTGCTGAAAACAGCTGCTGAATTAGGTTTTAATAAGCAGTAATTACCTCAGAAATTAGGAAAGGAGCAGAAAAAGGCTGAAATTAGCAACAACAACAACCCCCCCCCCCCCCCAAAAATAAAAAAATAAAGTGGCTGAAAAATAGCTGAAAGGTAGAAAAGTGTTTATACTACCAGAAGGAAGCAGAAAGAGCTGGAATGAGCTAAAAAATGTGGAATTGGCTGAAAAAACTCAAATTAGCATAAAACAGCTAAACTAGCATAGGCTAAAAGGAGCAAGTTGAAATTATCATATAGAAGTCAGTTAGGCTGAAAGTAGCAGAAACTACCATGAAAAACTTAAGTTTATCTGAAAACAGTCAAAATTAACAACAACAACAACAACAACAACAACAACAACAACAACAACAAAAAAAAAAAAAAAAAAAAAAACCTAAATAGCTGAAAAGGTAGGACAAGCTTAAATTAGCATAAGAAAGCAAAAAGTACACATTTGTTGAAATAAGCAGAAATGAGCAGAAAAAGTAGAAATTATGAAAAAAAAAACTGAAATTAGCAACAAAACAGCTGAAAAGTAGCTAAAAAGGCAGAAAGAAGCTGAAATTACAAGGAGGAAATGGAAAGAACACATTTTTGATGAATTAGGTAGAAAAAAGTTTAATCGAGTGCAAGAAATATGGAAGTAGCTGAAAAAGCTTAAATTAGCATTAAACTGCTAAAACATAGCTGAAATAGTAGAAAAAGCTGAAATTTGCAGAAATAAGCTGAAAAGAGCATAACAAGCTGAAATTAGCAGAAAGTTAGAAGAAGCGCAAAACTCCTGAAAAACAGCTGAAATTAGCTGAAAGTAGCTGATATTTAAAAAAAAATTGCACAAAGAAGCTGAAGCAGACGAAAATGTGAAAGGAGCAGAAAAGTTTGTAAATAGATCTAAAGATCTGAAGGATGGAAAATGAGCTCAATTCTTTTCATATAAGGAAAAAAATGGCAGAAAAGGCTAAATATTTCAAAAAGCTAAAGTTGCAACAATACCAAAAGTCTATCACACATCACATGATCTTATTTTTATACTTGGACAAAAATATTTTCCATGTAAACCTCTAGCATTATAGTCAGTGGTAGTTATTTAAGGAATGCTAGGACGAGTTTGAATGTGTTTGTCCGTGCACACAGGATTTGGTCAGTTTGACGCTGTCATTGTGTGACTCTGAGAAACAGTCATGTGTCATGTTCTTTCACAGTGATCGTTGTCTCATTTAACACTGAACCTGAGAATGAAGCTCCTGTTCAGTTGGCTGCTTGTTGTGGCAACAACGAGCGGCCTCAGTGCTGCTGCTGAAGACCAAATGAAAGTCGTCTCCGAAGACATCCTAACACGTGAGTCGACCCAGCAAACCCACGTACAGTAAAACTTTACACTTTACTTAGTGTATTTTTAAACATGTTCATCCTTCATGTGTTGACAAGACAATGAACTGGGATAAATTCAGCCTTTTGAATCTGAACAATGTTTGTTGTGGACTCTTTGTGAGCTGTTTCCGTCTCCGTGTGTTCACAGAGTTGTCAGAAGATGGTGAGAAACTGGTGAACGAGGAGCTGAGGAGAGCTCTGTATGGGGTGAAGCAGATGAGGGAGGTGATGTGGAGGAACGGGCAGAAGCACAAGCACCTCATGGACTCCTTGAGACACAGCGGTGACAAGAAGAGGGTAAGACCATCGACAAAGAGAAAGAAAGGAAATGCATGAAAACAAATGATGAAGTGATTCTTTTTATCCCTCCAGGGAGCAGCTCAGCTGGCGAAGGAGGTGAGCGAGAAGCTGGAGGAGGCGGAGGAGCAGTGCAAAGACTCCCTGCAGTCTGAGTGGGAGGAATGCAGACCCTGTCTGGAGGATGCATGCAAAACCTTCTACACCTCCACCTGCCACAGGGGCTTTGCTTCCTTCCAAGCGAAGGTGTTTAAATCAAATCTTCCCACTTTGTTGAAACAAACGATGACGGGAAATAAACCGACACATTTATCGTGTGTCCGCTTCTGTGAAATGATTTTTTTAGCCCTCAAGTCTCCAAACAACATTAAAACCAGCCGCAACATTTGCATTACAGGTGGAAAACTTTTTCCAAAGAGTCTCCAGGCGCTTCGGACCTCGAGAGCCCCCCATGGAAGCAGGGGAGGTCCTGGTCAACCAGGAGCCTGACGACTCCGAGACGGACGTGATCCGAATCGAGGACTCCTTCAACCGAGTGATGAGCAGGGCCGGCTCTGTGGTGAACCGCAGCATCGCCCTGGCGTCCAGGATGAGCAGCAAGCTGGACCAGGTCCTTCAGAGAGCTTTCCTGAACGCCACCGGATCCCTGACAGAAGAAAGCACCTCTGATCCCTTCTCCCCCAGCCAGGACTCGGGCTTCCTGAGGGGAGTGGGCCTGGAGGAGGTGCTGGAGTCCTTCTTCGACTTTAGCAAGAGCGTGGTGGAGGAGTTTGGAGCTGTAGTGACCCAGGTGTTCGATGACCTCCACCAGGCAGTGGAAAAGGAGAAAAAGAAAGGTAGTGCAGGTCCACCACACTGGTGGCACACGTGCTCATGATCAGACTGTTAACTGATTCTGTTTGGTGCAGAAAAGGAAATCTTACCTCGCTTCCTGCAGAACAGGAAGTTGTGCAGAGATCTTCGCAGACAGACGTCAGAGTGCTGGCAGCTGCAGGACAAGTGTGAGGCCTGCCAGGGGGCTCTGCTCACAGGTGAAGCACCACGGTCACACTTTGTGTTTGCCAACTCTCAAGCAGGTTGTAGTTCACCTTCTTTCTTACCCAGAGTGCCCCAGTGTCCGGGAGCTGCACGTTGAGCTGGATGAGATTTCCCAGCTGCTGGAAGTGTCCAAAGAGCAGTACGATGAGATCCTGTCCATCGTCCAGCGCCACGCGGACGAAACTGTCAAATGGCTGAGCACCATGGCGGCTGAATTCAGCTGGGTGGCTCAGGCTGTGAGCAACGGCAGTGCTCCTCAGAACATCTTCAGCATCACAACGGTGAGCGGGAGCAGCCGAAGGATCAGTGACGAGAAGCTGGGAATAAAAATGCCAGTGAGAATGTGAATGCTGAGAGCTGAATGACTGCTGAAGCAGCCGAAACAGAGAAGTTAAAGCTAATCAAAGCAGAACAATATAGCTAAAAGAAAAAAACAAACAAACCACGAGCTAAATGTAACAAAAGAATTTCTAATAGCTAAAAGAAGCAGAACGTAAGCTAAAAACAAACAAACAAACACAAAAAAAAGGCAAACAATAAAAAGTATCAAAAAGGCTAGCCAGAAATTCAAAGTAGCAAAAATAGGCTAAAAGCTACAAGTAGCTCTTGGCTTGTTAAAAGTAGCACAACAATAGCTAAAACCTAAAATGAATAAAATAGCAAAATAAATAAATAAAACTAAAATAAAAATAATAAACTAAATACAGCAGAACAATAGCTAAAAGTAAATATAGCAGAACAATAGCTTAAAGTAAAAAAAAAAAAAAAAAAAACAGGTAAAAGTAGCAAAAAAAAAAAAAACAACTTTCTAATGGCTAAAAGTAGCAGAACATGTAAAAAAAAAAGAAAAAAAAAAAAAAAGGCTAAAAATAAATACATACCGTAATCAAAAGGCTAGCCAGACGTTCAAAGTAGCAAAAAGAGGCTAAAAGCTACAAGTAGCTCAAGGGTTGTTAAAAGTAGCAGAACAACAGCTAAAACCTAAAATGAACAAAATAACTAAAAGCTATAGCAGAACAATAGCTAAAAGTAAAAAAAAAAAAAAACACCAGCAGCTAAAAAAAAAAAACAAAAAAACTTTTCAATAGCTAAAAGTAGAACACGTTAAAAAAAAAAAGTCAAAATGGTGTCAAAAGATAACCAGAATTTCAAAGTAGCAAAACTATGACTAATAGCACAAGACTTGCTAAAGGTAGCAGAACAATAGCTATAAACTAAAATGAATAAAATAGCTAAAAATCTAAATGTAGCAGAAGAGCTAAAAGAAGCAATTAGCTAAAGGTAAGATGTAGCAAAAGGCAAGATGAAGTTAATTCTAGCAAAAAGTATCGTAGGAAAACAAACAGTATGATCAAGATTTTAAAGAGAACAACGTTCTTGAAGGAACTAAAGATCTTGATGCATAGTTATGAGAAAAAAATTGCCAACAGGATAAAAAACACTTGGAAAAGTAATCAGTTACAAAAATAAAATAGTCATAGCACCATCTTCTGAATGGCTGATTGTTTGAATACTAAATAATAGTCTTTATGCAGAGATGATGAACTTGAGTCATTTATTAATTTATGAGGAAAAATGACCACTGGGAACGTTTACATAAATATCCTGTAGGAAATAAAATGTCCTTAACTGGTTGGTGTGAAACTTCAGTTTTCACTCTAGGTGGTACCAGAGAGTCGTGATGGACAGAACCTGTCTGCTACAGAGACCAAAGTGGAGGTAAATATTCTGAACTCTCCCCCTCTCATTCTCACTATTCCTGGAGACCTGGAGCTGCAGGACCCAGCATTCATCCAATACGTCATCCAGGAAGCTCTGGACAAGTACAAGGAGATGCTCCGGTGAAGTCTACACACTCTTCACATTAATCACACGAAACAAAACGTTCTCAGCTGTTCTTGAAATAACAGAAGTCAGCATTTGTCATCATTGGATTCATGATTTAAGGTGCAGTTTTTCTCTAAATTTTATTTTATTTTCTCTCTCTACAGGATTGAGGAGTAAAACTTCAGTGTCTTCATCTTCAGCACTTTGAGCCGCACTAGACTGCTTAGCAGGCATCGTTTTGCTGAAATACAAGTAGACAACAGTCAATTACTAATTGTATGACAAAAGTAAATGCACTCATTTCCTGTTGTCAGATGGTGTAAATAAAACAAAACTGTATTTATTGGCAAAGTAAAATAAGATGATTTTTTCAGTCAAAAACACAAGAACTACAGGAAATTTGTTTCATTCTTTTATTTTTTGTTATGTACAAAATCATATTAACTCTCATTACTTTAATATTTTACGTCTCCCATTAGCTCAAGTCCCAGTTTTCAGGAACAACTGCTCATGATGCTCAGAAATAAAAAAAAAGTTCACATCTTTGTAGCTTTCATTAAGTCTCGTCATTTCTTAGACTTTGACATAAAACTGTACTGAAGTACCTCGAAGGGTTTGTATTTTCAGTTTCTATAGAAAACACTACAGCCCTGTGTAAATACTGCTGCTGCACGTCAGAGAAAATAAAAAGGATTTTAAAATCTGCCTCGTTAAGTTCTAGCTTTCAAATTAAACCTTTGCTCAGTTAACAGCAGACATCACAGGTTTGTTTAGATATTTTACTGATCGGGAGGAAACAGTTCCATGTACGGTATATTTTTTAAACCTAACAGAAAGTTTAAAATATTTATTTTAAACTTTCATAAAAACACAGCTGTGCATCAGATATGTTTTGACAAATGAACTCTTTGTTTAATTGCACAGCTAAAATGTCCATTCTTAAACATTCATTTTAAAAAGTTAATAAAAAAAAAAATGGCTGTAGTAAATTATGAAAATGCAGCTGTAAGATTTCAAGTTCCCAGTTAAATGGAAAAAAAAGATAAAAGCAAAATAAATTGATGTTTTTCAAGTGAAAGTATTAAAAACAATGACTGTATATAAAACGCGTCTTATTCTCGGTCATCCACCCACTAAAAATATTTTTTTATACAAACCGTATGTACATCTACTCAAATCTCTCAGTACATTCTTGCATCCACACAGCAGACCTTTCTGTTTACACAGCCCCCCAGTCACATCACATGTTGGCAGTTTTAAACCGTTATTGGTCGCTGAAGCACACATCCTCATCCATCGACATGTTCACACCAAACTCATGTACATATATTAAAAAAAAAAAAAAAAGGAAGGTCTGAATTCATATTAAAATTGGTTTGAATTAAAATAAAGTTGTGTAAAGGGTGGGGAAATGTATTTAAAAAGAAAAACAGGTCTGCAACTGCTTAATTTGTAATCCCACTCTAATCACAGTGTTGTGGTGCTTTAGATGGAAGCGCCCATCTGCAAACTTAGACACCTATCAGGTACGTTAGTTTCAGTGAAAACTAGTCTGTAAAATTTTGTTTTTTCTCACTGCGGCCTTGATTTCTACCTCCATGTGCAAGAGTTCGTCCTGAGTTCCTTTAGACTAGAGATTGTCTCCAGGCTGGTATTGTGGCTCTGTGGCTGTAAAGTAGTCTTCGAGGAAGGACTGGATGTATTCAAAGGTCGGCCTTTCGTCCGGCTCCTTCTTCCAGCACTGTTTCATCACCTCGTGGAGGGACTCGGGGCAGCCCTGGGGGCAGGGCATCCGGTAGCCTCGCTCCACCTGCTCAAGAACTTCTCGGTTTACCATTCCTTAAAAACAGAGAATCACAAATGAGCAAAACCTGTAAACAGTTTGCACTGGTAAGGTTAAATTATTAAGTGCCGTATTTGCCGACGTATAAGTCGCACCTTTTTGCATAAATTTGCAAGTCCTGTGACTTATACACTGAAGTGACTAATATGTGACCCCCCC
>JARVGS010001968.1:26733429-26745175 GCA_031762315.1 Hypsolebias antenori | reverse complement strand
TTCATACTCAGTAATCCAGGTGTCAAATCTGATAACTCTCAATCAGGTCATCTGGACAGTTTCTGAAACTGTCCAGATGACCTGATTGAGAGTTATCAGATCAACCAAAATGTTGCTGTTGTGTGCAGTGCAGCACAGAGGAAAAATAAACGCGACAACTTAAATAATCAGGCACTTCCTGGTTGGAAGCCACTTAATCACGCCCTGCTTACATACAATGAGCTGAGGCAGGAGATCTGCTGCCACCGTCAAAAGGCTGACCTTCATGAATGAATCACACTAAACAAACACTGCGTGCACGCACACAAGCTGAAGGCCAAAGTAGGATGATGACAGTAACTAATAATGAGCACAATGTGTCAAATTAGGAAGACGTTCAAGATAAAAAAAAAATTCTGTGAACTACATGTCCCTCGACACGTGAGCAGAGTGGGTTCGTAGTAAAAATTCACAGCAGAGCAGGAAATCATCCTGAACAAGCCGTGCACTGAGAGATTCCTGGGATTGCACAGCGGAGGCTGGCAGGTCAGGGCTTGCTGCAGGCCAGCCTTAATGAGAGACTGAGCAATAAAAGAAGAGCTTCGTGTTCGCTCAGAGCCCCCCCCCCCCCTTGCTCTTGCGTGTAGGCGGGGGAAGACAAAGCGTAGGAAGTGACCTGTGATTACTGAGCTCTTTGCATGTGGGACGGAAGCAACAGCCGATGTATGTGGGCCAGTGTGGCAGTGGGTTTCTAACTTCACTCTGTGTCAGTACAAATGTACAAAGGGGCTATGCAAACAGCTGCAGTGTTGTTTTTACATTAAATGTACACAATTTAATCACATAAACATGATGCTTTATCTCTGCATGTAAGCTCTAATGGCTGTGTAAGTATACACCAACCAAGTGATTAATCTTAAAAAAGGCAGTTTTCAAAAGATGTAACAAAATCGGACCAAATAAAACCTGCTGAAGCAACAACAGGCTTTTGAAGTGTCGATCAAAGACTATTTAACAAAAAAAACAAACAAAAAAAAAAAACATCTGCACGTAGGCGTTCAAACAGAATCAAGAGAACTTTTGTTGTTTGACACAATTCAAGAATGACATAAAGAGCTACAGTTCTGTGCACAACGCTCGAGTTGTTTCTTCTTATTTTACACTGACTTTTCAAGTAGCAAGACTTTCTTTGAATATTTCAAAGCGATACTCAGTTATTTTACGTTGGTGCAAAGCAAGTAGGAAAGTAAAGTTTCAGTCATCTGCTTTCAATGATGTCCATAAAAAGGCAAAATAAACAAAAAAAATTCACACACCATCGTAACGACAAACTCGTTTTCATGTGAGTCCTCGATGAAACATGAACTGTGCATGTGAGTGCAGCGCGAACAGTTTCTTACCCATCCAGACTTCCCCGAAGCAGCCCTGCCCCAGTTTGACTTCCAGCCGAAGGGACTCTCGTGGGATCTCCCAGGCGTCTTTAGCTAGTCCCTGAGTTTGAGGCTTGACTGTCGGACACACAGTCATCAGCCTGTAGCAAAGTCCGTCTGCATGATCTGAGAAAAGAAAGAAAAAAGGGATAACTGTGGTTTGTTCAGTTGCACCTTAGCAAATTTGAGCCCTGCTTTCAGGAACTTTTCCTTTAAGACAAACGGCTTTGTATTGGTATCTATCTAAATAAGCCATACTTGTTCAGTCTTTTAAAAACAATATAGTGATGAAATAAACGTTCAAATCAGGCATGACAATTAAAGCCAGCAAAGCCCAAGTTGTAGTTTCTCTTTATTTGTTTTTGTCACTTTGAACATCGTTCGGTTTGATCTCAGGCCTTACTTGCTGAGACGTCCGCCCTTAAAAAAATTTGACAACAGTTCCAAAATATTTCACTTCTGAATAATCGTTCTCAATTTACAAACTTCTGTTTTTACAAAAGGGCTCTCACTTGTTAACAAATCAGTTGATTAAAGCCCCTTCTGATCAAACGCTGTTATTCAAATCTTCTAAACAGGCACAGCAGTGAAACTGTATTTACATTTTCCACACATTGCCAACACATTTTAACTTCAATTTTGTTATATAAATACAAACAAAGTGCAACACTGAGCTTAAAGGGTACATTTTGTGTGCGTTTTTTTTTTTTTTTAACCTTGTATAAAACAAGACCAGGAAACAAAAAGTTATCATGCATCAGCCCACATGAGGAAAAGAACACCACCCTGAGTGACTCATATTTGTCTAAATTACACAACAATTAATCTTAAAACATAAAAAATTTAAACGATTTGCCCTGAGCTGAAGGGTTTGTCCAAGTTGAAAGCCGAGCACTACCTGCAGATGATTAGTAGAGAGTGGGCTGCATACCTGTGTAGTGTTTCACCAGTTTCTGTAGGGTCTCAAACTGGGCTCGTGTGGTTATGTAATATCCACCGCTATCCAGCTTGCGGATCTTGTAGTGCTTGACATTGTCTCCCTTCACATCATCCCAGTCGCGTATAGACAGAGAGTAGGCTCCTTTAAAATCCAAAGGAAAGCAGGTTTGATGCATTTTGTTGTAAAAGCAGCTCTTTAAAATCATGCCTAACATTACACATGAATTAAACATGACAAACTACAAAGTCACACCAACAATGATGCAGTGGGTGAAAAATGTTTGTTCTTGCGTCATTTCTTTCTTTCTCTGATAGGATCCTAGTCATGTACCAACAAACTGAAATGGACATTCCTCGTGTCTTAGCAACTATCTCTTAATCCAAACTAAATCTTCCCCCAACAACAAAACGATGCATGAAGAAACAAGAAAAAATGTTCCATAACGATTTTGTACGCAGTTGCTTTGGGCCAACTTTAAGATCCATTCAGTTCCTCAAAAGCATGACCATAATACTAACTGCAGTTAGCAACCACATGAGAGATCAAATACCAATATTATTTTCGTTGCATAATCATTCCCTTACCTTTTGTTGTCTCACTCTCTCGTACCAAATAAGTGCCCCGTTGATTCCCTGGAAGCAGTAAGAGACGCTCTGCATCTTTGCGGCCCATTTTACCAAAGTACCACCTACAGAAAGACAAAAAAAACAATCACATGAATCGATATAAGAACTGATCAATACAAGAGAAATATGTTTCTGTTGGGACACTGAAATGGTTGATGTCTGAAGATTCTGTATATCCTTTTATATCAGCTCAAACTTTACCAACTGGAGGTTACATTAGCCGCCATGTAACCTTTAACAATAAGAATTTCTTTGTGTAACTATTTATGTGTTGTGCTCAAAGCCAGCCAAAGCCAAGCCAACAATACAAAATCCAACTTAAGTCAACCTACTAGCTAATTACCAACATTGCTCTAGATCCTGAAGTGTTTTCCTAGTTCCAATACATGTTTTTCTATTTAAACTTTATTTATACAGGTATTCCAGGGGAGTGGTGGTGCAGAGGTTAGAGAAGGTGGACCTGTGATCAGAAGTTCGCTAGTTCAACTCTCGATAATGACAACATCAAAATGTGGATGGGATTGGTGAAGCACCCACACCTGCCTCACCCATTTGTCCCAATCTGGACCCTTGAGCAAGGCCTTTAATCCCACCATCTGCCCCATCTGGGCGTCCTAGATGGCAACTCTCTGCTCCACACAGAGGGCTGTGGTAGCTCGGTGGTCTGTGGTTGTGTCAGGTAGAGCATCCGGTGTAACAATAATTGCCAAGTCTTTGTGCGACTTAGTTCGACCATTGAAGAAAGGGGCAGCCGAAAGAAGAAAACAAAAATACAGGTATTCTCCTTGAGTCACAACGACTAATTTTCAAGAGATACCTGTTTTAGACAAACAGCATATAGAATACAGACAACAATATACAACAATAATAAGCAATTAAAATAGTGTTGTAAAAACACTGTTACTTTTAATAGTGTGGCCCTGTTAGAAATGTGGTTCTTAGTAGCATGGTACTGCCAGCAGTGTGGTTCTGTCAGCAGCATGGTCCTGTTAGTGTGGTTCTGTAAGCAGGGTGGTCCTGTTAGCAGAATGATGCTGTTAGCAATGTGGTTCTGTTAGCAGCATGGTACTGTCAACAGCATGGTACTGCCAGCAGTGTGGTCCTGTTAGCAGTGTGGTTCTGTTTGCAGTGTCGTGCTATTAGTAGTGTGGTTCTGTCAGCAGCATTGTCCTGTTAGCAGTGTAGTCCTGTTTGCAGTGTGGTTCTGTTTGCAGCGTGGTCCTGTTAGCAGTGTGGTTCGCTTTGCAGCGTGGTCTTGTTAGCAGCATGGTACTGTCAGCAGTGTGATCCTATTTGCAGCGTGGTCTTGTTAGCAGCATGGTTCTGTCAGCAGCATGGTCCTATTAGAAGCGTGGTTCTGTTTGCAGCGTGATCTTGTTAGCAGTATGGTTCTGCCAGCAGCGTGGCTGTCAGCAACATGGTCCTGTTAGCAGCGTGGTTCTAATTGCAGCATGATCTTGTTAGCTGCATGGTTTTGTCAGCAGTGTGGTCCTGTTAGCAGAGTGGTTATGTTTGCAGCATGGTCTTGTTAGCAGCATGGTTCTGCCAGCAGCTTGGCTCTGTTAGCAGTGTGGTCCTGCTAGCAGTGTGGTTCTGTTAGCAGCATGGTTCTGCAAGCAGTGTGGCTCTGTTAGCAGCGTGGTCCTGTTAGCAGTGTGGTTCTGTTAGCAGCGTGGTCCTGTTAGCAGCATGGTTCTGCTAGCAGTGTGGCTCTGTTAGCAGCGTGGTCCTGTTAGCAGTGTGGTTCTGTTTGCAGCGTGGTTCTGTTTGCAGCGTGTTCTTGTTAGCAGCATGGTTCTGCCATCAGCGTGGCTCTGTCAGCAACACGGTCCTGTTAGCAGTGTGGTTCTGTTTGCAGCATGATCTTGTTAGCTGCATGGTTTTGTCAGCAGAGTGGTCCTGTTAGCAGTGTGGTTATGTTTGCAGCATGGTCTTGTTAGCAGCGTGGTTCTGCCAGCAGCGTGGCTTGGTCAGCAGCGTGGTCCTGCTAGCAGTGTGGTTCTGTTTGCAGCGTGGTCTGCCAGCAGCGTGGTCCTATTAGCAGTGTGGTTCTGTCAGCTGCGTGGTCCTGTTTGCAGCATGGTCCTGTTAGCAGAATGGTGCTGTTAGCAATGTGGTACTGTTAGCAGCATAGTACTGCCAACAGCATGGTACTGCCAGCAGCGTGGCTCTGTCAGCCACGTGGTCCTGTTTGCAGTGTGGTCTTGTTAGCAGCATGGTTCTGCCAGCAGCGTGGCTCTGTCAGCAGTGTGGTCCTGTTAGCAGTGTGGCTCTGTTTGCAGCATGGTACTGCCATGTGGCTCTGTCAGCAGTGTGGTCCTGTTAGCAGTGTGGTTCTGTTAGCAGTGTGGTCTTGTTATCAGTGTGGTCCTGTCAGCAGCGTGGTCCTGTTAGCAGTGTAGTTCTGTTTGTAGCATGGTCTTTTTAGCAGCATGGTACTGCCATGTGGTTCTGTTAGCAGCGTGGTCCTATTAGCGTGTGGTTCTGTCAGCAGTGTGGTCTTGTTATCAGCATGTTTCTGCCAGAAGCGTGGCTCTGTCAGCAGTGTGGTCCTATTAGCGTGTGGTTCTGTCAGCAGTGTGGTACTGCCAGCAGTGTGGTTCTGTTTGCAGCATGGTATTGTTAGCAGCAAGGTACTGCCATGTGGTTCTGTTAGAAGTGTGGTTCTGTTAGCAGTGTGGTTCTGTCAGCAGCATGGTCCTGTTAGAAATATGGTTCTGTTTGCAATGAGTCTTGTTAGCAGCATGGTTCTGCCAGCAGCGTGGCTCTGTCAGCAGCGTGGTCCTATTAGCAGTGTGGTCCTGTTAGCAGCATGGTACTGCCAGCAGCGTGGTTCTGCCAGCAGCGTCGCTCTGTCAGCAGCGTGGTCCTGTTAGCAGTGTGGTCCTGTTAGCAGCATGGTACTGCCAGCAGTGTGGCTCTGTCAGCAGGGTGGTCCTGTTAGCAGTGTGGTTCTGTTAGCAGCGTGGTGCTATTAGTGGTGTGGTCCCATTTGCAGCATGATGACACTAATGACCGCGGCAACGGACAATGACTGCCTTCCAGAACTGGTTCCAGCAGACACAGGACATTCAAATTTCCCCACGGAACCGAACTGTTCTGTAGAGTTAGGTCTGTGCAGACAGATGGAAGATCATGGAGACGGCCGCCATGGTTTAAAGTCAAAACTGCTCTGAATAAAGAGCTCCCACCTATAAACAATCCTACTCTTATGTTGTGAAGAGCAAATTTCAAGAAACTCCCACATGTTCAGTCTTGTTGCCAACGAGCTGAAGCGTCTCACCAGGCAATCCTGCAACCTGTCAGTAACAGGTACGCACTCTATTTAAGAAGTAAATCAAGTAAGTGTCAATTTTTCCTCTCACACTTTATTTTTGTATGAGTTTCTAAAACATCTACCATTTGTAAAAATGTTTAAAAAAAATCAGAGATACAAAGAGAAATCAGGCCTGAAGTGTGTTAGCACGATCATAGACCCTTTACGTTTCTGTCAAACCGGATGAACAACAACAAGAGCACCAACGGTTCCCTCCACTCTCTGCCCCAGCTGCATTTTTCACTTTGGGAGAAACCAATTTTGTGGGGTGCAAAACAAGAGAATAAGAAGCAAGAGATAAGAAAAATAAGTGAAAATATTTGGCAGAAACTGTGACAAACAGGAGGTTTGAACAACAGTTTGAATTCTTACTCTTCAGCCTGTATGGAGTCAGCCGGTGCCACATAGTTACTGGGGATGTAACCTTTCTCTCCTGTGTTGATGGAGCGAGCCTCCCACCAGTCACCTTCCCTAAAGAGAGAAACGTATTACAGACGAGAAGCTTTTTATACAAGAACAAAAGCTTGACAATCCACCTACTCTCACTTGGAAGACTGTAAAGCAAAAAACAAACAAACAAACAAACACACAAAAACAAAAAAACAAGGTCATTTCACGTGTCATTCTGCTGTATCAAAATTATAAATCATGGAGGCAGAGGTCGGCTTTGGGTTAAAGTCACCTTTAATTCATCTAACCTACCAACATGAAACTGTATAAACAATTGCTTTGGCCTGAATTTGGGACTTTTAGGTCTTTTTATTCTTCAGACCCTCTACATATTCAAAATGCTAATGAATCTACGGAACCAAAACAGTCATTATGTTGGGTTTAGGGTTGTGCCAAATGAAACTTTCCAGAAGGAAACCAGTTTTCTCTTTATGCAGGACACTAAAGTGTAATCTTACCAAGTGAATAAGACGAGATGTTTAAAACCCCGAGTCCACATTGACATGTTAAACAGTGAGCTCAGTATGTTAGCTTCTGTTGTAGTACAAAACTCCCAAATTTTAGTTATAAAAGTGGTTTGTTTACTAGAGGAAAGAGTGATTTCTTCTACAGTGTGGAAATAATTATACAGTTAAAAAGGTGGAAATAAACTTGTTTCACCATTTGAAGCAATAAAGGACACAGAGACCCTGTTCAGACATGATGCTAACATCATACCAAACAATCTGAAGGTATCTGACTTTCCCAAATACAAAAGTGAACACTAAACATGCTTTGAAGACATTTCACACAGACTACCTTTGGAGGTGGTCTACAACCATTTTGGCCACCTTATTTTGGTAGTCTGAATGCAAACCATCCTGATCCACACTAGGGCTGGGCCATATCATATCGTTCACGATAATACCGGTAAAAAAAAAAAAAAACTTGCCTGGGGAAATAAATTATACCATGATATGCTAATTTCATGGCGTAAATACGTCAGTGTTTCCCCTACCATTATCCAAGCGGAGCGCCCCGCCCCGTTAACAGGACCGAGCGCGCCAAACCAAATCGAACTGTGCCCCCGCAACCTGTTGGTCCTGGTGTAATGCTAATTAGCTGCGCACAATACTAGCTAGCTAAAAAACTAAAAACAAAAAAAGTGCAGCTCTGATGTGTCCCCCCTGAAATTTATTAACTGGAAGTGTCTTAGAAAAATTTTTTGTGAAATGTTTATTAGAAATTTTCCCAGTTGAAATGTCTACATTGGCTGGTTGTGTGGTGGGTTTGTCTTTAGACTGAAGTTTGTTATGAAAGTTTTTAGAGCTGACTGGACCTTTTGTGGTCATTCATACGGGGTTACGGAAGAGCATTAAAACAACGCTGTCACAATATTCACCTAATTAAACATAAGAGTTAAAATCTTCAGCATCTTTGTGCTGATGGTGATCTCTGACGCAACTAATTGTTTTATGCTCCTTTCCGTCTCTTACGTAGTGTAGCGCCTGTTAGGTAATTAGTTAATTGTGTAGGCAAAATAACTACTAAAGTGCAACTCAAGCGACTCTGAACATTGTAAAGGTCAAAAAGTATTATAGCTCAGGTGACTGATTTTATTTGTGATGTAGAGATTTAACCACTCTAAACAGGTGAGAACGCTCACACTCTCATGCTGTCCACACTGAAACAGCTGGACTGTGTTAGTGTTTGGTCTGCACAGAGCCAAAGAGAACAACAAACAACAAAAACAGCTGTGTGCAGTTTAAAAGTAAACAAATGACTCGATGAGCAAACTGATGCAACAATGACTGGCTGGACTCTGACAGGAAGACTGAGCAGTTAATGGAAATTATTGATGCGGTTATTTGGCCAAGATTGTCATGCCTAACCAGGGAATGCTAAATGGTTATAAAATGTTTGTATTGATGCTCTTTGTTAACATTTGGACTATAAACTGAAGGTGAGTTTTATCAGCATTATGACAACCCCTGAAAAGATGCCAATTTAAATTGCTTCAGAAATTATGTTACGTTATTTTATACAAGTACTTTCACTTAAGATTATTGGAAAAAATAAACAACCTTTAATTTTATAGAGCTTGGATTTAATTATGTTCCTACTATTATGTATAATGTTGCAGGCCATTTATAGCAAAATACTCACTGTCATTAGCAGTTTATAGTAAATAAATATGGAAAATGCTCTTGATTTGTTTGTCCTATTAAATGCTGTCCCCACAAACTGCAATCGGAGATTTTATTTGCAACGTTTGTTATAAATATTATATTCAATTTACTCACAATATTGTGATAAAATATGAAGCTGCATCTCCAGCCTCTAATTGGGAGTGTTGAATAGCAGATGTTCGAGCTTATATTCAGAGAGGAGGAACTGAGATGCAGAGAAAATGTGTCTGGTGGCATTTTAGCAAACTTTATCTAATCTGTCTTTCTCCCACCTCTCCCCTGAAAGCAGATGGCATTTTCATCACTATAAAAGCCATGCTAGGGTAGACAGCGGCGGGATGGGCTGCGGCATGTGATGAATGAGGAGAGCAGGATTTGTTCGTCTCTTGGAGCTCTGCCAGTTGTCTCAGATGTGTACACGTGGGGGGAAACAGTGCAGTATCATCAGATATTAAACCATAGATAAAATACGTGTGGAGCCCGTATAATTAATCTTTTCCAATAACAGGGAGGTAACATTATGGATGTATTTCTTTCCGTGAATCAGATTTATCCTTTTGGTTTGATGTAAAATGATTAAAAACTGAAATGTGTGTTCTTCACAGTACTAAACTAAAAAAAGGGTAATGTTCTCCAAGAATGTGATCTAAATGTATAATTATATGTACTATTTAGATTTTATGTATTAGTATGTTTAACAGTGTAACCTAAATCTGACTCCCTGAACAGGAAAAATCTGTGCCAAGTGAGAAATGGTGGCATCTTAACAGATGGCCCATTAAAGGAAGCCATTAACCCAGCCAGATCCCAGCCTTAATGTCAGACCTGAATCCAACCAGGGATTAAACACACATGTGCATGCGCGCGCACACACATACACTAACACAGCAGGTCTTTATTGGTGTAAAGGCGCATGCACTTACGTGTTGTTAATAATCTGAAAGCGATCCCCTTTTTTGAACGACAGATCGTCAGACGTCCTCGCTTCGTAGTCGTACAGAGCGACAAAAAAAGTCACTCCACCTAAAAACAACAAAGAACTGGGCATCAGGAAGGTATAAACAAACAAAACAACAAAATATCAGCTTACTTTTACAATAAACCTTTTCCTGGGCCTCAGTTCAGGCTAAAAATACAACCAGGCCGCTCAGCTGTGATTTATTATTTTTAAAAACCCCATCAGGGAAGCAGATTATTCTCTCTGCAGTTCTCAAATCCTGCGGTTATCATGACAATTTAGATCAGAGAATCAAATCGCTGGCATTTAATAATTTTTCAATTTAATGGAAAGAACTGACAGCTGACAACACGCAAAGAGACAACAGGACCCTTGATATATTTATGTTACTGGGGAAAACTAATTAAGCAGAACTGAATCTGCAGCAGCCCTTTGGGCCAGTTTACCCTCCTGGAGCACAACAAACAGACTAAAGGGTCTCAGTGGAAGATGACTACACTTATGAGGTCCAACAGCTTGGAGGGGACCAAGCTGTGGGACCATACAAGCTTAAATGCTTGTTTGATTGGTTTAGAATTAGGAGTCGGGTTTAGGTTAAATGTTAATGGTAAGCATCCAGGTGCAACAGCAAAGAAAAATAAGATCAAGAAAGCCATATCTCCATGTCAAGACTCAAACAAGGATGTGTGTGTGCATGGATCACTCGTTGTTGCAGACCTTTACTGAATAATTAACCGCTTGAAATCAATAATGATCCATATGTCACCAAGGGTCAATTTAATTCAGGCACATTCCCAACTAAAGTCAAACCACTGCTGGTAATAAGAACTTAATGTGCATGACTGCAGACTACCACTGAATTCTGTGCATGTAGTTGTTTTATTTGGCTCACGAGAGGCCACGCCAGCTGCATTGCTTCCCAAACTTTAGACCTATTTTGGGTTTCTGGGTAGTCTTGATGTTTTGGCTAAGTCGTTTTGAATGTCGAATTTGCATAACATCTGCAGTTTGTAACATCTCGTGAATAACAAATGTTCAGCAGAGTGTACGCTGAAGTTCTTTTAAACACAAAATTGGAAGTTTAAACACAGCTGAGACTGCTTCTACTTCCCTTTGGGGTTTGTAAATTACCATAAATTATTACAATTAAAATTAGTTATTAATTAATTTGGGAAGTTTAATAAAACAAAATGGAGCTTTTAAATGCAACGTTATTAATATTTTGGAATCTCATAAAAATAAATCAAGCAATCAAAGTAGAGTTTGCTTGATTAATACAGAATGTTAAAATCTACAAACTGACCTGAGATCACATTGGGGAAGGGGGTGCTCACAGCCACAGAGGTGAAGGAGGTGGAGGCTCCTCCGAATGGCGCTATGACTGAAGACGTTCCACCAAAAGGTGTGAGAGCAGAGGTGTGGCTGTTGTTCTGTGCCTTCGCAGAAGGTGAATGACCCATCATGGTGGGTTCAGGCCCATAGTGGCCCAGGTGAGCGTTGACCTGTGTGGCATTGGAGTTGTCAGGTCGGTACTTCAAGGCCGGACCCTTGTCCTCTTTACTCCTGACACAACCCATCGTCAAGCCTGCGGGGAGGAAGAAAGAAAGATTTGAGGTCAAATTTATCAAATGAATCTGAATTTATTTTAATCTAAACACATGATTTTCACATCATACACCTGAAGTGCACAAGAAATGACTCCATAGTATAGTTTTCTTTTTAATTCTATTGTGTAGAAAATCAAAACAGCCACAGAAAACAACTAATTTCATATGATTGTGAGACATAAACCTGTCACGATTTAATCGCATGATAAATGAAAATTATCAACCTCATTTTCATTTATCGGCTTTATCGTTTCTTCGTGTCTCTCTTTCTA
>JARVGS010001968.1:26668568-26682487 GCA_031762315.1 Hypsolebias antenori | reverse complement strand
TCTTCAAGGGTGTTTTCATGCTGACGAGTCCCAAAGCTGCAGGTGGCCTGCGATTCAAATCACTTCCATCTTACAGTTTAGCTAATAAATCAGCTGATTTTGAGTCCTCAAAGCACAAACCAAACCTTTTAGTTTACTTTTATTTACAAATATTTACCTAAGTACAATAAAATAACTTTTAGCTACTTTTAGGTTTTACGGCTACTTCGTTGCAAATTCGAGATTTTTGCTAGTTTTCTGCTAGTTTTTGCTTTTAGCTACTATTTTGCCACTTTCATTATTTGCTAAATTTTTTGCTGGTTTTGGCCAGTATTTTGCTTCTTTCAGATTTTAGTTATTGTTCTGCTGTTTTGACATTAATCAAATTTTTGTCTCTTAAGAGTTAGCTACAGTTTTGCTACATTTGACTTTAGCATTATGTTTTTTTTAGCATTTAGCTAGTGTTTTTTCTCCTTCAGCTTTTAGATAGTTTTTCTTCTTTTAGCTTTTAGCCTAATTGTTGCTATTTATTGCTATTTTTGGGTGTAACTGGGAACGTGCGTACATAATTTCGTTCCACCTCATGTACCATATGATGAGAATGACAATAAAATTAACTTGAACTTGAACAAATGACTCCATTTCATAATATGTTGCAATTTTCAGTGAAGTCATTCAGCAGTGAGAATTCATACATCTTTTCACAGAAAATGTTATTTTGTAAAGTTGTTAATAATTAATTAGGTATTTTGCATTTCAACCTTTTTATTTTGGTTATTGCTATAATTATGTAAAAGCAAACATGTGCAGGTAACATTTGGCATTTTAGGGCAACCATTGCAGCATGAAAATAAAACAAGTAGCATCAAAAAGAGTTTATTTTTTATTTTTTTGTAATTGTTTTAAAAGCAGACCTAGTTTGCATGGGAGAAAAGTTCATTCAAGCAGATGAAAGCATAAAAGGCATTACATCCATTTATGTTTTGTTTATTGCACCAAGATTACATCATGTTTTGAGCACAACACCTCTTCAGACCTTTAGGAGCTTTTAGGCCTTTGTAGTGTGAGGAGGATTAGTAACTTGGCAAGGAAGAACCAAGTTCAACTTTGGGTTTTAGGTGTCACAAAGATGCTTAAACCTCAGAATGTCACTGAAGGAAATTCAACCCATCCATTTCTTTTTAAAATATAAAATGTCTCATCTAGTATGTTGGCTCATTTCCTTGAAATAAAACGGCTACAAAATGTGTTATTGAAGTCAAAATCACTTATGCTTTGATGATAATGAGACACTGATATTGATTAATCTAATAATTTCCATGACTGGCATATTAAACCAATAAACAGCAGGATAGTATCTTGATTGATATGCTTCATTCAGCCAGATGACCAAAAGTTACTTAAAACATCTTGAGTCTGTTTTGTGGTATTTCTCTCCAGCTTCCAGTGTTCGCAGAACTTTAATCTTCCTGCTTTTGTTCTGAACACCACGGGTGTCGCAACACATTGATCAGAGTTCTTGTGATCGTTCGGAGTGACTTGCACTCATCAATACGTTAACAAGCAATGCTCGATACCTCAAAGTATTACATTGATCAGTGAGCCACAGCTTGCAGAAAGACTGAATATCTATATTTACTTAAAAAAAAAAACGGATGTCAAAGAGTGAACAAAGATTAAAGTACTTAAATAGGAATGTTAGTTTGTCTGAATAGGTCAATATAAAATACATGTTTTACTTTGTTCAGGACTATTTGTTACCTTTCATCTGGTATTCCTTCACTTACACAGTCTTTGAATAACTTTTTGCCATTCAGTTTTCTTTGACCTTACAACTGTTTGCCAAACACAAACAAAATTAATAGAAATAAATAGAAATTATCTCATGCATGACTTAATCTTTACACATTAAATACCGCAGAAGCTACAATCTGCCATTGCCATCTTAAATGTTTCAGATGGTTTATGAAGTATGTATACTTTCTTCTTACTTTTACAACTGAGCTGAACTTAACTTTTGTCTGAGACCTAAAAGTTAAGTTATATTTTCCTGGAACATCTTTAAATAGCTGATGTTTATCAAGGTGAGACTTCAGTGTGACTTTAGTGCGAGCGATACGTTGCCACACACCAATTTTAGACTAACTTTACTAACTTGTTCTCCCAACTACACAGAGAATAATGTGGCTGTAAAAAAAAAAAAAAACAGCCAGTGTTTGATTTGTCCCCTCTAGGCAGCAGTAGTGACATAGTGGTGCAATATAGCTAAGGTGTCCTGTGGATATGAATTACTTTATCATAAGAAAAGTGGTGTATTTATTCTTTAATCATTGTATTATATTGCTCCTCTTCTTATGGATCGCCATGAACAAAAACATAAACTTTTAGGAGACTTAGTTGGGCGTCCATTTACTGCCACAACAGGCTCAGTTTGCTTTTAGTTTGCTTCAAATAAATACTAGATGAATAACTGATCATATATGCTGACTAATGACCGAATGACAAAGTTTTCATTGGCTAATGGTCAACATGTGTGTGGCCAAACATCTGGTTATTGGCAAAAAATGAAGATCTGTTAAAAATAGAAATACTCAATTCAGTTCAATTCAACTTTCGTTTATACTTTATACAGGTTAGTCTCATTGCGCCTCGAGGACTCATTTACAAGAGGGATCTGTTTTCAACAAAGAACACAGATGACAACAGAGGACAATCATTAAAAATGCATAAACAATGAAAAGTAAATGGAAGAGATTATAATTTATTTAAAAAAAAATAGAAATACTCTACTGCAAGAAAAAAAGTTTCACTGTTACCTAACCAGGATCTGTGTTTTGGGTTATTTTTTTGTACACCAGCTGCACATGGGCAAGTACCGACTCTAATATTTCACATTTACTTATTTATTGCATTCTGTCAGTTGGAGCAGCACTGATTCTAAAGTTTGACAGCTTCTTGTTGAAATGCGCAGCAGTAACGGTATTTGTTGCAGTCGAGCTCTACAGTCTCTTATTGTGTCGTGCTTGATGTCATGTGCATTTTAGCTTATATTACTACCTTGAAATACTTATACAAATTAATCCTACCTGTACCATTATATTCTACCATGTTGTTGTTTACTATTACTTTAGGACCTTGTAAATATTATAATTACTTCTTCACTTGGTCATTATTTTTGTACCCTTGTTGCATGCTTATTTTCTTGTTTGTTCTTTGGTTTTTTTAGCCAGTCAAATCGGTTCTTCTCATCCTGGACATGTCATTGTACTGTTAACCTTGTGTTAACCTGCTTATGACAAACACAACTTGAGGTGAGGAACATTGTCCTGTGTGACTTGTATCCTTCTGTCTACAATCACCTGAACTGGGTCAGGGGGTGTCCAACCAGAAAAAAAAAAAATATTGCACTAGTTTTGCTTTGTCGTTCTGCTGTCACAATGTGAAGTGTTACTGTTTGATGAGTTGTAAGTTTACTAGATCACTGATTTTGCAGTTATGTATAAAGATGTCAAACATACATATATTTACAGTCTTATTTTGATCTTTGCTTAAGAAGATAATGCTTTGAGCTCCTGTGCTACCACGCTAATTTTGTCAACAGGAAGTGGTGTGTTGTTTGCTTGAATTGTTTTCATTGTACCTAGAATTTAAACTCTTCAACTAATTCAAGTGACACAGGTGATCAAAATAAACGTTAAAATAGATTTTTCTCGATCAGATGAACTGATTAGTTAGTATTTGCTAAATATGATTTATTGGTAAGTGCACATAATTAAAACTGAGTGCCTGAATGTTAGTACTCTCATATTCTGAAGGTACTTTTCTAATCCTACGTTGCTCAGAAGAATTTGAGGCTCAGTGTTTTAGATGGACTTTTGAAAACATTTCCCAGTTCAGATTTTGTGTGAAGTCCCAAACACATACTGCCTGTTTTTGTGCAACCTTATGTATCATATGCAGCAGAGTGTATTTGTTGATGCTGAACGGCGCTTCATGCAGCAGTTCAATATATCAGCATGGAGCATGGGGCAGCGTGAAACACTCACTGCGAGTGTTTATCTCAGAATACAAGCTGAAGTAAAGCTTTCTGTGTCTGCAGAGTCACACCTTGTGAATGGCATGTTTTACATTCATGCAGGTGACAATGTGTTGTGTGACATGGCCTCAGTGCAGATTGTAACTGATGTATAGAAGACATGACCGTAAAAACAAGTAGCAAATTATTAAATTTACAGATGATTGTGATGGAGTTAATGTGGACAGCCTGCCTCTACATTCTCAATGAACCTTTTTAAATTCAAAAATACTTTATTAATCCCAGAGGGAAATTAAGTGCTGTTGTAGCTCATCATCCTGGTTCATTCTAGAGTTTTTATAGATGCTGATAGTTGTGGGCAGGAAGGATCTCCAGCAGCGAATCCGAAGAATCTGGCCACAGATACCAATCTGTCCACCGGGATCCAGCTTGCTGTCAGATCTGGAGGGCTTCTCAGTCCCTCTGGGCAGCAGGACTGCCTGAATTGTGGGCAAAATTCCTCCCTGAGCAATGGTCACTCCTCCCAACAGTCTGCCGAACTCCTCGTTGCCATGGACAGAGAGCTGAAAGTGCCAGGGGATGATACCGGTCCTCCCGTTGTCACGAGCTGAGTTTCCCACCAGCTGCAGGATCTCAGCTGTCAGGTACTCGAGCACCGCCCCCAGGTTGATGTCAATACATCCACGGCATCTCCTTTTCAACTTATTTGAGATTTGGGGCTGTAGTTGAGGTATTTGAGCTTTTGAGATGTTAATCAGCTGCTCCTGGTTGTTAAAAAACACCTTGTTGCTATGGTTACACATCATAACAAATGCCCCAAAGTAAAAAGGTTTCAGTAAAAATCCTTCCAGCTGCACAGCATCTGATACCAGAGGAAATAACCATCCAAAAAAAGAAACAAAAATGTTGCACTTATACACAAATGCAAAACCAAAGTGCTTTGCAAAGCACAATCAAGACATAAAAAGTAACCAATTGTATTTAGTAATAAAATTAAACCATCAGTATTGTATTTTTTTACCATATGCATATTTTACAGACAATAAGTTCAATAGAGACATTGATGCCAGCACAGAGTGTGTGAGTGATGCCAAAACAGAAAGCTAATAAACAATGAGACTGTTTTTAAATTTGTAAGCACAAAGCACTGACCACACACTGAATCTGTTTTTCCTGTTTGTGTCTTGACTGATGGCGTCTAGTGGGAGAGGAGGAAGAGGAGAAACACTGTCAAATGAAAACCAGACAAAGATGGACAGGGTGAAAGGGTGAACAGAAAGACAGTTATAATACAAAGGCAGCTTCTGTTTCATCAAAATAAAGGTGAGGCAGGTGAAAAATGGTAGAAACCACATCTCAGAGGTGAAACAGAGGGGCAGCAACCACAATAACACACAGCACAACAGCTATATTTATTTATTTTAAGCATGCAAAGTATATTTTACGTCTTGGTGTTTTCTTTTTTTTTACTAAAAGCTATTGAAGTTTACCAGTTGTGTTTCTTTGGCAGATGCATGGCAGGATGGTATTGTTCATTTTGCACATAGCAGGGTTTGTGACAATAGAGTGATCTAAGGCATGAAGGTAATAACAAAACTGTCTGGCAATGTCAGCACTGTCCTTGAAACTAATCTCACACAAAGCTGCACTTTGTGAGATTTGTTTAGTTCCGTCTTCCACCTTTTCCCATCCTGATGAGTTTTCTGTTGCTGTCCATCGTCTTTGTTATTTCTGAGAAAATAAGTTTTGCTCAGGAATGACTTTTGTTAAAGCCAAGTTGAAATAGAGACAATAGTAGAAGAAAAAAATGTTTTTTTCCAGTGCAAGGCTTCACGGATTTGAGATAAGCTTTGGACTGCTCATCACCCGCCAACTATTCTCATCAGCTGCTTTCCTGCCGATCCTGTTAACATCTCAACGTTGGTCACCGTAGACGAGAGCCTGGCATGTCCCTACAAGGATCCCCTGAGACACAACCTGTTTCCTGTGTGGAGTCTTGGAGGCTCGATCAGACCTGAAAAGATGGAGCCACCACTCGCTGTACTTCCCAACACGATCTGGAAAGAGGCTGAGAATCTTATCAATTCAGTATTGGGTCTGATTATGAGGCAACTTGTTAAAATGTCATCTCCTTGCTTGCAGTGTTAATAAATAATTTGATATGATCAAATCTAATAACATCTCTTATCCAAATTACAAAGAAAACTATTCATCAAATTGTTGAACTTTATCTAAATTGTTGCACGTGTAAAACAAACAATATTCTGTCTAAACAATTCTTTTGTTTTCGATAAGAGAATTTTTTCCTTGATGAATCGTTATTGCTTAATCAAGTCTAGGTATTCATTTAACAACTACTTTTTACACTAGCTAATAATCTAATTCCTATTCTTGTTATTATTCATGGTTCTATTTTGATTACCTGGTAATTATTTTGTAATAAAATTTCAGCTGGTCTCCTCATTTTGGATGAATATTCTTGTTATGATGTAGTGTTCCCTGTAGTTAACGGTTTCCGTGACTGGATTATGATTATTAATATTGGCAGTGGTAGGATGTAACTAAGTACAAATACTTTGTTACTGTACTTAAGTACATTTTTCATGTATCTGTACTTTACTTAAATACAGTGTTTGAGTACTTTCTCCACCACTGTTAGAACACGCCTTTCACAGTAAGCTTAAAAATAAAGAAATAGAATATACAAGTCAGGTTTTCCTTTGAAACATGATCCAAATCTCACCCTCCAAAACTCCTCTGAGATTATTTCAATCCCTGCAAATTGTCTGAGTCACCGAACGAGACTATTTGTTCAGATTATTGCCCTGTTTTTGTTGAGCTGATTTAATGGTCTAAATCTTTATTAGCATGTTCATACACGACTTTAATCAGAACTCATCCTCACACAAAGAGAACTGTCAATAAATACAAGACCATTAGGAGGGGGGTGATCGTGTTTTGTTTTTATCAGAGCAAATCGTGAACGAGATGGATTTGATGAAACTTAGAAATTAATCGTTGGATGCACGTCCACAACTACCTGTTGGAGCCAAGCTGATTCAAGATGGCTGCCACGGCTAATTTAGCTGAATAAAAACACAAAAATGGATCCAACTCTGTTGTGAAGAGCCGCGAACTGTGCCCTGGAGGTCTAAACCCAGATTTAGATTCTTCTGCTTTTGTGAAAACTTTATGTTAAACTTATGAAAAACAAAATTAAAAACAGGCCGCTCTGAGGTGGTTAACAAGTAAAAGCCCTCACAACGGAGTTCAACAACAAAACAAACTTTAACTTGACGAACTTCTGGCTCAAATGATTTCTGCCTCAGTCCAAAGTGAAACGTGACTTTCAGAAATGATTTAAGGAGGAAACCCGTCAGATGTCAGGTCGACATCAGCTCTGACCTGGAAAAATGCAAAAATGGAGTAAAAGTCTAACTAAACGCTAAAGTTAAGAAATGACTGACCAAAAGGTAAAGTAGAAAAAGGTTAACGTAAAGAAGTATTACAAGGTTAACTAAGAGTAGCAAAAAGCTGGCTAAAAACTTTAAGTAGCAAAATGGTTAGCTAAAAAAACAACAGACTGACTAAAATAATCAAACTGTTAGCCAAAAGTAGCAAAAGGTTAGCCATAGTCTGAAATTTCAAAAGGCTTTGTTAAAGTAACAAAAGGCTAGCTAAAAGTTAAAAGTCACATAAAGCTAAGCAAAAGCTATGAGTAACAAAAGCAAAAAGCTGTCTAAAAACTAAAAATAATAAAATGTTAGCTGAAATTATCAAAAGACTAGCTTGAAACTAGAAGTAGCAAAAGGACAGCTAAAATCTGAAAATAGCAGAAGTCTAGCTACAAGCTAAATGTATCAAAAAGCTTGTGAAAAGCTACAACTGTCAGAACAGTAGCTAAAAGCTTAAACTAGTATAAGACGACAAAAACAACCAGTAGCTGAAGTTAGGACTGTCACGAAAAATTTTACTGGGCGATTATTTGTTTAAGAAATTATTGCGGTAAAAGATAATAGTTTGAAATTTGAGAATAATTAGTAATATTGTCAAATTTAAGAAGAAATGTTGGTTAATTTTTGTGTGTAGTATCTTTTTTGACCACCGGATGACAGTATAAGATTGTTTGAACCAAAGGACGGATAGTGAGGGAGCAAGCAGAGTGTCTCTTTAAGAAAAATGGGAGGGAGGCCCCTTGACGTGACATGGGCTGTCTCTCTTTGGTTCTCAGAATGGAGGACGCCCGGTGTTTTGAGCTCTTTAGCATTTTTCACACAAAGCTTTTAATTTAAAAAATAAAATAAAATCAGTAAACAAGTTCTCAGGTTGTTTTGGCAGAGAAAAAAAAACTTTTTACACAAAGACACGGGTTTCAACCGTGAATTTTGAAGCTTCGACGAGTTATTTTTTACTGTTGTCGGCCTGTTAGCTTAGCTCGTAGCTTAGCTTCTCCGCTGAGCTGCTTTTAACCATCCAAAAATGTGATTTTGGACAATTAAAACTTTTTTTAAGAGAAAGGGAGGGGTCAGTGAAGACACAGAGTTGAGTCTTTTGTCATCCAGTGTCTTCAGTAGAAAGAGAGAAACATGAAGAATCGATAAATCATGCGATTAATTGATTTATTGTTTATCGTGACAGGCCTAGCTGAAGCAGATGTTGCTGAAAGAATTGAAGAGATCTTAATGTATTTATGAATAAAAGACAAATATCTTTAAAAGAATAAAAGTTACAAAAACAAGAAATCGTAGCTCTCAGCCCCAGAATGAGCCGAACATGTATGAACATGTATGAATGGATGAACATATATGAATGGATGAACATGTATGAATGGATGAACATGTATGAATGGATGAACATGTATGAATGGATGAACATGTATGAATGGATGAACAAGCACAAAGTCTGCAGAAGCATTTAGATCTCAAACTACAGAAAAAAAAACTTAAAATAAGCGTAAATGCTGACTCAGCGTTCAGACGGTAACAAAGAAGCGTGAAGAAGAACTGGACTTGGGATCGTTTCTGGACCGTTTCCCTCCGAGCGACTTCCTTCGGGTTAACAAGACGAGCAGGTTTTACTGAAACGACTCACATCTTCCTGGAACTCTGCGAAGGTTTTGCGGACCCCGTCCTGCACAAAGACCATGGCCTCTCTGTCGGGCCAGCGCTCCACGGTGTTCCGCAGGGCCTCCGCTACCGTCTCGCAGCGCAGCGGCGTGGACGACGTGCCGTGGGCGTAGCTCTTGGTGAGAGTGGGGACGATGGGCGGATGCTCCACGTGGATGAAGCTGGAGAAGAAGTGAAAGTTAGACGTGCTGCCACCGACACGCTCACCTGGTTTTTATACATTTGTCCAAATGCATGAAATAATCCGTCTTATTGTATTAAACATCTCTGAACACTTATTTACGATCTTTACTTCAAAAAGTGCGTTTGCATTTGTGCATTTTTCATATTTTATTTCATTTGCGTGGCTCTGAATCATCATTGTGCTCTCACCTGCCACCATGAACGGCAGTGTGTGCATGTTAGCAAAATATCTCGTAAACACTTGACAGAATTATTAAACTCTTCGAAAGCCATCAAGCCAATGCAAAGAGGCCGACACAGCTAGTCTGCTTTAGCAAACACAACAATGGTCGTAAGTCGGTCACTTTAGAAGATTTTAAGCTGAAGTTTGGTGTGGTAGTAGCTGAGAGTGGTTCCCAACACATATGCTGAGAGTTAACAGCTCGTGCAAGATCTCTGGTTAAAGCTTTGTCATGCAAGTTGGCGGGTGGTGTGCATGCCTTCAGCAGTGCATTGACTTGTTCTTGCATTCTTCTTCTACGCGTTTGGTTTTTGTTCTTCGCTGCGTCTCTTTTTCTGTAGATTCAAACCTCAGAGAAGCTCCAACAACGGAAACAAAGCTCTTCAGGCTGCGTTTGGACACAGGCCCGGATGATTTGTCAGGAACCAGACATCCGACACCGTACAACCGAGACGTCACACGAGGCCCCACTTCCTCGGGGCGGGGAGACGTCCAGCAGAGCAAGTTTCACAGATTTCTGCAGACTTGTTGCAGACTTTCAGCTTTTTATTTCTTCTTCTACATTTCATGTGTTCGTGTGCAACTAAGCACCAAATAAAAGTAAATAAAACAAATCCAGGCAAACTACAGGAGGACATGAACTATCAACCTTTGAGCACAATTCTGTTTAAGTAGGTGAAAGGTTGACATCTACGTCCAGCTGTGACCGATTTTAGACCGTTACTATCGGTGAGGTTACTCATCTGCAGGGACCAAGTTACACTTCAAAATGTTTCATAATTGTGTACGTTTGTTGTAACTGTTTAAAAGACAAACATAACATAACCATATTTGTTTTTAACAGTTCATGGAGCCTGGGTTAAAGTCGGATTTATCAACAGATTCCTCAAAAATCAAGTCCAATAAAGTCGTAAAGCAATGGTTCTGATTTTTAAAGTTGAGTTCTGTGGAAAAGTTGCGAACAGATAATATCTTACCTGCTGTAGATAGCTCTTTGAACGATCTCAGTTTGGAGAAAAATAGTTAAATTCTAGGACAGACGAGCTAACGGCTAGTCAGAGCTAGCTGCAGCCGCCTGGTGCGGCGTGGGGGCACTTCCTGCAGGAAAATTATTATATTTCTGTCAAAATACCACAACGTGAAACTGGCGATACAATAAAGCTTCATCAAATAACCGCTATAAAATTTTTGGTGTCATTTTAGGATGATAAACAAAACTCTTTGTCTTAAATCGTTGATCCAGTAGCTCATCGGTTTGGTAAAGTTTAATCTGTATTTCTTTAAACTGAGGTCGTTCAAAGTGTTAAGATAAGAAAGTTTACTGTTTACAACCCCACTACAAAAGATCTGAACTATCCCTTTAAGTACAACAATGTTCAGTCAGGTCACATGGGCGGTTTATTTTTTTGTTGAGACGATTCATCCTTCAGCCAAAGGACTTCTTCAATCTGAGGAGCCACCAACAAACTAAGTCCAACAAGCAGCACACTCCCATAGTGGAAAAAACAGTTTGCTGGTGATTCGTAACCATCCAGATGACCTGACTGAACATTGTTGGATTTGTACCTGGATTACTGAGCATGGACTTTGGTGGTTTGAACTACTTTGGCACAACTGCCTCAGAGGAGTTGACAGGGGAGAGGGCGGGCCCCAGAAACCATCTTATCACCAGCATCTGTCTTTTTCCACACTATGGGAATGTTTGTGGGACTCAGTTTGTTGGTGGCTCCTCAGATTGAAGAAGTCCTTTGGATGAAGGACGAAACATCTCAGCAAAAAAGAAACCATCCAGGTGACCTGACTGAACGTTGTTGGACTTGTACCTGGATTACTGAGCATGAACTTTGGTGTCCCTTCAAGTCTTTCATGTTACATAAAATGTGCTCAGAGATAAACATAAATGGACTGTACTTCTACAGCTCCTTTCTATCTTATCAAGATACTCAAAGTTCTTTACAACACTCTGCGCCTCATTTACCTCCACACACACATTCATACAGCACTCGACTACATCTACACAAAGACAAGTGATCACATCATTCTAAAGAGACTAATCAGTCTTTAGATCACATCACACAGGGGTTCAGTGTCTCGCCCGAACATGTGACTGCTGGAATCAAACCTCCAACTCTCCCATTGGAGGACGACCACTCCCCAGATGCACAGAAAAAGCTTTTTATTTATGCACGCTTTGAACAAAGCCAAAAACATGTTGCAGTGTTCGGCCAATCAGAGCAGACTGAGCCGTTCAGGAGGCAAAGGTTGATAAAAAGAAGTGCAGAATAGAAAAATTAAGTGTTTTTTTTTTTAACCTTTAAATAAAAACCTATTTACTAAACAAAGTAAAATGATTTTATATTTATAGACCTAATGTGGGCTTTTCATTGCATCAAAAAAGGAGCCACTTTGTTGAGTATGAAAAGTTTAAGTCCCGCCTGCCGCCTTCTTCTAAATAATAGAAGCATTGTTTTTGCATAAATCTCATGATAGACCGTTTATTTTCCTGTGAAGTTGTTTCTACTGGCAGCGGAATTAAAAATGAACCTGACTCAACATATTAAAAAAATATATAAAAAATTAGGCCCAACACTTGTTGTCTTAAAATCCGCTTATGTTGACAAATAAAAGCTGAAAGCTTGAAAGCTGCCGACGATATCCTGAGAAGTATGTTGGAGAAAACTCAGCCACTACCAGACCTAACTTTAGTTCAACATCTGTAAAGGTTAGTTCAACATCTGTAAAAGGTTACTTAGTTATAGCCACTTGTGTGTTGACTAATGTTTAACTGTGGTGGTATATGTTGAGCTGCACTGACTCCAAACGTTAAGAGATGTAGACGTACATCCACTGATTACTCTCTCAAATGTTCATTGAAATCCACCCAGTGCTTCATGAGATATTTTACTAACAGACATGTGGACTTCCAACAGCCATTGCCGAATTTCCAGGGAAATATCTCAAACATTGAGAAAGCAGCACTTTGCGTATGTGTTTTGGATGGTGCTCAGCTACTACCACACCACATTTTAGCTCAACATCTGTTAAAATAGATGAGCTGGAGCCTTTTTTTTGTGTGTGTGTGTTAATTCAATTCAGTTAATTTATAAAGCTCCAAGTCACAACAGAAGTCATCTCAGGGCACTGAACAGAAACATTTAGATATAAAAATAATAAGTTATCAGAAACATTAAATTAACATAAGTTAACATTATTTAAATGAGGAGCAGGCTGCTTTACATGTTACATAAGATCAGCTGGCCGTGGCGGCCATCTTGATTTGGGTTGACTCCAAAAGTAAAATAGCTGTAGATGAACATCCAGTAACTGTTTCCTGGAAGTTTCATAAAAATCAGTCCGCGTCTTTTTGAGATATTTTGCTGACAGGTGTTTTGTTGCGTTCTGATTTAGGCCCCGCCCCTTTTCATCCAGCTGATTTTCATCTTTTCCAGTAAAAGTTGCTGCAAACAGCCTAAAAGGAGCGAACTCTTCCAGATGTGGAGTGCAAGACAAAGCAGCACAGACAACCTGAGCATGTTCAGTCCTTAATGAAGCAGTGATTCACCAGAGAAAAGTTGGAGGTTTGTTCTCACCGAGCAGCTGCAGGTAATCCAGTCTGACGTGTCCATGGTTTCTGTAGAAGCCTCACAGCTGAGATCTTCCACGCACTGACTCTGGGGATCATGGTGCCTCGCAGGACCTCCAAACTTCAGGACTTCAGGACTTCAGGGGGCTCTGCAGACCCCACGATCTTCAGCCAAGCGTTGGCAGCTCAGACTCGGACCTGGACTCTGCTCGACTGGGCAGGTCTTCTTCAGCAGCACATACATTAACCCGGCCCTGGAGGGGGAGGTGTAAAACTGCTGCAAAGACTGGGAACAAAAAAAAAAAAAACACTTTCGGATTCATGAAACAGGGGAAGCCCTATATGGAAGTCTGTTTGTGCCATCCTGAAGAAAATAAATAAATAAATAAACACAATATCTCATATTTTGAGCCAGCCTGCCACAATTATGAGATATCAACTAAAAATGTGATTTGTGACTCTACATCTCAAAAGTATTTTTCATTCATTCAACCTTTATTTAGGAGGCAGGTTAATCCCAATGAGCCCCGAGGACTCATCTACAAGAGAGACCTGGTTACAAACTAAGAATGATGACAACAGCAACAACAATAGACAAACATAAGAGAGGCATACAGATTTTATTTATTTATTTTAACAGGTTAAAATGTCAAAAAAGGTGCAAAAAGGCAGATGTAGAAAATTAAAAACAGGAACATGTCTGCATTGGTTCTTGCAGGATTCCAACAGATTCTTAAAGCCATTTAGAGAAGTCAAGGTCGAGAGCTTCAGATCTTTTTGTAAGATATTCCA
>JARVGS010001968.1:26499210-26514291 GCA_031762315.1 Hypsolebias antenori | reverse complement strand
GGTCTCTCTTGTAAATGAGTCCTCGAGGCTCAATGAGATTAACCTGCCTAAATAAAGGTTGAATGAATGAAAAAAGTTTGTTGTATATGGTCTATAAGTTTTAGTATAATATGAGAAACAACAGTTACCTTTGCAGCTGCATCAGAACTTCTCCCATGTTATTCTTGTTTCATGCTGGAGCTGTGTGGAGTTTTATCTACATGAAGGAATAACGTACGCTGCTTCCAGCGCATTAAAAATAAAATTAAACCCCTCAACTTCCACTGAGCTGTCTGCTTGTAAATCCTTTGTCATGTAGCAGGGGATGGAGAGGGAAATTTTTGCAGCTGTTGGAGAATCAGCCTGAAGTTTGTTGCAGAGTTCGCTGGTTGGCTGGTTTGGTCACGGACCCCCAGGGGCCCTGGGACCCCAGTTTCAGAACCACTGCTCTAAGCAACAGGTTATCATTATTTATTTTCTTGCCATGACTGAACATGTCAGTCGCATTGAGATGGCAGAGGTTCTAGACCACTGTTCTACAACCCTTACGATCAAAAGAGCCATTTTACGCCTTTGCTCACTAAATTAAAAGTGATCAGAGCCGCAACAACCTGCTGTGATTATCAACTGGTGGCCCGTGGGCCACTTTAGGTTTTCTGGAGGGGGCTTTTGTGGTCAGTAGGAGTGACATTAAGCTAAAAAATGTGTAATAATTTAGGTTTTTACAATTTAAGACAAATAAAAAAAAAAAAACAGATTCTTGTATTGGGTGGGAGGGTGGGGGGGGGTGTAGTTTTTAATACAAAACTATGAACTATGAAGATCTATGTATATTTTTTTTATTGTGGAAAAACTAAGTATAGAAATAAAGCAAAAAGTTAAAGTATGTTTTACTCCTTGTACATGTTCCAACAAAAGAAATGACAGGAAAACTGCTAAAACTAGTCCTTTTTTATCGTTTGTATAACAACCAATAAAATTCAGTTTTATGTTAGTTTTGGTCAAAGCTTGAAAGAGCTGCTGCAGAGGGACCAAAAGCCGCATGTGGCTCCGGTGCCAAAGGTTGCAGACCCCTGTAGACGCTTGTAACTGAATGACATTTTTGCCTGTGTATTTCATCTCTGATCAGAGTGGCAGGGCAGTTTTTAGTCCTTTTCACTACAGTATATTCATCCCTGCAGCTCGCATGTTCACATGCTTAATCTCCATCTGGCCACTGTGAAATAAAGTTCACAGCATTGGAGTTGAGATGTAAACACACATTCACACAGTGTTCTCTTTCTCGCTAAGCTTCAGAGACAGACATTTACCAAACTGTGCTGTATGTCGCATATCCCTACCAGCCAAAACTGTTTCAGCGGTTGTGTGATCATGCACCTCCGCATGTGCGAACGTATCTAACTGTACGCAGACGTTAACCGTGGTCGCTATCGAGCCAAGACTTTGTTTCTGATGCCAGAATAACGGTACAGAATCTATACACTGCAGCCTGGTACAAGTTGTTCCAAAGCACTTGTCTCACTGTACAAATCACAGCCAACTATAGCCAGCTCAGTCTATTGCTGTCCACAGGACGACTGCCAAGACGAAACATATCCAAAAGTTTTAATACCTTGTTTTCACACTGTTAGTTTTTCATTCCAGCTCATAAAAGCCAAATGACAATAACAATAGCATGTACAAGAAAAAGAAAACAGCCTTTTTTGATGTAAACTAAAGACTCCTTGGAGCGTGTGCTGGAGCCAGTCAATGGTCCATGTCTCCCCCACCCTGTTTGTCCTCTTGTGGTTTGGCATGATGCAGAACTGGGCAGACAGAAGAGAACAGTCACGGTTTGATTTTTTTTATGGTGTTTGCTTGCTCTGTAAAAGGTAGATAAATGCTCAGTCTTGGTGCTTCTGAACAAATTGTTCCTGGTCACACCTTTTGCCTTTGCTCAAAGGATATTTAAAGCTGAGACGTATTAAAGGGATAGTCTAGTCACTTTTGAAGTGATGTTCTGTCAAACTGTTATCAATAGTTAGTACCTTTTCATTCGCAATATCTGTTATAAACCAGAGTATGAAGAAAGCTATTTCCAAGCCTGGACTTTTGCCTCTTTCTTCATGCTCCATGACTGACGTTACAGCTGATAAGGTGCTATACCGATAACTGTTTGTCAGTGCATCACTTCAAAGTTCACCGGACTGTCCCTTTAAGTCAGCCAGATTGACTCACTTTACTTTTCTGGTCCATTTTCCCCCATCAGAGATACTGCTGAGCAGAAAGGCAGTAATGTCTTTTAATGCATCGCTACATGATAGAAGCTGCTGCTGTTACATGGGCCACGCTTGAGTATTCACACGCACACTCACACATTTCTGAGTCTTACGCACTGCTGTGCCTCATAGCATTAAACATTAAGGAGAAACAAATGAAAGGCGCTTTTTAAAAGCCTTAACCAATAGGCTTTTACAAGCCTACTGGCTGCATTTGAATAAAAACAAAGACTAAAGTGGTCTAGACAGCAGGAAATCCAACTTTGAAAGAATACTACAACTCAAGTTAAATGCTTTCCCCTTTGGTGGTGGCAAATGCATTGCATTGTACCACATATATACACTCATTTGGTTTATTGCTTGAAGAAATTCAATTGGTGCCACAGCGATGCAATATTCAGATCTTAAGGGGGTTTGGAGGAGAGCTGCTGGCCGGCCGTGAAGACAATGAATGAGGGATGGAGATCTTGTGGAGTTTTTGATGAACTGATATGTATCATGTCCCCAACGCGTAGGATCAACTCCAGTTATTGCGTAAAGGGGACAATGACAAAAATCACTAGAGGAGTGTGGACATGTGTGGAACTCCAGGCAGGTTTGAGTTTAGAAACATGAGTGTTGGAGAGAAGACCTGTCTCTCTCTCCAAGTCTGTCTGTCTGATGCCCTCTAGGTGTCAGTAGAGATGTTCATGGGGCAGGTTGGACAAGGCTGACTTATCAGGAGTGTGTAGAAGTGAGTGGCTCTCCAGTGCACTGACAGCCTCAATCCAGTTGCCGTGGTGATATCCTCTCCCAGGTGCATCAGTCCCTCATGCACACACACTTTCAGACACACACACACACAAAGGGATACACACCTCCCAACATGCCTCGACACCCACAGCTGGCTGGTCTTGTCCTTTCCTCCAGTAGCTTAGACAACCATCATTAGCACGCAGTGTCCCTGTGCTGCACTCCTTCGTGTCACTTTCCCTCCCTGTACGCCACACACCGTGCACCCCACTTTGCTGCAGGTGTCCAACCCGTCCCTGCACACACATGCACACACACCCAACCTCGCACTCGCTAATGAGAGTGAAAATGAGAACAATGGGGAGAGGAGCGCGGGGCCTCGCCAGCTCATCTGGGCACCGTTGATCTTGTTAATTGCGTCCGTGGACGCGCTCCGCTCCCTTTGAAGTGTGTCTGAAGAGCCCGCTTCAGAGACTGACAATTACCACACATCATGTAATTGCTGCAAGACAGGCAGCCATATGAGAGAATTCATGTTATTGTATGGGTGTGTCAGGGTATATTTGTGTGTGTGTGAGAGAGAGAGAGTGAAAGAGAGGGAGAGTGAGAGAGGAGGAGATGAGATGATGGTGATGCTTTCCAAGGTGCTGTAGCAGCACAACTGACGTCCTGTCAAACCGCAACACCTTCGAAACAAAATCCTAACAGCTTCGATGCTACAGCTGCATTCTGCAAAATGACTACTAACTACTTTGTTAGAAAAAAGAAAAACAATTTGATAACAATGTTTTTTTTTTTTGTTTTTTTTTGCCCACTGCTGAAATTCAAAACTGTTTCAAGTGTCTTGGCTGTGGTTCTCATCTCTTTGCAGCCTCCTCTCCTGCTTATTTGTGTTTTGAGGTCAGTAGTGCTTGTGTCACTTTGAAGCAAAAACCCTCCTTGAGTTTCTTCAAAGGAGACGTAAAGTCCCGTTTTGTGGGTTTCATTCGTCGCTTGTCTGGCCTTATAGTTTTCTTTTGTCATATCAGCATGTTCCTACAAACTATTCTGGTTGGATTCGAAGCAGCTCTCAGCATCCGAGAGGCTCGCTTGGCAAGAAAGGAGTTTAAAACATCAAATACTAAACGCTGTAATCAAGATCCCAACCTTTAAAAGCAGACTTACTAAGTATACGAGCACTTAACTCCAAACAGCCTGATTATTATGATGGTACTAGACAGAATTGTGCTCCAGCTCAGATGAGAACTGAATGGATTGCCTTCGTCTCTTTCACAGTCAAATCAAGGCCAAATAAAATGCCTCCCTCTGTCATCACAGACTTTCTGCTTCCTCCTTTCACACTTATCTGGATTTTATAACGCTTGTCTGTTTACTAGATTCTGCCTGTATCTTATGAGAGAAGTCTGCTGCAGGCGGAAAAAGAAAGCAAAAGATAGAAATCAAATGTCTAGAGTGAAGACAAAGCGATGTGAAACTACAATTTGCCCTTTAACCTTATTTATAATAATTAACATAAATTCAGTTAAAAAAAGGGATACAAAAATAAAAACTTATTTCAAACCAAGGGCCAGCTTCAGTTACTATGACCTCCAGTCAGAACTGGACATATTTTATTGGTTGATCTCATTTGAGTTTTTTTTCTTCTCACTTTTACTGCACCAAAATCAAATAAAGGTAGTCCTCGACTTACGACGGAGATCCGTTCTCACGCGGCATCGTAAACCGAATTTGACGTAAGTTGGAACGTACGTAAATACATATGACGTACCTGTTTTACCAAGCGCGTAAACCAACTTTCGACGTAAGTTCATGGTGATGGCCTTCTTTTTCCTCATTGCACTGCCATCAGAAAAGTCCTCCTTGCATTTTGGGAGCCATAATGAAGGGCTAATGAAGAGCTAATGGCCTACCGGGATGCTAGCGACAACGTCCTACTCCGTACAGTACGTATTCCTCCGCCGCTGCACCGCATACTCTATTCTTCCGCCGCTGCGCTGCCGCGTTACGATGTTTAAGGTCGTAAAACTGTTGTAAAACCGACATAAAAACGACGTAAAACCGATGTAACCACATAGCTTGAATAAGGGAGATGCTGTCGTATCTACGAAACGTCGTAAGACGAGACCGTCGTAACCCGAGGACTACCTGTATTTCCCCATAGGAAATGAATGGGAGAACACTTCGAGTGCAGAGGTCCCTGAAGAAAACAGAAACTCACTGTTGGATTTGTTTGAAACTCACAGAAAGTAATCATCAGATAAATGTCTAGAACTGATTAACTTTTGGAGCCATTTTTATTCAAGATGGCTGCCTTAGCTAAAAGAGGGAAAAAAAATCCATAACTCGGCCGTTTTTATAGCGATTCAGCTGAAATTTGGTATTGTGGTAGCTGAGAGCGAGCTCAAATGCATTGCACTGTCAAATCAACTATTTCAATCAGCAGCAGCCTGGCAGTCCCCGTCAAAGATTCTCCAAGAACTTTCTAGTTTATCTTATAGTGCTTTTAACCTATCCAGTGTTCACCTTTTGAACATTTGATACATTGTGTCAAGATGATCCACCATTCATGAGCTCTTTAACTGGGATTATCCAGACGAGATGACTGTTTTCTCTTATTTGGATGACTTCACAATTCCACCTCTTGATCCAGTTTTTTTCTACACCTTTCTTTTTAGTGTGATTGAAACTGTTATAAAAAGAAACTTGCAACAAGACCACACATTTAAGTTTGGAAAGACTATAACCTAGTTTACACTACACCCGTGACCAAACTAAAATTAGCAGAAAATATTTTTAAAAGAAAATGAAGCTAGCCTGGTTCTGGTAAACCTCCCACCTCTTAAACTCTAAAACACATTATCAGTAGTTTTCTGTCTACTTGTTACCTGGTAACTGGTTGTAACTATGAATTCAAGTATTTCTGCACAGAACTGATCTTAACATCCTAATCTGCCACTGCAATGTCATGTTTTTACTCATTTAACAGACCAGACGTGTTAAATGTTTATCCGGTTTCAGCTTTTTTTTTTTAAGTACAAAATGTTATTTTTGCCTATTGGATAACAAAATACATTGATGAACTTTAGGATTTATTACAGTATTTAGTTGTTGTGATTTGTGCACATGGAGTTATTCAATGGTTAAATCTGACTTCCATCTCAAGGCCACAGTGCAACCATTAAAGCAACCTCACCCCTAATAATGCACACGTTCAAGGAGTAAATTAAATAATAATTCAACTTAAAATTGTTTAACTGAACAGATAAACATCCCCAAACTGTCCCATCTCCCATCCCCAAATTCATGTTTATTGTCATGGCAACCACATCAACATCCAATAGGTTCTGATACCAAAGACAAAATGTTCCTATCAGATTTGAAGATGGTATGAATCTGTTTGTGATTAGCAGCAAGACAAAAATTTTAAAGCAGTAAACAAATTAAGTTGTGAAATAAATGACATCAGAGAAAAAGCACAATGGAGCAAATAGTAACAGAAAGTTACAAAGAAGGACAACTTTCCTTAGATAACATTTTATATGAATCCAAGTTATTTGACTTTTAATGCAATTTCAAACCTCCAGGTTCAGCTCGGTCTCCACCGTGTTGCTGACATTTTCAAAGCTCTCAACAACCTAGCTCCAACTTATAATCGAGATCTTATTGTTCCATATTTTCCTAACAGAGCACTTCGCTCTCAAACTGCAGACTTACTTGCGGTTCCTAGAGTTTTCAAAGGCAGAATGGGAGGAAGATCTTCCAGTTATCAGGCTCCTCTCTGGTGGAACCAACTTCCAGTTTCTCTCCAAGAGGCTGACACATTGTCCAGTTTTAAGACTGGACTTAAGACTTTTCTTTTTGATAAATCCTATAGTTAGGGTTGGCTTGTTATACTACCATAGGTTTAGACTACCGGTACTGGAGGACAAAATGACCATATCTTAAAATGACTTGTTACAATTGAATTCAACAAAATTCAGTCAGGTCATCTGGACGGTTTCTTACTTTGTTGAGGTGCTTGGTCCGTCATCCAAAGAACTTCATCAGTCCGAGGAGCCACAACAAATTCAGTCACACAAGCATAGTTGACCAACCAGTTTGCTGGTGATAAGATGGTTTCTAGGACCCGCCCTCTCCCCCGTCGACTCCTCTGTGGCGAGCGGTTCAAAAGATCAAAGTTCATGCTCAATAATCCAGGTTAAAAAGAAACTGTCCAGATGACCTGACTGAACTTTGTTGGATTTTTTTTTTCTGGATTATTGAGCATGAACTTTGATGTTACAATTGAACAGTTTTCATTTGATACTATTTCTATCTTAATTTGTGATTCTTGGCCTGCCATTGTGTATCTGTTCCTTTCAAACCCAGCCGGTCAAAGCAGATGACGTCTTGTTGTGACTTGGCACTATATAAATAAACTTAATTGATTTTTCTTTGATCAGGTTTACTTTGTACTAACATTGTGACTTTCATCTGGATGTTTCCTGAGTCGAACAGTGGGACGCATCTCGGGGAACAGGAGGGGAGTGGGTTGCTGCTCTGTGTATTTGAGTATTTGTCATTGCTTAAAAAAAAAAAAAATCCACGGCAAAAGATACAGTAAAAGGACTGCAGTAGGAAAATATGTGAATAATCTCTGAACACAGGTGCTGCCCTGAGCATCTTGTCTGTATATACACTGACAAGCAAAGAGGTGAGTTGTACCAGTCTAAGCCACATTCTGGTTTACAGAATGGTTTTGTACCTGCCATGTAAGTGATTAGAGATTTGTTGAGTCTAACATTGACTATACTGGATTAAAATGACTGAATTAGCCTGACAAGTTGTAAGATTTCAACTTGGTTTGTATCCAAATGAACAGATAAGAAATTAGTAATTGACTTTACTGATTTCATTGCCTTAGTTTTGGCAAATCATCTCTAATCTAGTAATGGCCGCCAAATTTAGGCACAGATTTCGGTCAGTTTAATATACTTAGCCTAATTAAGACTTACAGTAATTTATGGGTTTGGATCTGAATTTTGACAAGCCCCAAACTTCTTTCACAACTTTAATGTAGCCTGGACTGCCTCAACTCTTGAATTCATGTCATTATGGGGCTATAGCAATTAGCCAAAAAAAATTGGCATAAAATATATTCTTTAAGAGCAGTTGTCATCACATTTTTCCCCCACACACAAAACACTGAGCTAAGTTGTGCACTACAGTTCTGTATGTATTCTAGAGTCGATGCTGAGACAAAACAGTCCCCAGTTCTCCCTGTTTCTGGGGCGTGGTGGACACCGAGAGGCTGCTGAAATATTTTCTCCCAGAGTTTGAGCTCATGTTCTCCACACAGTCATATGAAAACCTCGAGGAGGCTGAGAACAGATGAAGTGTTGTAACGCATGACTGCAAGATTAAGTAGAATAGCCTTGTTCCAAGTCAGTGTGACTTTTGAATGGAGTTATGTGACTTGGGTTGCAACATGTTGGCACCGCTGCACCCAGAGCAGCTGCAGCTGCCGAGGTCTGCCCAAACAACTTGTGCATGTTTGGCTTTTGCTGTTTCTCCTCAGATGGGGGGGAGTTGTGGTTTAACAGTAACACAAATCTGCCAATTTATTTTATAAGTTATGTGGGGGTATCTTATTCTTAGGTCTGCAAGCTTATTTGTAGGGAATGTAGAGGCAAAAAAAGTGTTTTTGTTTCTTGCAAAGTTTATGCTGCACTCTGTGACTAATCAACATGTTCATGTTTGGTTCTCAGTTTGGTTTCCACTTTTTGGAGATAATCCCAGTCTAGCGAGTCAAATCGACTCTCTGGTTTCCCTTTTTTTCTGGTTTATCTCTCCCTCTCTCCATCTGTACAGTTTTTTTTTCTTTCAAGTCGTCCTTCAAGCAGTGCCAAAGGACTTCTCCTTCTCTCTCTCCATTCTGTGCTGTAAGTGTATATTGACAGAAGAAGCCACCAGAAAAAACACAAAAAGCAGCTGTGTGTTAAAGCAGGGCTGAAATGAAGCCTTTGATTTCACGGATCAATGCTTTGCCATTGATCACTCTGGCTTTTTATCGGAGAGACAAGCAAGAAGATTACGTGTCTGCTGGGATGAGGAAGTACAAGAGATGCAGGACATAAAAGCCTGTTTGAAGTCAAAGGGTGTTTGTTGGGGAAGAATAGAAAATTGCATTTGACACATAGACACTCACATACTGTATACATTTAGGCACTACCAGAATTTTGAGCAGTGCTTTGACAGCGAGCATTTCCCTGGTGAGATGTCTAAGGCTGGGCGTTGAGGTGTTTCCATGTCTGACCTGAGAGCCCATCTGGAAGTCTTCAGAGGAGATGCATAGAGAAGACCCAGAGGTCTGCCATACACTGCACAATTAGAGTCTCCCATCATCAATAATATCTCAGGAAAAATGGGGTGGAGGATGAAATTATGTCCATGTGTGTAACAGGAGAAAAATGCACTCCAGACAGCTAGTGATGCATTATTGTACAGCGTGTCTGTAACCACCCTGCACCCCCTGACACCATTTTCCATTGCGTGATTAGCTTGTCTGCTACAATCCTCCATGACGCTTTCACACACTCCTGAACGCTCACGAGCTATCACCTAATCCTGGGGAGGCACAAGTGACGAAACGGTCTCCCTCAGCTGCGGCTCGGAGGCAGGAACATCTGGTTTTGGTGAAGTTTCTCAATGCGCCAGCGTGCGTTTGAACGCGTTTGTGTTTTCCAGCATTGTGGTTGCTCCCTGAGTGAGACACAAGCTGAGAGCTCATGGGAAATATGCACTCTGGCAACCGGCATTCTGAAGGAGGCATAGGAAGGAAATGAAGAAGAGATTTCTGATTATCTCAGTGCAACATGATTGCTGAGCTTAATTTGTTTTTGATTATACATGTGGCGTCTGAGTAGTTTGTGATAACGCTTGTGGCGAGAAGGAAGGCTCTTCTTGGTGGCTGTTCATATTTTATTTGATTAAAAAAAGAGAGAAGCTCGTAGACTGTAATATAACTGTTGCTCTCAGGTACTTTAGGATTGACCGCAGACTGAATAAGCAATCAAATTAACTGCTGATTTTTACATTTATATGAATAGTTTTGGTTATAAGAGTCCTTACAGCCTGCAAAAACAATAGTTTCAACTAATCCAAATCGTTTATTTGTAAAACCCTTAAAAACTCATTTAAAGGGATCTTCTGAACATGTTTTTTAAGTGTTTTCTGCAAACAAATGCATGCAGATTTTCATTATCTCCAAAAAAAAAAAAGAAAACCTGCTTTTTTTTTTCAGTTCCACTAAAGGCAAGAGCAATGTGGAAATGGAATAGAATTTAATTAAACTTTCATCAAACACAAGCATGGCAATTTCTTCATACATTTTAGTAAATGATTTTATTCATGTTTGCTAGCAGGGTTGCATCTTGAGAGCTCATTGCTGCATTTCTTTGTGCATCTCTGCTAACACTTATCTGTTATAAGTTATGTTAAAACGCGGAAAGATGTGTTTTTTTTTATGGGACCAAATGCACATTTGCTCAAGTTACAGACAAAACAAACGCACTCGTTGAAACTCGCAGTCGATTTGAAGCTCATCCGACACCATCTGGTTTGTTACGCAGAACCACCTGGGAGGCCGTCGTAGAATTTGGACGAGGGCTTTCTCTTTCAACAAACACTCTCTGTCGCTGGAAAGCTTTATTTGATTACATCAACATAGTGGCTAGTGTTGCTTAAACTTAATTTTGAAGAGCAGGTGGAAGAACAGTGTCATTCATTCCCTTTAATGAAGAAATACTTTTAGTATACAGTAATCCATACAGCAAACATCCATGCAAACACTTAAATGCCTCTTATTGACTGTTGTCACACCTAAATCCTACCAGTAGGGCACCAATTTGATCCAAAGCAACTAGCAATAGCTACAAGCGCATTGTGTTGCCAGAAAACAGATGAAGTTTGGCTATTTTCAAGCATTCTTTACATCAGACTTTTATTGGCTAGTGTGATTTTACAGAAAAAATAACTGACAAAAGGATATGTTAATAATTTAAAACCCATTCATTAAGTGGAAAGCAGCTTCAACCTGTTCAAATGATCAAATCCAAAGTAGATAGAGAGCTGTGCAGAGACTGGGCCTACGTTGATTGGACTCGTTCCGATGCATCGCAGTCGTTTTTGACTGGACTGAGATGTGATGGATTTGGGGTCAAGGTCAACAATTAGAACTTTTTGTCATTTTCCACAAGTCATTTCCAAGTAGTTTGTACTGTGTGAGAAGACACGTTGACCTGCTGTTAGAAATGTCAGAGAGTCCTCTTGTAATGAGGAGCTGAGAAGGACTGACATGACTTTAGGTTAACCAACAGGCCACCTCGCTGTAAAGATGTCATCACTGGTATTCACTTCATCAATCCTTGCTTGTAAAAAGGCCAAAATATATTTATCAGGCTTTGACTTCTTTCTTCTAAGGACATGTCCTTTTAGTGCATGTAAAATATTGGTAAATCTAGGCTTTTCTATAATTTTAAATCAAATGATTAGTATATCTTAAACAATGCATACATACACATTTTCAATATGTGCTTCAACACCACAGAAAAGAAAAATGACTTTTCTGATAGGAATGCTTTTTTTAAGTGATGACATTTTTATTTTCTAACTTTTTGCTTTTGTAGCAAAGGAAAAAAAAAAACATGAATCAGTTTGGAGCTGGTCATTTTAAAACAGTTTGAAACCAAAAAAAAAAAAAAAAGCCATACTTGCTCGAATGATAGTTAAATCTACCTACTAACCGTGGGAATAACTGCATTGAAATGATTAATTCATCAAGATTTTTCTTTTCTTTTTTTTTCACAGAATAGTTCTTAATAACTTTGCATTCTAATTTTGGATGTATCTTCTAATGCAGGGAGAACATGATAAACATTTACCTCCTAAACATCTCCAATGCACATTTGCATGTTAGCATTTAGCTCAAACCTCCACAGTGTTAACATTTAACTGGTTGCTGGCATTAAGAAGGCCAAGGCCACATATGCACAGAGGATCAAGGGTCAGTTCACCTCACAAGACCCACAGAGCATGTGGAGGAGCATTACATGCATAACAGATTATAAAGGCAGGAGTGAACAATGCCCCAAAGACCCATCTCTGCCAGATGCCCTCAACAAGTTCTACGCAAGCTTTGAAGACCCAAACAGACCACCCAGCACCAGACTCACCTCACCACCAGATGAAGAGCATCTCAGCGTGACCTCAGCAGAAGTAAGGAGTACTTTCAGGAGGATCAATCCTCACAAAGCAACCGGACCAGACAACATCCCCGGCAAAGTGGTTAAAGAATGTGCCGATCAGCTCTGTGAGGTGCTGGCCGATATCTTTAACACCTCACTTGCTCTGGAGACAGTTCCCACCTGCCTGAAGACTGCCACCATCATCCCAGTCCCATAAAGCTCTACAGTGACTGGTCTGAATGACTATCGGCCAGTGGCCCTCACCCCGATAGTCGCTAAATGCTTAAAAAAACTGGTCATGACCCACATCAAAACAACCAACAACATCAACGAGGACCCTCATCAGTACGCATACATATAAGAGTTTATCAATCAGGGTCTTGGGAATCATGGTGTTGAAGGTGGCTGTGTAGTCCACAAAAATCATACAGCCATAGAAGTCCTTCTGAACCAGATGGGCACACACACACACACACACGCACACATGCACAGACATATAACTAAATGAATAACAAACTGATATAGTTAATTCAATGTACATTTTGTAGTGCTTCATTTTAAACTTGAAAAATAATCTAAATAAAAACCTTGTGAAAATCTATGACCATGCATGCATCAGGGTGCTATGACCATATGGTTTGTTTCAACAATCAAATATATGGAAACTGAGTTAAGCTGGATCTCTTTGGCTGAGCTCAGTTGAACTTCATTAAAAGTTTTCATTTAGAGGTTCATTGAAGGCATCAATCTTAGTTCTTAAAAAATAAATCTGCCACTGGATGCTTTTTAATAGTTTCTTTATGTTTGAGGGTAGAGAGGAAAAGTGTGTAATGAGTTGTCCAGCAAACTGCGGTGCCAGGTGAAAACCAGCAGCTCAAATGTGTTTTTATTGTTCAAATTCACATTTTTTGTTGGATTTGGAGACAAAACATGAAACACTAATTTACACTTTCTAAATATGAGAACTGTTTACATGCCTGAGCTGTCAGACATCAGTGTTAAAATGTATTCTAAATCAAATGTAAATCAGAATCATAATGCTTTTTATTGTTATTGCACAAGAAGAACAACAAAATTTAATTTCAATTTAATTACAGCCGTCCAAAGAAACAAAAAGACAACCAACAACATAAGACATGGGTAGACGGGTGCCTGAGGCTGAAGCCATCATGGGAGGCGCTGCCCTTTTAGTTTGTTTGTAAACTACATACAAATACAGTGGGAGAGGGTGGAGTGGGAGGGGGGCTCCCAGCACAGGCTGCCGAAGTGAGCGATGCAGCAACCTGACGCCTCGCATCTGACCTAGGTTACTGCATGGGGGGTAATCCTAATCCTAATAACCCTAATCAAGTTATATAAAAGGTTGTGACAACCCAAAGAAATACAAAAATCTGTTTACATAAAATACTTTGTATTTGCTCAGTGTAAAAATAGGTCTTTGTCATGGTTCTATATTCACAGAGTTTACATGCCCTGACATTACGTATGTGCTGATTTTACTAAAACAAAAGACAACTGTTTCCAGTCGTAACATGCAGCACAGCTGTATCTACTCTTAGCTCCAACTTATGTTTTGTGTTAATGCTGGTCAGTTGTGTTGCTTGAAATGTCAATCAATTTTTGTTCTATATGACATCAAAAACAACAAAAGCTGACCAAAGTGTTTTACAATTGACTTTAAAACTTTTGAAAAAAAAAAAAAAACAATAGTAATAAGCAAAAAGAACAACAATAAAAATACTGAAGAAGAATCATAAAAACAAGTAAAATCTAGGATAAAATACAGAAGCACAACATAAAACCAGCTTCAATGGATCAAACTCTGGATGCTGTAAATGAGATTTAACTACAGGAGGTTTCTATGACCAAGAAAACCTTTCATGTGCCAGCAAACTTGGGAATAAAAGCTTTCTGACCCTAAATTATTTTTGTTTTTCTTGCACAAAACACAAACGACAAAACTGCACAAAACTGGGTATAAATACAACAATACACATACACATAGTTAAAACACCACTGATGACCACGGCTGCCCTCTGGCTCAGCCCACACACCCACATCTTCTGGACAAGGGTCATAAATTCACCAACCTAAGCCCCATGGGTGGCAGTATTTCTCCATCTGTTCAGTCAACAATGTCTTTATAAGACTTGTTGTTTATTACATTTTCTTTTAGAATGGTCCATGGTGGCAGGGTTAGAACAGGGAGCTGGAGGCTCAGATTAGGTGCTGATGGTTTATTCACCCAAACTGATAGAAAATAACACATAAAACTCCTCTGTCCTTCAGGTTAAATGCAGTTCCCTGTAACAGCAGCAGTTTTATAAACTATTCTCATTGACATACTTCAAAATTGAAACTAAATGAAACTATTTTACATAAAACTATTTAAATCCAACACATTCATCCAGATGTGCTTTTCTCCTGTCTTAACCAACCCTTAATATATCTTGTATTTCTTTATGTTTATTGTCTGTCAGGGCATAAGGTCAAAAACATTTATCTCACAGGAGGAACATTGTTATGGACCAGGTTTGTTGACAGGCTTACTTCCCTTCAGTGATGGTTTCTGATATGGGTGATACAGGCAGCTGCACAGGTCAGCAGTATTGTCAAGGGCAGCACGAGTGCTTTGCCCTGCCCTAAAAAAAAAAAAAAAAAAAAAAAAACGTAATTTCATATAGCCTGTCTAGCCTACATACTGGCTTCCTATCGCCCACTTGTGGGGTGTGAGCACCCTCCGCCAGGTGCAGGTGAAGCTTCTGCTGAGGTCTGACACACAGGTTGTGAAAGAAGAGGAAGGGGTGGGGGGTTCTCTTGTCTCCCTTGCTGGGTAAGTGCCATGTAAACCACACCATTGATTGCTCCCAAGCAAATCACATTTATTT
>JARVGS010001968.1:26478010-26490578 GCA_031762315.1 Hypsolebias antenori | reverse complement strand
CCCCCCCCCCCCCCCCCCCCCCCCCCCCCCCCCCCCCCCCCCCCCCCCCCCCCCCCCCCCCCGCAGAATAAAAATGTTATACATTTCAAAAAGCTAAAGTTGCACCAATACCCCACCCTCCAAAAAAATGAAGTCATATTAGGATTATCCTGAAAGAGATGAACATTTGATTTATGATTTGTTGAAATAGCTTGAAAACTGCAGGATGATAAACTCACTGAAAAACACAAAAGAAAAATAGATCAATACTGTGGATGATTCATATATATTCACACAATAATAATTTGTTTATGTTCTTTTGAACTTTGTAACCTTGATGTTCAGGGTCACAAATGATGAATCCTTTGAAACTTTGTGAGACGTCACACACCTTCAGATGCAAATGTTTTAAAGACCTCACCATTTTAGCAGGAATAGATCCCTAACAGAGTCTTTCCTCCACTGGATCAGCACCAGTTGACATTCCCACAGTCCATGCATTGTTTCAGTCATTTACATGACATTTCTCGTAGATCTAGTTTCAGACGTCTTGCTCACAATTCATTCTGTAGCAGCACGATGACCAACAATATACTGTAGAGTTGTTGAGGCTCTCGACCACAGCGTGGTCTTGGCTCATGACTCTGGTGATGAGGAGGAACCTGACATGGAACATGCTGTGGAGAAGAAATGATCAGAATCTGAACGCGAGATCCAGAACAAGAAACGACAAATGTGGAACAATTCAAGGAAAAGGAAAAAGGGTCCTGAGATTTTATTCCTTTCAGAGGGGGGATATATTTGGGCGTTTTATTAAGAGTTAATTTATTTTATAGTTAACATTTCAGGTATGAATTTAGGACTACAGTATATCCTCTTTTCACCAATAACATCTGGACTGGTCAGAACTGACCAACACAAGCAATGTTTTTCCGGTGCCTTAAATAAAAAAAAAAGTGAAATTATATTTAAAACAAATGTCCTTGACAATAGGTGAAAAAAAAAAACCATCTGAAAGTTGATAAAAATACAGCATATGGGGAGAATTTCTATATTTTATGACTTTATTTTAGAATATAATGTGGCAGTTTTAAACAGGAACAAAAGTTTTAGCAAGAAATGAACATAATACAGTAGAAGGATTAAACTAAATGGACATGTACTTTGTTATAACATGCATGTTTTTTTATTAATTTGTTGTTTGGTTTTTTTTCATCTAGTTTCTGCAGACAGCAGCATCTTTACAGATCCCTTCTCCTTCTCTGCTGGCCTCACGCAGCAGCTTCCTTTCTGGAGAGAGTACGGCACCATTCGCTTCAATAAGGTGCTCGTCAACGACGGGGGACACTACAGTCCACACACAGGTAAAAACAGATTCCACGACAAAAAGGTTTATCATTACTGACTGGAGTCACCCTTGGCTGAACCTTTTCCTGTCTCTTTATATTTTTACAAAAACAAAACTAGAAAAACATCTAACACTATTTCTAACAGCGGCAGAGCATTGGAGGACAAATGTCTCTATGTTGTCAAATCTATACTGAAAAGCTCCTGAAGAAACTTTGATACACATCCTCTCCAACAAAACTCATTTTTTTTCTTCTGTTGTAACTGTGCAACCAGTTGTTGCCATAAGGATTCATATAGACTCACTCTGAACGAGTCATATGATTGATACAGCAAAAGGTGAACAATGTGTTGATTTTTAAAGTTAGTTTGCTCGTTCAGCCCTGAAAACTGGCAATCATTCACTGATGTTTTTATTTTTAAAGAAAAGTATCTCTTGGTGAAAGTAAAAAAAAAAAAAAAAATAGAAATAGAAAAAGTAATACCAACTGAGAAAAAAAAAAAAACTAAAAACAAAACCAAAAGGCAAAAGCAATTCAAAAGTAAATAAAATAAAATAACATTTTATTTTCACATGTATTAATGTTTCTTTCTTGTCACATTTTATTATTATTATTATTATTATTTCTATTATTATTATTTCTAGGTAATTTCATAGATGGCATATCAAAAAATAAATAAGTCAGTGGAGATGGTAAAAGAGCATGTAGTGGTGAAAACGGGAGAAAATTTCCTCAGCAGTTTGAAGAAATCCAACATGGAGCTGAACAGACTCAACAGTTGTATAAATGGATGGTAAATGATTGTACAGCACCTTTCTGTCAAATCAAGACACTCTCACTTTACAACTCGACCTGTGCCCTAATTTAACCATTCACTGCACTCTACTAGATCTCTACACAGCTAATCTGAATCTGTACTAATCAGCGCTTTGGGTCACATTCATACACTGATGGGACACACAGAGGCAATGAGGGGCTCAGTGTCTTGCCCAGGGACACTTCAGCATGTGACTGCAGGTGGAATCCAACCCCCAACCCTCCCATTGGAGGACAACTGCTCTAACCATTCATCCACAGCTGCTCCCAAAAGGAACAGCTGTGACTGAGTGTTGTGATTGTAGGATGTAAATGTTTAGCACTTTGTTACTTAAAAAAAACGTTATTTAACTCCAAGTCTCTTTGGCTAAAACAGGATAGAACTGTTGGGGAAGAAAAAAAAACATTCAGGCAGGTGGTCATAATATTGTGGCTCATCTGTACACATTTATATAAAACTTTGGCTGAACTTAATTATTGATGATGCAAATCTGAGCGTCAGTCAAGCCAAACTCCAAAGCGAAACACGAGGCCGCGTGTAACGGAGCAGTGAACTGTACGACAGCGAAAACGTCAGTCCGAACAGAATCCATCGGTACCGCAGAACTCTGAATATTTTACTAATCTAAGAACTGATCAGACATTAACTGCCCCTTATTTCTTCTCAGGAATCTTTACCGTACCACGCAACGGCCGATATTTGATCGCAGGCCTGCTGAGTGCGAAGCAGGGGGACAGAATCGAGGCGGTGCTGTCGGTGTCTTACCGCAGCGTGCACAGGCTCCAGAGCTCAGCCGGCCCGTTGGATCATAGGCAGGGGGCCCCAGCTCATGGCACCTGCAGCTGCGGAGGCACGGCGTCCTTTAGTTTGATTCTGCCGCTGAGGAAAGGAGATCAGGTCAGTCTGGTGAGGACCCGAGGCCAGCTGGCCACAACCACGACCGGGGAAATCCTGTCCACCTTCAACGCCATCTTCCTGTACGGACCGCAGGCCAGGAGCTAGCTGGAGCTCAGCTGAACTTCAGCAGCGAGGACTAAACTGTTGCCAGATTCTTGGACTGAATGTTGCAGAAAATGTATTTTCCCACTGATTTGATGTGATTTATCTATTGAACATGCAACGGCACTCTGAAGATTCTATTACAGGTTCATCTAAAAAGCTATTACGTTGAGATTTGAAGGCGGCTGAATGCGAGAGGCAGGGTTTGCGTCTAATATATTTGATCATTACACTGATTTTATTTTATTTTTGTATCTGTTGTAAATGACTGTGTACAAGGATTTTTAAATTTGCAATTAAATACAGAAACTGCCGTCTGATTTTAGCAGTTTTCCTAAACTTCCATTTTATATTACAATCAACCACTGGTGGACTTTTATACTGGTCAGGAAATAAACTGTGATATAACACTTAAAATGAGAGTGCATGTTCTCTTGCTGTGCACGCACAGAATGTATAAACCTAGGCCTGTCAAGATAACAAATTTTGCAGGGCAATTGTCTGACATTATTGTGCTAAACGATAGTATTGTTTGAAATTTGACAGTAATTAGTAATTATTGTCAAATTTAAGAATTATTGGTAATTTTTTTTGCGAGTTAGTACCTTTTCTTGACCACTGTATATCAGTGTAAGACTGAACTGAAGGATGGGTAGTGAGGGAGTGAGCAGCAGGTTAAGAAAAATGGGAAGGAGGCCCCTTGACGTGACATGGGCCGTCTCTCCTTCCTGCTTTTGGGTTCTCAAAATGGCGGACGCTCAGTGTGATTTGAGCTCTTTAGCATAGCATTTTCACGTAAAGCTTTTAATTAAAAAAAAAATCAGTAAAGTTCTCAGCTTCTTTTTGCAGAGAAGAACAATTTTTTAGACAAACATGGGTTTCAACCGTGAATTTTGGAGCTTTGACAAGACAGTTTTTTTTCACCCCCCGAGGTCTGCCTGTTAGCTTAGCTCATAGCTTAGCTTCTCAGCTTTTAACGATCCAAGCACAATTTTGAAACAGATTTTAAAGAGAAAAGAGAAAGGGAGGAGTCAGTGAAGTACACCAGAGTTGAGCCTTTTGTCATCCTGTGTCTTTAATAGAAAGACACGAAGTTGATAAATTAAAACAATGTTGATATTTTTCAATTATCATGCAATTATTTGATTTATTGTTTATCGCGACAGGCCTATATAAACCTACAGGAAAGGACCCTGATGCATGCTCAATAATCCAGGTAAAAATCCAGAAAAAAATCGATGGAAGATTTTTTTTATTTTTATTAAAGTTGCAAACTTGGCCTGCATCTGAGACTCGAAGGTTGGCAGGCAGAACCCCCAAATGGGCCATTACATAAAGTGGGTGTGGAGGGAAACTTTTCCTTCTCACTCCTGAAATTTCTAAGAAAAAAAAACAATATCCAACAGGGATTTAAAACTATTTTCTCAGTTTCTTTCATTGAAAAGCAAAAAATACAAGTTTAAAACTCATTTGAAAATCCCGTTTTCTTAAATATTTGCGATATTTAAGGTGAAACTCGAAACAAGCAGAGGAATTTTCCACTGCAATAACCTCATTAATGCATTGTTCCTTGAAATCAAACACCGGGGTACAAGTTACTCCATGAGCCTGTGGTTACTGTTGAACTTCTTGACTTTGACTTGAACTGAAAAGAGAGGCAGACGCAAATGTATTCAGTTAGAAATTTAATACAAATAAGACCACAAGCCACATTTTGCTAGCTTCATTAGGCCCGTTTTCCTTTACTTCTCATAATGGGACTTTCTTTTAACATATTCATAACTACATATTTATACAAATCAAACAGCATACATGCAAGGTATTTCTATTTGTCACACACAATCAAATGGCAAGTGTTACATCCAAACAGAACACAGTCCCACAATAGATCATATAGTTTTTAAAATAAACAAACAAACAAACAAAAAGGCAACAAGACATGAAAAGGTGATGATCGGTACATTTGCTAGATCATTTTCCACAGCAGTTGAGTGAGAACATACCAAATATTCAAGGGTATATAGAGGATGTAGTGTGAGTTGTTCACACAAGATGCTTTACTTTCATAGAAAGAAGGAAATTTGTTGTTAATTATAAGATAAATCTATCGAACTTCAAACTTTGTAGAGAACAAGCCAAGCAAGCAAAGCAAAACGTACATCTTAATCCACAAATCAGCAGAGCAAATGCCTCAACTGGACTGAAAGAACTAAAAGAGATAAACTAGAAGTAGCTGTCATTATACATTGTGCTTTTTTTTCCCCCCATTGACTGGCGCTGCTCGCTCGTACTTATTCAGTCTTAAGCACATCACGTTACACCCGTGTGGGAGATGTAATCTATGTTGGTGAATCATTTCCGAAGTCATACATAAATGCCAAGGCAGTGCTTCAAAAAGCTTCCTGAACCGAGTCGAGCATTTCCTGTTTATGTCCAAACGAGAACTAATTTCTCTTCCTTTATTTATCCGAGGCACACAATCAGTCTTTGCCTTCTCTCGTGCAAATAAAAATGCACCAACGCACTTACTGAAGCTATCGTGTGGCGATACTACCGTCACATACTCATCTGGACATATTTAAAATAAAATTGATAAGACATAAAGGTCAGACTAGAGCTATTCATCCTGCAATAATTGCATACTTTGATAAATTGTCTTCCAAGACTGTCAGTGAAGTGCATGGGGGTGCAAGGTGTGCTCGGCTTTAAGGCTGCATCTCAGGGTGTGCAGCTTACACAAAGTGCTCCAAACAGGTCTCAGTAAAGCCACTGAGGGGTCAAAAAGAAGAAGAGGTGCAGGAAACCGTCACCCAAACAGCAGCAGTGATTAGGTATGCACACACGCACACATTATTTTTTCAACAGAGGACCGTCCAGATGAAAATCCTTCGTTTTACGCTCCTTCCAGACCTGCTTATTTCTGCAGGTGCATCTCAAACGTCACCTTACACACGTTTTAATACTAAAGCGGTGGATTCTGAGGTCAGGGATTTTGTATGTGCCATACATTTTAAAAGATTCAGTGTCAAACAAAAATGTCTTGGTATGATGAAAGAAGGATTGTACAATGCCCTGTGAAGTGCACATTAATAAGTCCAACTACACAAAATATAAGTATTTCCCAATAGACTGGTGTTGTTACTTTTGAAGAGAAGCAAAGGCTTTAAGATAGAAATCATTAGTATTTCAATTAGAAATAATGACTGCGTTGTCAACATGTCAAACCACCAGCTAGACAATAAACTAGGAAGCTGCTTCATTTTATCCACAAGTCACAGCCAAGTGTGAACAATCACATTCTGGGCATGTGCATCTTAAAAAAATACAACCCAAAAAAAAAACAAAGCAAAACAAAGTATGACTCATTGTGTATGCAGTTCAAAACCCATAAGTGAGCCTGTAAAAAATGGTTCCACCATCAAGGATGCCAGCTAGAACTGAACTTCTTGGGCTGCTTTGCTACAGTAGGCTCCTGGAAACGAACAAGTGTGTAAGCTACTTCTAAGTAATTAAGGGGTGAATACTTCCATTTTTGGCAAACGTACATGTAACTTCACTTCCATCTGATGTTAACTGCCTTTCCCGTCATAATTAACAGCAAGCCATCATGTTTCACTTCTTTGGAGGCGTTTAGGAAATGTGTTAAAGTAAAATACAAGACATCTTCTGCTCAACTCAAAATTTAGCACCTCGCTCACAGGGTGCTTCTGTGTCTCCCCTGATGGTTAATACAATCATTCTGCTCGACAGAAACTTGTAGAAAGGAAATGTTCATTTCGATCAAGGTCAGACAGACTAGATCTCTGTACTAAATAGAATGGTCACTGCAGTGGCAACCCAGCATTTGTATGCCGTGTCCACTGTCTCCTAGAGGAACATTCTTTACAGAGTATTTTATTTTTACAATTTTCAAGGTTTCTCATGTTCTTGTAACCCTGTTTCTGTGTCAGACTTACTGCAGAGCTGTGAGTACCTAAGTGCTATGGGTCCCCGTCCACATGTGCTCAAGAGATGCATTACAGATTTATACTTGGTTGATTCAACAAACTGAGTCAGAGCAGCTCATCAGGGTTGATCTCTGGTAGCGGCTGTCTCCAGTAACAGAAGGAGCTGTACTCTGGCATCACAAAGGCCTCGTTTTGCTCTTTACTCAGCAAAGGAAACACATGCTCCACCAGCTCACTGAGTCTCCCATAACTGTGGACAGAAAGAGCGACAAATGACAAACCGTAAATGTTTCTGTCGCAAAAAAATAAACAACAGATTTAGATTCAGTACAAAGATTTAAAGGAAGTGCAGAGGGAGTATTTTGGGGTAAGAAGTATTAGGAAAGTGGTCTCTGATAAGAAAGACTTTAGGATTATCTTGAAGGTAAAGAAGACCCCTCCACCCCCTACCCACCCAATCTAAGGCAACAATTTAGTTTGTTTCTCCAACCAAAAGCCACAAATGAAAAACAGCCTGGAAGGAGAAACATGTGTAGGGCCAGCAGAAAGAAATGCTGCAGTCAAGACAAGCACAAGTTTGTACACCTTAATTTCTTATTTTTATATTCTGTTTCCAAGTATCCAAACGTTCTTGTAGTCTTCCAAAGTTGTCTTAAATAAAAGTTCACCAGGTTTTCCAAAGACCATTTAATTTTTTAAATTTTATTTAGATGCACAGTTAAAATGGGCGTGGCTGGGGGACAGCTGCTCCATACCAACTCATTACACCCAGGTCTCTTGTAAATGTTCTTGGGGAGTTTGTTCAAGATGTAATTTTGATCTTGCCATCTTCCTGGATATACTGATGGACAAGGATGAAAAACAAATCAGTCATAGGTTTAGTTTAAAAAGTAGTGTCTTGTCATACATTGAGCTAACTAAAAGCAAAAACTAAGAGGCAGTCTACGACATTTAGACTGACAGCACAGCTGCAGATCTGCAATATGAGAAACTTTGTAAGCTTCTGTCAAGGCTTATGAAACTGATGTATAAAAAAATATGTTTTAAATTATTTAAATTTTTTTTTACTTTTATGTTTCAAGTCGTTTTTAATAATTATGGTTTTACTTTTGTTTTTCTTTGTTGACATGTATCCTGACCCACCCAGCTGAAATGCGCTATGAGGTTGTCGACAAGGGCAATGGGGTGGTGTGGCGGTTTCCCCTTGATTGAATTGTTTAGACTGTTCTAAACCGTTTTTGCCTTTGTGTGTGTGTGTGTGTTGGGGGGGGGGGGGGGGTCACACAAGGCCTCACACACCCTCTATCACATGCATGAAGCATCCTTACTTGCAAGGTTGATATTGTCATTTGGAATAAACATTCCATAAACTGGGTTATGTCAGTCAAAGGTTACGGATGTTTTGTTATTATGGTTGAGAACATTCTTCCTCTCTGCCCTGAGAACAAACAAACCGATAGTCTCCGAAAACATACTCTTGTCCTGAACTGAAGGGATGCCCGCAAACCTTATTAGTGAAAGTCCAAGAGTGCCATGTGAGGCTACAACAGCTGGCTTCAAGGACACCCAGTGAACTACAATAAAAACTTTGCTGAACTGATAATGATATAAAAGCGAGCAGATAACGAGGCTCGTTTCTGTGACTGGTCTTTATGTGGATACATTTATGTATATTTATGTACATGCAACCTGTCCTGAAATCTGACCTTGCAGGTAAAAGTGCCGGATATAAATCGCCACCTGCCGTGTGTGTGTGCATGTGTGTGTGTGTGTGTACGTATAGTTCTTTTGAGTAAACAGCTTTCGTGAGAGAAATTTTCTCCTACCCTAATCCTTGAGGCACCCATGGGACGAGGAATAGATTAGAAATGTTAACAGCTGCTGTGACATATTTAAATAAGGACAATCTGGCACGAATCAAACAGAGTGACTAAAGCCTGAAATCCTATCTCAAATAGTAGATGGGCATAAAGTGCCATGGTAGTGCAGGGGTCTGCAGCCTGCGGCTCTTTGGTCCCTCTGCAGCGGCTCTTTCAAGCTTTGACCAAAACTAACATAAAACTCTAATTTATTGGTTGTTATACAAACGACAAATGGTACGGTACTAGTTTTAGCCGTTTTCCCGTCATTTCTTTTGCAAATATTCACTTTAATTTTTTTTGCTTTAATTCTATACTTGTTTTTTCCACAATTAAGAAAAAAAAATTACATAGGTCTGCATAGTTCATAGTTTTTTTTTTTTTTTTTATAAAACATTTTTTCCCCTCTTCACAAGAATATGGTCTTTTCATAGTAAAAATATCAAATGATTTAGATTTATAATGTCACCCCTAGTGGCCACAAAAGTCTCCTCCAACAAACTAAGTGGCCCATGGGTCACCAGTTGGTAATCACAGTTGTAGCAGGTTGTTGTATCTCTGGACACATTTAATTTAGTGAACGAAGGCATAAAAATGACTCTTTAGATCGTAAAGGTTGCAGACCCCTGGTATAGTGCATCAAAGGCCAAGAACGCAAATAAATACAAAGGACTGAACTGTAGTTCTTGTTGCCTTCAGGGCACCATAGTAGGTGTATGTTAGCAGTGTGATCAGTTTTCAAATCATGTGTAAATTAATTTGAGGCACATGAAAAAAATTATGGAAGTTGGAATAAAATGTTTTATAATAAAAAGAAGTGGCCCAAGCCTCTTTAAATAAGGATAGTGTAAATGAGCAAATCCCGTGTGTGATTTGGTTAAGAGCTGTGCAGAGACTGGGCTTAGACTGGCTGGACTGGTTTCAGTCTGTCACAGTAAAGCTTGACTTGACTGAGCTACAATAAATTTGAGGTCAGGGTTAAATTTTTCTTCCATTTTCCATAAAACATTTCAGAGTAGTTTTTACATAAAGACAAGCTGACCAGAAGTTAGAGGGTTTAATGTCAGAGTGTGGCTGTAAGAAGGAGCTGTGAAAAACTGACATGAATAAGTTAATCAATCAAGTAGCTTTACAGTAAAGTAAAAGAAGTAACCCAAGCCTCTTTGAATAAGCACAGTGCAATATATAAAAATTGCTGAACCATTCTAAAATGTTTACCACAAAAATATAGAATTTTATTCTAAGCTGGCAGTGATTAGATTAACTATAATGCTTACAAATGTTAAAAAATTATAAACGCAGAAAGAAAAATGTGTATTACCGTTTCAACATGTAAATATTTTGTAATGAATATAATTTTTTTAAACGGTTACTTACGAGGACTTGTTACCCTTGGTCTGCTCCTGGATCAGCTCACCCTTGGGGTTAACTGTGAAGATCCTACAGAGTGGGACTCCAACCTCCTTATAGGCAAAAGCATCCTAAATGGAGACAGCAATAAAAGTCTTACTGCAACCACTAAAACTAAAGGGAGTTGTAAACATTAGTGCATATGAACTGTATTTTCTTTCGTGTCAAGTTAAAAATATACAAAACGGTACCTTCTTAGACAGTAACTCAATGAACACAAGTGCAAAAATAACACTAACCACAAACTTGCAATTTGTTTTGCATATAAAACATTTAATCAACACATTTCCAAAGTAACTGTGTGGTTGTCTAAATTTTTCTCATTTTGTTTACTTTGGCTAGCTATAGACAGAGTTTCAATGGCTGTGTCACGTGGGCTTGAGTATTTATACAGCTGAAGATAGGATGCTGTGCCCAAGCTGCACTCCCTTCCACAGATGAAGTCACATGAGCTCACACTTCTCCAGTGATCTCAGCTCAGGTTCAGTGCTGTACTGATTTCACGTTTGTGTCTGCTATTTGATAGCCAAAGTGCCATGTTGACATTCCAATTCTCTTGAGTGCATTAACGTCCACAAAACCCACATCAATGACATGTAAAAAACAAACAGTCTGGCAGTCTGACATCTTTAAATGTGCATTAACTCACATTAGTCCTATTCCCAAAGGCGGCGTAGAATGGCTGTTTGTTATGCTGAAACAGGTTCTTGATGTCTGTAAGGCATTGAATCTTGAAGATCTCTGGTTTCTTCTCAATGACCTCCCTGAAAGAAACAGTTTTTTTTTTAGACACCAATATTTGCATGACCCGTCTGTGAATCCATTTAAGAATTAGAAGTAACCTTGCTAAACATATATTTACTTTATTCAGTTCAGTCCTTCAGTCCATTTACATTATAGTTAGTTTTCCAATAAACCATCACTTTAAAAATCATCCATGTTGTTAAGAATCTAAATACTATGATGGCGTAGGTGTTTCTTTTATAAGAAAATAGAATTATTTTATAAAGCCAACATGCAACCTGCTGCTGTTGCTATAGTAACCAAAATGTATGGATTTCAAGGCCAAGAAATCACCCCCTCCGCTGTGATGTGCAATTCAAAATACAGCGCTGCACTGTTCAACAAAACTACAGACTGAATTGTTGTTACCTTTGCAGCACCTATGAAAAAGGGAGCTACAATTCAGTAATGACTGAAAAATTATTTTTCTTTTGACTACTTTCGTCATCAAGGGTCACTACTGTGAACTAACTTGCACAAAGACCTGGCATTTGTTTTAAACCAGATGCCCTTCCTGATGCAACCAGACTAAGCTACCACAGCTCTCTGTGTGGAGCAGAGAGCTGCCATCTAGGACACCTGGGGGAGCAGATGGTGGAGGTTAAGGGCCATACTCAGGGGCCCAGAGTGGGTCAAAATGACTTGTAGTAATAATAATAGTAATAATAATAATAATAATAATAATAATAATAATAATAATAATTCATAAACAAAGTAGCTTGAACAACAAGTAGTGAAATTGTTTCAGCAACATGCCATTTCGTTTGGTGGATGATGTTTCAGAACTCCATATTAATGCAAACCAGATCAGTAGAAGCACTGGAATAAATCTTTGTGACTATATGTACTTGGGGAAAAGGTTAAATTATTTTAAGAAAAGTCAAGTACAGTATGCCTAATGTCAAAATGACCCCTCATTCAGTCAATAATGACTTAGTACAAAGTCAGAAAAGAAAGAGTAAGTTATACAATATTTTATCATTTAGGGATGAACTCTGAAATAATAAAAATGTTGACAGTGGCACATGATAGTGTACCTGTGGAATGCGGAGAAGAGGCTGCTGGGAGACAACATGAGAGGTCCTCGTGGCAGGATGGTGCCTCCATCATTCACCCACTGCAGGTAACCTCTGGTCATGTCAGCCATGCCGATAGCCCGAGCTGAGCAGTACAAAAACTTGTAGCCATTTCTACCAATGACAGGAGCAGTACGGTTAGTGATTGCTCTCATTTTTTTTTTTTTTCTTGGCTGCTCCCTTCCTCAGGGAGCAAACTAACTTGCACAATGACATGGCAATTATTTTAACACCGGATGCCCATCCTGAGGCACTGTCCCTCCTCTGGACACGTCCAAACCATCTCAGTCTGGCCTCTCTAACTTTATCTCCCAGTTGTTCAACCTGTGCTGTACCTCTGATGATCTCA